>JAZKJV010004207.1:115000-391600 GCA_037367405.1 Ottelia alismoides | reverse complement strand
TCAGTAAACCAGTCAAAACTCACCTCCCACAATATAAGATCCAACATTCTTGTACCTAACAAGCCATCGAAGTTGAAAGCAAGTTGTTGAATCCCAGTCTCAGATTAAGTAGCAAAGGTGAGGGGCAGTGTGTGGTGAGATGCTACGGTGCTTGATTTCGACTATATTAATAGATTCAGTGGTCATTCTAAGAAATCAACCGTCCCGTATGCGAGAGGGGACAATGGAAACTCGACTCTCGTCATAAGAGATTGAAAGGAAGTCAAGTAGGAAAGCAGACTGCTAATAGGCCGGGGAGGAGTTGAGCCGACCCGCTATTATTTTTATTTTCTCAAATATCTGATCGAGGGAATATATTAGATCTGGCCTTGGGATGGGATATTCTTTAATTTGCTCTTAATTTAAAACAGGGTCCCGAATTTCGTGGCAGGATTTCGGGCATCCACTAATTTTTTACAAATTTCTTAAATATATGGTAAAATTTTATATTCGCTGCAAATTAATGACAAAATTAGTAAATTTGTGGCATCTCCAAAATGCTATCATAAATTTACCATAAGATTATTGGATGTTCATAATCACAGACAATTGAAGAAATCTTACTGTAGCTTAAAAGTTTTCAATTTTTTTTAAAAGCTTCATGTTATAATTTTAGGTTATTCTGCTAAGAGATCATGAACTTCGAGCATCACGCCATAAGTTTTTCAGCTGATGATTACATTCGAGTAGACGATTCACGAGGAGGATCACATCGGATTGGATAATCTTTCTGGCTATTCTTGGATCTAAGAATAAGTATTTATTTAACAAAGTTTACGTGTCATTTAGACTTCCTCTATATTAGGATAGAGAATAATTGGGCACGCTAGGCCCGGTCCAAGGATCGTAATGGTTTTAGACTACTACCGACCAAGTTTCGTAAAAATTTCTTTTGCACAAGTGGCTCATCAAACCCCATTCAACTTCCCTCTCTTTATTTTGGATCAGATTTTAAAAAATCAAGCCATATGTATAAAGACGGTTGATCATGTGAGAGCTTCAGAGTACGAGAGCAATAAGTATGGACTACTAGATTTTTCTCATTACATTGGAGGAGAAATATGAGCAGAATCTAGTGGTCAAAACCCACAGCTCTTATGCTCTCACAGTCTTAAGCTCTCATTACACACTAAATTGAGTCTCTCTCTCTCTCTCTCTCTCTCTCTCTCTCTCTCTCTCTCTCTCTCTCTCTCTCTCTCTCTCTCTCTCTCTCTCTCTCTCTCTCTCTCTCTCTCTCTCTCTCTCTCTCTCTCTCTCTCTCTCTCTCTCTGGTGGGGGGTGCAATGGGGTTGTCCCCTATGGGAAGCTAAACTAGCTCTCCCTGCATCATTTTTCTCATTTTTTTATTTTTTGAAATTTTTTACGTGAATATTCATCCCTGCATACCTATATTATGCCATTCAAATTTCATGCGAAATAAAGACTCCTACGACCTCCATCTAGACAATTATTTTTTAAGGGTCACATAATTATTGAAATTGACTCTGTTAGGATGGAGGTCGTAGAAGTCTCTGTTTCGCACGCATTTTGAATGACATAATATAAAAATATAGTGATGAATATGTAAGGAAGAAATTAAAAAAAATAAAAAAATAGGAAAATAGGGTGGGGGAGCTAAGTTAGATCCCCCTAGGGGGCAGCTCCATTTTCCACTATATATAAGGGTGATCCTATGAGAGCAGAAATCTGTGAGAGAATGAGAGAAATGATTCTGGACCACCAAATTGTGTCATCTCTCTCTTCATTGATTGTAGGAGGAGAGTGAAGAGCATAATCTAGTGGTACAGATTCATTGCTCTCATGCTCTCATAGCCTTTGTCTCTCACTAGATCTGCCCTATATATACATATATATGGGTAAAATGTGACTGCTCCCACCCCCGTTTTCTCCCCATTTTTTATTTTTTGGAAAATAAAAATTTATATATTCATACTATATACCTCTAACATTCTATTTAAATTTCATCAGAAACAAAGACTCCTATACCCTTCATCCAGAACAGGTAATTTTATCGGTCTTAAAATTGTTGTAATCGACCTGTTCTGGATGGATGGCATATGAGTCTCTGTTTGTAACCAAATTTTAACAGAATGTTAGAGGGATACAGTGATGAAGATACAAATTTTTGTTTTCCAAAAAATGAAAAAATGTGAAAATGGGGGTGGAAGTAGCCCGTTGGCTTCTCCCAAGGAGCAACCACATTTTACCCTATATATATAGGAAAAAAATGGGGCTGTCCCCTGGGGGCAGCCAACATGGCTGCCCCCGCCCCATTTTTCGTGTTTTTTATTTTTTTTGAAAAATAAAATCATGTATATTCACCCCTATATCCCTCCTATATGCCATTCGAATTTCGTCAGAAACAGAGACTCCTACGGCCTCCATCTCGATGGTATCGATTTAAAAAATCCTGTTACCGTTAAAAAATTACTGTCCAGATGGAGGCCGTAGGAGTCTCTGTTTCTGACGAAATTCGAATGGTATATAGGAGGGATATAGGGATGAATGTACATGGTGTTATTTTTCAAAAAAAATAAAAAATTTTGCCCAAATAAGGCGGGGGCAGCCACATATGACCCATATATATATATATATATATATATATATGAGGGAATGGATCATACTTCATGGAGTAGGTAACTTACCTACTCCATTTTCTTTTTTTATTTTTTAAATATTTCCATATATTTTCATAACTATATCCTTCTAATATATCATCCAAATTTCACCAGAAATAGAGACTCATATACCCTCCATCCAAAACAGGTAATTTTAATGGTCTTAGATTTGTTGTAATTTGCTTGTTCCGATGAAGAGCATAAAAGTCTCTGTTTATGACGAAATTTGAATGATATATTAGAATGATATAGTTATAAAATTCCCTAGAAATATTTTTAAAAAAAGAAAAAAGAAAATGGAGTAGGTAAGTTACCTACTCCATGGAGTAGGATCCCTTTCCTCTCTCTCTCTCTCTCCATATACACACTCTTTGTGAAGTAGGTAACCTTACCTGCTTCACATCTATTTTTCGCAAAAAAAAAATATTTTTTTTGAAAAATACCATGTGGATTTTCATACTATATCTCTCTAATATGTCATTCAAATTTTGTCAGAAACAGAGACTTCTACGGCCTCCATCCATACAATCATTTTTAACGGTCACAGATTTATTGTATTTTACCTGTTCTGGATGGAGGCGTTGGAGTCTCTTTTCTGACAAAATTTGAATGACATATTAGAGGGATATTGTTATGAAAATCCACATGGTATTTTTCAAGAAAATTAAAAAAAATACGAAAAATAGACGTGAAGTAGGTAAGGTTACCTACTTCACAAAGTCGGCTCCCTTTCCCTCGTATACACACACACTACTGCTGCCACAGTAGAGGAAGGATAGCCATACCGACGATACCCCGAGCATAGATGGAAAGAGAACGATGCGCCACTACCTGAAAAGAGGCAGCGCTGCGAGATCGATCCACAGGGAAGGTGGCGATCATGATTATGGGTGGTGAGGATGGACCTGCAGAAAGAAGGGGGAGAACCGAGGTGGGGATGGATCTTGGAAAGAGAATGAAAGAAAACAGATCTCAGCCGCTCATTATTATTAAGATCCGAGGATTGATATAAACCCCTCTCATGCTCTCAAAAGTGACATCTCTCATAGGATCACTCATACACACACAGAGAGAGGAAAAAATGGAGTTGCCCCTTGCGGGCAACCAAAAGGGCGGCCTCGTCCCATTTTTTCCGTATTTTTTTTAAATTTCACCATGTATATTATGTTGTGAACATGATCAAGATCGCATATATTAAACAGTAATTACACTGATCCAAATGAATTGAAAGAAAAACATTACAGATTAACAATATTATCATCATGCATTTCCAATCCATTATCCAGTTACAGAATGCAAGTAGGAACCGATTAAATAAACAGAAACATAAATTAGGGCGAGATCCAGGAAAGCTAAAGAAATAAACGAATTGCGACAAACAAAATGAAAGAAAAATCAGATTAGAAATCACCGAAGCGTCCATGAAATGAACTGTCCTTAGAGGGGATATTGCCCCCACAATACTGGTGCGAAGGGTAATGGAGATCTACTCTCAGGATACGACGGTCCACAGTCTTCGTTTATGTACGCCGACGAGACCGTCCTCTAAAGTACCTCCGAGAACTTGCAACCGAGAAGATCGGGTCGCGAAAGTGGTGGAAAACAGAGAGCAGAAGAGGTGAAGTGAGAGAGAGTTTCTTGCGAGTAAAGAAAAATGCCGTCGGGGAGGGGTATAAAAAGGGGAGCTCGTGTTCCCTAGCGTTGTGCCTTCTGATTTCCGAAAACATCCCTCAACGGGTTTGTCCCTTCGGACTATGTTTCTGTATCCTTAAAAAATGGAGTTAACCCCCCCCTGGCCATTTTTCTGCATTTTTTTTATTTTTGTAAAATATCGCAATGCATATTCATCTATATATGTCTCATATATGTCATTCGAATTTCATCAGAGACAAAGACTCGTATGCCCTCATCTAGAACATGAAATTTTAATGGTCTAAACATTGTTGTAATACAACCTATTTTAGATGGAGGGAATAGGAGTCTTTATTTCTGACGAAATTCGAATGACATATAGGAGAGATATATGGATGAATATACATATTGATATTTTTCAAAAAATAAAAAAAACATCGAAAAATAGAGCGGGAGCAACCATGTTGACTACCCCCTAAGAGGCAATCCCATTGAACTGTAATTATATTTAGTATATTTATATCATATGTAATATCCAATACATAAATATTTAAGCTTATCTATAAAGTATTTATAATAGTCCATCTCCATTTCTTTTACATACTATATCTGTACATGAACTTTGAAGATTAAGTAATATATTTTTTGTATCTATCAATATTCGTATCTCCCTGCATGGATATATGTAGTAAAAACAAATAAAGATATGATAGCATCCATATACAATATGTATCCAACCATGTGTATCCCTATTAAATAGTTATGATGGGCGCGAAGAAGGGGCATCACAAATGAGTCGAGCTTCCGAATTGCCCCATGGATCCCCATATGATAGGATTGGCGCCAAGATGTTAGGCATCAAATAGTATTGGGTACGCAATATCGAATATTTCGTTAGATATTCAGGGGTTTAATGTTAATATTAAAGCTAAATTAGGATTAAGAATCATAATAGGATTGTCTTCTAATCCTAATAGTAGTTGAGTTGTATTCAATTTATAGTCCTTTTGGGAATAGGACTATGAGGTTGTTATTTAGCTATATATAGAGGGAGGCGGATGCATTGCCTCTACGACACAACAAGAAGGATATACCACAAGAGAAAAGAGAGAGAGAGAGAGAAGAGAGAGAGAGAGAAGAGAGAGAGAAGAGAGAAGAGAGAGATGAGAGCGTGAGGTAACAGAGAGAGTTGTACTCTTTCTATAGTGATTTTCTTCTCTGGTTTTCGTGAGGTGTGATCGACCATCATTATATCTGATTGTTCTTTCTTTTACATGCTTTCGTGGTAGTGATCAATTGTGTATCCACATCCGTATCTAGTTGTTCGTTCCCAATAACTGGTATCAAAGCTTAGTTCAATGACAACGAGAGATACGACGTGGCAGATCAGAACGAGATCCGACATCAAGGAGATAACGTGACGTAACAAGTGTGCCTTCTTGAGAGACTATGAAGAACCAACGGTTACAGTGAACCGTTGTGATTGGGAGCATTTGGAGTCCAACTGAGGTAATCTAGAAGTCCAGATAGGGGTTTTTGCACACTCCGGATGAGTTGGACGATTCAGATTGAGGGAACTTTGATCTGATTTTTCAGATGGTACAACAAAACGATAGCAAAGTGAATGGTGAAATTTACATCGAGAGGTACATCATTCTTCATGGAAACCTTCAATGGAAAGAATGATTGCACCTTATGGAAACAATGGATGAAGAACATACTCACGCAAGAAGGACTTGTGAAAACTCTTCAGGATAAAAAAAGAAGCTAGAGAATATGAAAGAGAAAGAATGGAAGGAGATGAGGGATCTCGTGAAAGTACAATACAATTGTTCTTGGCAGACAACACTCTTTGTGAAGTCATCATCATGGAAGATCCAATGGAAGTTTGGATAAACTTCGAGGGACGATACAAGTCCAAATGACTATTGGAAAAGAAGAAGCTCTATGTTATAAATATGACCGAGGGGACAAATCTCGAAGTACATTTTGGATGAATTCAATAAGATCCTGATAGATGTGCTCGCACTTGAAGAGAAGGATGCGGAAGGAGGATCTCTCTTTAAGAAGGAGGATATGGCACTCATCATATTGAGTTCCCTTCCATCTTCCTACGACCATATTGTGACGATGTTACTCTATGGCAAGGAGACCATCACATTGGACGAGACAGTTGCTTTGCTGCTTATGAACGAGCCTCGACAGAGGTCAATGGATGAGTTAACAGATGATGAAGGTCATGTGCTGACAACTGAGGGTAGAAGTTCAATCTCAAGGGTGATATGATTCAGAGGTCAATCCAAGTCACAAGGTCTGATCGGATGCTTGTCTTGTGAAAGGAGGGTCACAAAATAGCCGATTATCCGAGACATGAGAAGGAGAAAGGAAAGAAAAAAGGTTGGTGATTCTAATCCAACCAAGAGGATTCGTTTGTAGTCTGTGGGGGAGACTTGCTAGCATGCTCTAGGGAGATGAGGGTAGATTCAAGATGGCTCCTAGACTCATCAAGTTCAGATCATGTGTTCTCATCTAGGAAGCAGTTAATACATATCCGGTATGCAATGATGGCACGGTCAAGATAAGAGTTAGAGAGATTCATCACATCAAGGGAATTGGAGCAGTGCAGTTCTGCATGTTTGATGGAGTAGTTCGAACTCTGACAGGTGTCAGACACATTCCTACAGCCAATAAGAATCTAATTTCACTGGCAACAATCGAGTCACGAGGACATTGAGTCAACATTGAGGGGGAGTTCTCAGAGTGAGCAAGGAAGCACGCGTGGTGATGCATGAGACGAGGATACCAAACAAGATGTACAAACTAGAGGGAAGGGCCGTGACAGATGATGGAGCTCCAGTTATTTCCAGGATGAGCAATACGATAAGAGAGCGGCAGGTTACCGGCATCTCTGATCCAGAAATGCGCAACAAAGAGAAGCGAGTGTGATTTTCTTTAGCAGAGGATGTTGGTAAATTTGTAGTCACGAGAGATTGCGGTGCCACATCATGAGCACAATAATGAGTTGTCTGAGAGTCCGAGAGAGGACATGTCAAGGGCGCCCAGTGACGAGTGCATCACCCATAGTTGGTGATATCCTACTAACGAGACCTGTAGATGACGATGATGGCCCATTGTAGACTCAAGACGATGGAGAGATCATGATGAATTCAACTCAAGGGGAGATTGTTAGGATTAGAGTTACATTAGGATTAGGAATTCAAATGGGATTAACCCCTAATTCTAATAGTAGCAGAGTTCTATTCTATTTATAGTCCTATTGGGAATATGACTATGGGGTTGTAAGTGGGCTATATATAGAAGGTGGGGTAGACATTGCCTATATACCACAGCAAGAGGGAATACCATAAGAGAAAAGAGAGAAAAAGAGAGAAAAGAGAGAGTGAGGTATCATAGAGAGTTGTACACATTCCTCTTATAGTGATCTTTCTTCTCTGGTGGTAGCGAGAGGTAATCAATCACCGTCATATTTGATTCTTCTTTCTTCACGTACTTCTGTGACGGTGATCGATTGGATATCCACATCCGTATCCGGTTGCTCGTTCCCAACATTTAAGGTCGATCTATATCATTTGGGGAGGGTACCCATATGATCTACTAACCATACACACCCCTAGACTATGGCATGTGCATGAGACAAAGGGAGAAGCAGCACTTGTGAGGGAAGAAGGATTGTCAACTTCTATCATGGATATGCATTCTCTCAGAGTCGAAGAAACCAAACAATTGGAAACTTTTATGCATGGAAGTCTAAAAAGATAAGTTACACTTGCGTTGGAGAAAACATAGAAGAGAGTAGAGTCAAAGGAGTATGATACTCAGATTTGGGTTCAAGCTAGTACATAATATTTTATAAGAATATGATATTTCTTTATATTTTAAACATTATTCTTTTATAAAAAATGAGTAGTTGGTTTGGATCAATCGAACAGTCTGACTTAAATTTTAATTGATTTTGACTAATTTCTATTTTTAAAATAAAAAAAATAATCAGTTCGATTTCTATTAGAGGTGGAAGTAGGGGTATTCACAGCTCAGGTACCCACCCCTCCATTTGTAATCAACCACGATCAATCATTACACGATCATGGGTCAACCTGCCCCATTCCAATGAATACTCTAATTAAACATTACCTAGATTCCGGTATATGTGGATACACATGGCACATAATGTAGGGTGAAATTCTAAATATTTTGTTTAGCTCAATAAATCATGCATTTTTTTGTGCAACACGGGCATATTCCAAATAGCGATTGATACGACTCGTTCCAGTTAGGGATGCATACTGATATGGACATTATATGTATCCGAATCGCCATCGTTTCCAATTTTATACAAGTGTTTGTTGGGGATAATGGGGCAAACAACCCAGGATCTATCCCCTAAAACTGTCCTGTAGCAAAGATGGCACAACACAATATATGTTCCCCACACGGGAACTCAATGGCAACAATCACAAGCAAGCACACAAGCAACCACAAGAGACAAAGATTTTTACGTGGAAAGCCTTACTCGATGTGAGCAAGGGAAAAACCACGGGGCAAGATCGGCAACTAATCCACTATGGTCAAATGAAGCCAAAGTTCTTCCCGGTTTTGTTGCCCACAAAACCGAGGTACAAACCACGAGCACAATAGGTAGTTCTTCACCAAGTAACTAACTACCCTAGGTATCTAACAATACCAAACAACATGCTCAAAACAAGAAGATGGAGTATCTTCCCTTGTGGGCTCCTGGATGGAGACCCAAACACGATGGCTTCGGCTTCTTGAGGTCGTTCCCAACGACCTCCGGCTGCTCCCAAACTCGAGCTCCTGGCTGCCGCACCTTCTCCCACCAGATCTCTCCCTCGCGTGCGTGAAGGAGGAAGGGTTTCCCGTAGCGAACCCCTCGTTGCTGCTATTTTCTCGAATGGGAATAGGGCGCAGTTCACTGTTCTCCCTGGAAACGGCAGGCCGAATAGGGCACGGAAGAGATGACGATCTCAATTATTCTCCCGTGCGTGAATTCCCTGGAATGGGCTGTCCAATTCCTGGAAAACTTGCAATAATGCCCCACAGTATGGGCAAATTGCTGCTGCCCCCAAGTTGGGGCTGGAAAATGCTATTATACCCAACAACCTCCCCCTCCAGCCCCAACGGGGAGATGTTGTCCAATGATGGAGATCAAGTAGAGGTGACACCGCTCAACTCTCTACAGAGCTGAAGCTTGTCACGAGTGACTGCCTTTGTCAACATATCTGAGGGGTTCTCATCTGTGTGAATCTTCTTCAACATAAGCTGCTTCTGTTCAATTGCATCCCTCAGCCAATGGTATCTCACATCAATGTGCTTTGTGCGAGCATGGTGCATGGTACTCTTGCTCAAATCTATAGCGCTCTGGCTATCACAAAACACAACCGGCTCACTGTCATCCAATCAAAACTCACCAAGAAAGCATTGTAGCCACAATACTTCTTTCCCAGCCTCTGCTCCTGCAATGTATTCTGCCTCTGTAGTCGAAAGAGCAACACATTTCTGTAATTTGGATTGCCATGATATGGCTCCCCCTGCATATGTGAAAATGTAGCCTGAGGTGGACTTTCTCTGGTCCATGTCGCCTGCCATATCTGCATCAGTGTAACCACATAGTTTGAGATCTAACCTCCCAAATACAAGACACATACTTGAGGTCCCTCTCAAGTATATTAAGATCCACTTCAGGGCATCCCAATGGTCATTCCCCGGATTGGACATGAATCTGCTCACCACGCCCACTGCATGTGCTATGTCGGGTCTAGTGCAAACCATTGCATACATGAGACTCCCAACTGCTGACTGGTATGGAATCTTGGTCATCTCTGTCTTCTCCTCAGAAGTAGAAGGATACGACTCTTTGGTTAGCTTGAAATGAGAGGCTAAGGACGTACTGACAGGCTTGGCATTCTTCATGTTGAACCGCTCCAACAAGCGTTCAACATAGCTCTCCTGTGACAACCACAGCATGCGCTTCTTCCTGTCCCTTGTGATCTGCATCCCTAAGATGTGACTTGCCTTGCCCAGATTTTTCATCTCAAACTCTTTGGAGAGTTCCCTCTTGAGCTTTGCAATGAGATTGGAATCATGACCTACAATCAACATGTCATCCACGTAGATCAAAAGAATGACGAACCTGTCATTGGGAAGACGACGAACATATACACATGGATCGGCTGTAGTCCTCTTGAAGCCCTGCTTTCCCATGAAAGCATCAAACTTCAAGTACCATTGTCTCGGGGCTTGCTTCAAGCCGTAGAGATTCTTCCTCAACCTGCAAACCATGTGCTCTTTCCATTTCTCCTGAAACCCCTGTGGCTGCTCCATGTAGATCTCTTCCTTCAAATCACCGTGAAGAAACGTCGTCTTCACATCCATCTGCTCCAGCTCAAGGTCCATGCTAGCAACAAGTCCTAGCACCATTCTCACTGAATTCATCTTCACCACCGGGGAGAAGATCTCATCATAGTCCACTCCTTCCTTCTGGCTGAACCCTTTCACTACCAATCTGGCCTTGTATTTCACCTGCTTGCCACTGTCATCTGACTTCAGCTTGTAAACCCACTTGTTTTTCAAAGCTCTCTTCCCTTTAGGAAGCTCAACAAGGTCATAAGTGTGATTTTTCTTGAGAGATGACATCTCTTCGTTCATTGCATTGCGCCAATGACCCTTATCCTTGTGCTCCTGTTCCTCCTCAAAGGTGTACGGCTTACCTGTATCTGTAAGCATCACGTACCTAGAAGTGGGGTAACGAGATGATGGCTGGCGTACCCTCTCAGATCTCCTGACCTGAGGCTCTGCTGCGTTTGCATGTGGATGAGGTTGCTCCCCCTGCCCTATGTCCCCTGGACCTACATCAACGGGGTTTGCATCTGGCTCGTGCTACTCTAGCTGCCCATCCTCTCCACCTGTACCCTGTACTGGAGAGGGCTCAGTGTCCTCATCACTGTCATCATCAAGTGAAAACTCATCTGCATCACCACTCTCAGTGGTGTCCTCAGCCAACGTCTGATTCTCGTAGAAAATCACATCCCTGTGCCTGGTGACTGTCTTCTTCCTTGGATCCCAAAGACGGTATCCAAACTCATGATCTCCATAGCCAAGAAAAATACAAGGCACTGCCTTGTCATCTAACTTCTCCCACTGCTCCTTGGGTACCAATGCATACGCCTTGCATCCAAACACCCTCAAATGAGCATATGATGGGTCTTTTCCTGTCCAAACACATTCTGGAATCTTGAAGCCCAAAGGAACTTATGGAGATCGGTTGATCAAATAGCATGCGGGCGAATTACCTCAGCCCAAAAAGTCTTGGGCAACTTTTTTGTCTTCAGCATGCAGCGAACTCTCTCAACAATGGTCCTGTTCATCCTCTCAGCTAGACCATTGTGATGGGGTGTACCTGGCTCTGTCCTCTCATGACTGATGCCGTGCTATGCACAATAGCTCTGAAAGCTATGGGAGGTGTACTCTCCCCCATTGTCCGTACGTAGACACTTCAATAATTTTCCTGTCTCGCGCTCAACCATGGCATGAAACTTCTTGAAGCAATAAAACACCTGATCCTTCGATCTTAGAATGTACACCCACACCTTCCTAGATGCATCATCAATGAAGGTGACAAAGTACCTGTTGCCTCCCAAAGAGGCCGTGTCCATAGGACCACAAACGTTAGAATGGATCAACTGTAGAAGGTCTCCCTTCACCTTGGATCTGGCTCTGTATGGTGCACTTCTGCTCTTCCCAACCTCACATGCATCACAAGGTGACAAAGTGATGTCGTTGTGGTAGGGGATCAACTCCTTCTTGCTCAAGAGCTGTAAGCCCTTCTGGCTCATGTGCCCAAGACGACGGTGCCACAAATCTGAATTATTTACCTCAGTAGCATGCAAACTGCCATCCATAACCTTCACTCTAGTCATGTAAAGTTTGTGACACAACCTGCCTCTCGCCATGATGAGAGAACCCTTGTTAATATTGCATTTGCTATCGCCGAACTTCAGATGGTAGCCTTCACTATCTAGCTGTGAGCCAGATATAAGGCTAAGCCGCACATCAGGAACATGCCTCACATCCTGGAGTGTCATTGAGCACCCAACATCCGTCTGAATCGAGATGGTGCCCATGCTAATGATCTTAAAGTAACTCTCGTTACCCATCAAGACTCTCCCGTAATCACCACTGGTGTAGGTGGTAAAGAACTCCCTGTGTAGAGTTACATGATAGGAGGCGGCCGTGTCAACGACCCACTCCAAATCACTTCCTGCGTGCAAGCACTGGTCCTGGATGGTGAGAATCACCTCTTCTGCACTTTCATCTGTCACAACTGCAGCTAAATTTCCATCTTCCTTTTTCTAATCTTTCTTGGCTTCAGCTTGTTCTCTCTTCCAAGCCCTGCAATCTCTCTTCCAGTGACCGCGTTTCTGACAATGGTAACACTTTCCTCTGCCCTTGGACTTGTCCCTGGATTTTTGTCTTTCCAGTGACGCTCCCCTGCTGCTGGACCTTCCTCTCCTCTCAACTGCATACACATGTGAAGAGGAGGATGCCTCTCCCGAAGAGCGACGCCTGATCTCCTCATTGAGGAGACTGTCCTTGACCATAGCCATGGTCAACTTGCTATCCTTCGCAGAGTTGCTCACAGTGACAACTAGAGTCTCCCAACTGTCTGGCAAAGAACCTAATAGGAGAAGTGCCTGCAACTCGTCATCAAGTACCAACCCCATGGAAGTCAACTGGTTGATAATGCTTAAGTAATCGTTCAAGTGCTCCGCCACCTTGGTTCCATCTTTGTACTTCAGGTTCACAAGTTTTCTAATCAAGAAAGCCTTGTTGGTAGCGGTCTTCTGGTCATAGAGCTCGGACAACTTGTCCCACAGCTCCTTGGCATTCGTCTCCTCAGTAACATGGTGGAAAACCGATATGTCAAGCCACTTCCGAATGGTCCCAATGGCCTTTCGGTTCAGCTTTGTCCACTGTCCTACAGACATGTTCTCCGGCTTGGCGCTCTCCCCTCCACGGGATCGTGGAGGTCCTTGCAATATAAGATGTCTTCCATCTTGGTCTTCCAAATCTGTCAGTTACTGCTTGTGAGGTTAATCATAGTGCCTTCATCATCTTTGCCCATATTGCTCAAACCAGAGCTCTAATACCACTTGTTGGGGATAATGGGGCAAACAACCCAGGATCTATCCCCTAAAACTGTCCTGCAGCAAAGATGGCACAACACAATATATGTTCCTCACACGGGAAGTCAATGGCAACAATCACAAGCAAGCACACAAGCAACCACAAGAGACAAAGATTTTTACGTGGAAACCCTTACTCGATGTGAGCAAGAGAAAAACCACGAGGCAAGACCGGCAACTAATCCACTACGGTCAAATGAAGCCAAAGTTCTTCCCGATTTTGTTGCCCACAAAATCGAGGTACAAACCACGAACACAATAGGTAGTTCTTCACCAAGTAACTAACTACCCTAGGTATCTAACAATACCAAACAACATGCTCAAAACAAGAAGATGGAGTATCTTCCCTTGTGGGCTCCCGGATGGAGACCCAAACACGATGGCTTTGGCTTCTTGAGGTCGTTCCCAACGACCTCCGGCTGCTCCCAAACTCGAGCTCCTGGCTGCCGCACCTTCTCCCACCAGATCTCTCCCTCACGTGCGTGAAGGAGGAAGGGTTTCCCGTAGCGAACCCTCGCTGTTGCTATTTTCTCGAATGGGAATAGGGTGCAGTTCACTGTTCTCCCTGGAAACGGCAGGCCGAATAGGGCACGGAAGAGATGACGATCTCAATTATTCTCCCGTGCGTGAATTTCCTGGAATGGGCTGTCCAATTCCTGGTAAACTTACAATAATGCCCCACAGTATGGGCAAATTGCTGCTGCCCTCAAGTTGGGGCTGGAAAATGCTATTATACCCAACAACGTTGAAATCCATATCTATATCCATTTTGAAAAGGATAATATAAATATCGCTTTGATATTTGCAGATATCTATATTCGCGTATGTATATATGTTTTCATATATAGTGTAGATTTATTTTACCATAAATAACATAAATTTATGCCTTCTTTGACCATACTTGATATATTGTTATGATATAAGTACATTTAATATATTTATATCATGTGTATATCATCCAGTATATGTATATTTAAGCTAATCTATAGCCTAATAGTATTCATATATAATAAGTATTATTTTAGATCCGTATATGTTTTGAGGATATGGTTACATAATTTCATATCTGTTAATATTTGCATCAGTATCCATACAAAAAGAGATAAAGAGTTGGAAGTTGTAACATCCCGATCTTAGGTTCCCGGTCCGTTATCGGGGAAAACTGGTCCTGACAACTTGTTGGGTTCGGGCCCAATTTGAATCGTTGACAACCACCCAAAATGCTTAAGCCCAAGTTTTGAAGTAGTAATCCCCACCACTTATAAACCACACCCACGCTTCGTGAGAATGTTTGGGGTTGGGGTGTTACAACATCCCCCACTTATATTTGCAGCGTCATCATTGCGACATGGCACATCACTTATTCCCAGTGACAGTGACGGTTGCACGCTCCGGTAGCCTTTTCCTCCAACCTCTTTGTAGGGGCGGCTCCACCCCTCGGATAGCCTTTTCCGCTATAAGAGGGAACATGGCTCTGATACCATTTGTAACGTCCCGGGCTTAGGTCCCCGGTCCGTTATCGAGGAAAACTGGCACTGACAACTTGTTGGGTACAGGCCCAAATGGATCCGTTGGCAACCACCCAAAATGCTTAAGCTCAAGTTATCAAATAGTAATCTCCATTTCATCTACGTTTTATATCTGTATCTGTATTTTGAAGATAAAGCAACATCTTTCCATATTTATCGATACGTAATTTAGTTATGGATGCTACGGTATCTTTATCAAATAAAGATATGATAGCATCCATATACATATTTGTATCCAGCCATGTGCATCCCTATTAAAGGGTTACCACCTACCGGGTTAGAGGGGCGAGAAGAACATGCATTACGAATGGATCGAGCTTTCGAGTCTACCCACGGGTACCCATATGATAGGACAAGAGCCCTCATCCTATAGGTCAAATAGTATTGGGTACCCAATACTATTGGTTGCCCTTTGCTTAAGAACCAACAAAAATCTACAAAGGCAACTCCTTAAACATTTGTATTGATTGGGAGAGGGTGGCCTAGAGAAAGGTATGTCTTAGTGAACCTTGAACACTACATTGACAATGAGCCTAATGATAAGATCATTAATATTGAGGCAGCAAGTGATTGTTTTTGTCTTAGAGGGCTTGAGTTGGTGAGACGGTAATGATGGGGAATAGATCTGTACTCAAGGTGTTTGGGTTTGGACGTGTCGAGTTGAGATTCTGAACTAAACGAGTATGAACTTTGTGTAGTTTGTTTCATATCCCAGATATCAAGAAGAATGTTTCGTCTAGTTCCTAATTAATTGGAGAGTGATTTCAGTTAGATTTTAATTTTAACAAACACATATTTTTGATACATGGTGTTTCTATATTAAGGGATATATGGTAGATCATGATTTACTTTTTAGAATTGGATGTGACACCGATAGCTCTATTAATACTATTTCTAATTTTTATTCTTATTCCTATGTTGTTTCAAATATAAAATTTACTGACATATATATATATATATATATATATATATATATCATGCTAGGATAAGACGTAAATTTCAATTTCATGAATGGAATGATGAAATTTGAGATGATCGCTGATCTCACTACATATACAACAATAAAGTCTTTCCCCACAATTAAGTAGGGTCAGCTACATGGATTTTTTCCCTCCATTCGGATCTATTTTGGGTCATTCTCATGCTTAAATACAAATAAGTAAGATCTCTTCAGATAATCTCATTCATGCACTTCTTGACCTTCCTCATCCACGAAGTGTGAAATATGTGTGCAAGAGAAATTACCTAGATTGTCTTTTCATTACGTGAATAGGGAAACTAACATTCTAGAATTAGTACATTCTATATTTATGAGTTTGGTAGTGTGACGACTTGAGATAATAATAGATATTTTGCCACTTTAATACATTATAACAGTAAATACTATTATATTTACCTACTTAAAACTAAGTATGAAACCTTAAAAAAGTTTCTTTATTTTAAGAATGAAATAGAAACACAAGTCGGTAAAGTTCTTAAATGTCTAAGGTTAGATAGGATTGTGAATACACATCTAATATATTTTATGAACAACGTAAAAATTTTAGCATAGTTCACGAGTTCACTGCAACATATTCAATAATCCTATGAAATGGTAGAACCAACAAATATAATCCTAACTGATATGATCATGCACCTCTTGCAGAGTTCTAGGATACCATTTTATATGTGGTGGAAGTTTTAAATATGGCCTAACTTACTTTAAATAGAGTTCCCTAAAACATAAAGATAACAATCAATTTGAATTGTGATGAAGCATATAACCAAGCTTAGAATACCTGATACAATTGATGTGGTCTTCTTGAGGTATGTAGAAAACAGTTATACCTTTAGATTCTTCATAATTCAATTCAGTTTGAGATCTCTAGAATAGATCCAAACACTATTTTTGAACTTCGTAATGCTCCTTTTTTAAGAATATATTTCAAATAAAGACTGGAATTCATCAAAATCTGACATTTAATTCTATTCCATAAAAATTGGAAAAGATGTCAATTATGAGAGCTAGACAGACTACATCTCACTCTGATCCCAATGAACATTTGAAGGATGTTAGTTCTAGACGGAGCAAGATATTAAGGATTACCAATGATATAACTAACGACCTTATTGAGTACAAAATTGAGGGTGATCCTCTCACTTATAAGTATGGCATGGCTTCATCTGAATCTAAGCATTAGAAGAATGCCATTAAACCTGAAATGGATTTTATAATTTCAAAAATCACAGGAAGTTAGTCAATCTACCTCCAGGCTATTCCACTATAAGATGTAAAGGGGAGTTAGAAATGAAACTTATACCGGGTGGATCCATTGAAAAATATAAGGCAAGACATATTGCAAAAGATTTCAAGAAAAAAGACGGTATTGATTATTTTGATACCTAATTCTTATGTTATTAGAATGACAACGATTCGAATACTCATTGCATTTCCCTCCACATATGATCTCACAATAATCAAATGGATATTAAGACTGCTTTGTACGTGACGATCTTGATAAAGAGATCTTTATGAACCACTAAGAGGGATTTGTAGCACCTCATAATGAGAGGAAATCTTGCAAGTTTGGAAAATCCCTTTATGGATTAAATCGAGCCCTGAAATAATGCCATGAAATGTTTGAAAAGACTTTCCAATCTTATAGCATTATTGTGCATGAATCCTATAAATGTATATTCCATGATTAAGGGTGATATATATGTTGTCTTATGCCTATGTATTGATGATATTTAGATATTTGGATTGAACATAAAGATAATTGAAAAAACCTAGATGTTCTTGAGCAATAAGTTAGAGATGAAATATTAAAAAGTTGCAAATGTGATCTCATGGCTCAAGTTGATTAGATCAACTAGGAGCTAGTCATTTTTCAGTAACATTATACTGAGAAAGTTTTGAAAAATTCGGATATCAAAGCTATAAATATGTATGTACTCCTTATTAGTCATCTTAATCCCTCTGTAAGAACAAGAAAGGAGTAGATGCAACACATCTAAGGTATTCATAGGTTATAGGAATCTTAATGTACCTTGCAAAATGTACTAGAACGGACATTTCTTTTGTGGTCACAAAGATTTAGTACACACGCTATACTGGCCCTACTAATTGAGAGGTCTTAAATAGAGTATTAAGTACCTTAAGGGTACTACACCTCTTGGATTTCATTATGGTAGATATTCTTATGTTTTAGGTGGATATAATGATGCAAGTTGAACTGGTCAAATGGATGATTCTAGGAGTAGTTGTAATACTGAGGTTTAGGCTTAAGTCTATAAGGGATTTGGTATTTTCTGGAGTAATTGCATGGAATATGTTGTCGTCAAAGATAAACACAACATAACCACTTACAAAGAGACTTGATAGATCTTTATTCCAAAAATCGAAGCTTGGCATGAGGTTGAAACTAGCAATGAAAACGAATAGGATACATTAGTAACCTATTTGTCATTGTATTTATTTTGTATAGATTTTGATATTCGTATTCATATCTATTTTAAAATAGATGCGAATAAAAATATCACTTTAGCATTCGTGAATATTCATATTCATGTTTGTATGTATATTTTATTATATAAATATAGTTGCAGATTTATTTGTGATTATATGTAAAAAAAAGTTATGGATTTTTTCCATTATTGATATAATTGTTTTTAAATGAATACATTTTTATATTTATTATATGTGTAAAACATAATAAACAAGTATATTTAAATGAACTAATTAAGTAGTTCAGTTACTGTACGTAACTGATTTATATTCATTTTGTAATCATGTTCGTCTCTAAGGATATGTAGTGCATTGTTCACATTCGTGAATGTTCATATTTGCATTCATACTTGTATTTTAAAATGAATAAGGATGTGATTATACTTACATTTATATCCGTATCAGACTATTTTTCATACCTACTTTAAACCCAAAGAGTTTTCTCACAGCAACAACCTAACCTAAATGAGTGGAGATCCCATGAATTAGGTCCAGTGTGAAAGAAAAAAACAAGTAAAGGTCAAGTGTTAGCTTTGAATGGATTCAAGTCTTTAAATACAGGATGTGAGCAACACATCTTTGGAGAATGCCACGTATGTGAGTATTTTTGTGGGTCATAGATAAATGATGAGAATTTATCATTAATATACTTGTGAAGTAAGGCATGGTGCATGGCTAAATTAATAGCATTAAAATCAGAAGATTTGTTACCATAGACTTCACTCTTTTGTTACTACTGAATACTGTCACAATAGATAATTAAAGTTCAAGACATAGTTCACTTTTTCAATGTGATCGCGAAAGTGGATAACTCATAAAGATCAAACGAAAGGCACCCTTACTGAAAGTAGAGTGTAAAAATCTGTTTCTTTTCTCTTCTTATTACAATAGTGAATATGTTGGAATTGTTGGAAATCGTTTGCTAATTGCAATGTTTGATACAAATTGGGAGTCAATACCAATTAAGTTCTATTGATGTATTTCAATTCCAATAATTTAATGTTTTAACCATGTCTTGGAGCTTTTAGTTCCACATCAGGAGAGAGAAAACTATCTTATGCTTTGTATATGAGATGTTCTGAAATCAGTTCGGGACCAAATCGGAGGAGATTTTGGACTACCACACACGTGCGCGAGCCAATTGGCATGGCATGTCATGTGCTGGTGTAGGGTGACTTATGAGCCATATTTTATTTTGGGGTTGACATTTTTTGATGTGTGTTTTGACTTCTGAATCTGTTACCTATCCCTTGATTTTTCTCCCGTGATGTGTAGCCATCCATCTTGACTTAAATCCTTATTTTAAGTTGTATGGCCTAGGGTTACGAACATAACCATTCTCTCTCGCATGTTTTCTTCCCCCTTCATGTGGAGTGCCTTGCTTTTCATCCTATATCGGTTTTGTCGACAAAGGTGACGTTCGAAGACACTCTTGTATGGTATACATCATTTATGAGTGTGTGACTGTTGTATCAAGGGAGTGGCACATCAATACCTTGTGTGTTCGTAGGGGCATTGTCTCTCTAAGGGGAGTTCTTCGTGATGCTTCGATTATATTTCTAATCCCCCTTTTAAATTTTTCCATCATTGATTTGTTCATGATTTTTTCTGAATTAATTCTATAGATTGCTATGCCTTTTCAATTTATTTGGATGTTATAAATATGAATGATACATATGTCTGGAAATTGATTCTCATTTTTGTCATGTTCTATGTATGCGTGGATTTATTCTCAACACAAACATGAATATGTTTTCTTTAAAAAAAATAATGCCAAATCAATATGCATTTATAAGCGAATCAAATTGACATACACTACAAATATAAGATGGAAATCAAATGGCACTGAGATTTATTAAGGAAAAAATAGAGACGGAGAGATTAAATGCAGTATTCTTGCAAACCATATAAATTCTGCAGGGAAAAAATGCGAGCACCAAGAAAATGGACCTTACTTTGATCGATCAATATGCGCAATCAAATCAATGAAGCAGATAGCTAAATTTGATTTGCTTAATGAATTGCTAACACCCACTCCTTTCTTCACTTTATAGTCAACCCTGAAATGAGGGATTGAAAAAGTAGTTGTTGCAATGTTAAAGTACATACGTGCAAATGTGATGAAAAGTCATGTAAGAAAATGGTTTAAGAAAAGTAAACCAATACAAAACATGCAAAGTCATCCTAAAGGGGCTAATATGCAAAGTGAATTATATAGTAAAGGAAACATGTATATTTCATGAATCTTATGAAATTTGCCCCACAATATGAAAGAAATGTGTGTTATATAAATTCTTATGCATATTACATATTTATACCCATGATTATGAAGGAAATCGAAAATACATATGTAAGGGAACGAACTTAGACATGTATGAGAACCATTAGGTACATAATGATATTTTCCATGAAAATTTAAGTACATGAAATACAATAGGTTAAAAGACCGTTATAATTCTCATGCATGGACCCCTTTGCATACTACACTAGGTTAAATGACCGTTAGAATTTCCATGCATGGACCTTGATTGAGTATTCAGTATCGTTCTACGGGCTCATCGGGTTTCTCGACGTGCTATGATCCAATGCATGAAGTTTTATAAGATATATGTATGCCCATGGGAACAATTGAGATGATATTTTATTTCTTAGTTCATTTTGCAAATTTACCCATATTAGAAATGCAATAATGGAACTCTTAAATTGAGTGGACTTTATTTGAGAATGAAATTATTTGTGTTCATTAATTACTATGTATATTTTTGGTAACAATCTAATAGTATGATCTACTATTGCATACTTCCGCCGCTCAACTTAATCCGTCCCGTTACAAGACCCTCCTAGTCCAAGGATTGTGGTGTAGGAGTGGGTAAGATTACAAGAGTCTTGGTTTAATTATAATGATGTCAGAGGCTATGGTGTAATTGGAAGAGAGTTGATGTGTCATGTCCCATTAGTCAATCAAACAATCAAAAGGACAAATGAGAGAATACCAATCTTCTCCTTTCAAAGCAATCTCACGTTTTCGACGGTCAACAATTGGGGGGGCCATCAAGGATAAAGCCGACGATCCATTCCCAATTATTTAGAGGGCCTCTAGTCCGTCGGATCGACATCGGACGATCTACGCGTGCTCTCGTATTGTCAACAACCGTGAGGCTTACCACTATCTTCTCTAAGGACCCAACTAGTAGATTATTTTGACTCAACAAAAAGGTCCACAATTTTCCTCTATAGATCAAGGAAAAGCCCCACCTAAGGTTGGCGCATAGGGCATGTCGAGACACGATCAGCTGGTCGACTCGAATAGTTTTTCTCCGCGAAGATGAAGGAGACTGATGACACTTCCGGGTTATTGGAATGTGGAATTTTTTCAATGAGAATATAATGAAGTGTATAGAGCACACATTTTACAAATGTTCATAAGACTATCGTTCTATTATTAACAGAAGAGCAATATTGTTAATTTTATGGTACAACTGTTATTGCAAAAAATAGAAGCATTGCAGAATCTCGAAGGATACAAGTGTAAAATTACCATTTAAGTAATGTTCTCACCTCCCAAGATTTTATGATCCCATTACCTTCTTCCAAGTTCAAAGGAAAATTATCACATGCAAATACTCTTCCTATTAGGGATGTTAATTGAATTGAATCATTCGAATTCGACTAGGTCAATAGAAATTTGAAAAAAAAAAGATGAACTCGAAATAAAATGAACTGAATTTGAATTTGAATTATGCATTCGACTCCCAAATGAATTGAATTTAAGTTAACTTGAATTTGTTAGATAATAATTTGATCCGATATATATATATATATATATATATATAGAGAGAGAGAGAGAGAGAGAGAGAGAGAGGATGGGGAGCTTGCACCATGGTGCATGTAATTTTACTTTTTTGAAAAATACCACCATATATATTCATCTATATATCCCTCCAATATGCCATTCGAATTTCATCAGAAACAGAAACTCCTATGACATCCATCTAGAATAGGTAATTTTAACGGTCTTAGAATTGTTGTAATCGACCTGTTCTAGATGGAGGTCATAGGAGTCTCTGTTTCTGACGAAATTCGAATGACATTTTGGAGGGATATATAGATGAATATACATGGTGGTATTTTTCAAAAAAGTAAAAAAAAATGTGGAAGATATTAGCCCCGATGCATGTAAAATTACATGCACCTTGGTGCAAGCTCTCCATCCTCATATATATATATATATATATATATAGAGAGAGAGAGAGAGAGAGAGAGAGAGAGAGGAGTGATTCTATGAGAGCCAAAATCTGTGAGAGCATGCATTCATGGACCACATGATCCAACCGGGAGAGAGAAGAGCAGGAGAGAGGAAACAGAATCATGTGGTCCAGAATGCATGCTCTCATGCTCTCGTATTTTTTTGCTCTCATAGGATCACTTCTATATATATATATATATATATATATATATATATATATATATATATATATATAGACACACACACACACACATACATACATACATACATACACACACACGCACACACGCAAATATACATACACATCCATATACTTATATTTACATACATATATACATGTATCCTCGTCATACACACACATACTTACACTTATGTAACAACCATAGTCTATGCTGAATATATGGGATCTTGTTCGAATGTTCCCATGCAAAAAGTTATAGCTAACTACATCAAATAATTGACATGTATCTAACACAATTTCATTTGTAAGTAAATATATGTAGAAAATAATATATGTTATGATATTGAATTCGCATGAAAAAATTTAGCATCTGCATAACTAAGCATAACGTGTCAAAGTATGGCAATATAAATAAGCAATTTTTCGTTGTTATTTTGATTTCATCAAAATTATTACTCATAATAGCATCAAAAGGTACTCTCGAATTATCCTACAACATGTGATTAATTGGTTACTCTTAAACTTCTTATCATTACCTAAACTCCACTGGTATGATTTACTATATCTTAACTTCAATGATATGATTTCCTTACTCCCAAGCTATACCAACTTGACTAGTTAATGCTTCACATGTATATGCAACATAGGCCCCTATAGTATGAACTAATTTCTTTCATTCCCCTCTATAACTATGTTTAAGTGGTTTGCCTTAGAAACACAATGTGAGTCAGAGATGGGGTCCTTTTGTATCGGTTATACAAAACATATAAATTCTTATCTCTACATATTTTAGCCCAGTGATAATAGTTTAGAATTTGTGTTACTTAGTATAAGAACAATAATCAATCTCAGCATGCTATTTATACATTTTGAGGCATTTAGAGCATCACCAAGTACTCTTACTCTTACTCGTTACTAATTCAATATGAATTTATGTATATATAACATATGAACTAAATGTAAAATATTCAATATGAAAAAGGTAAAAAAGTATTAGTTATGAATTTTAGGAGGAAAGATCAAATAATTAAGATTGTTCTAACGATTCCCCACGCTACATTTATTTTCATATTTTTGCATTCCGTACCTACATTTTCCCTTCTCCTTATTCACCAACGATCCCAAACACTTGGGGTAGATTGTGGTGGTTCTTCTCCTTGCGTGTGAAAATATAGTTGCAATACTTTGAATTCCTCCTCAACCTATGTAGATATCCCTTCTTCACCATTGTTCTTCAGATTTTCCCTGCATGACAATACATGCTACTATCAAGATGGCATTTAGTATCACACTAGTTATCTACAAGCTCTTCTCACCAGAATATAAGTCGATCCTTTGTAAACCGATTATTCAATGTGTTTCATGGCTTTAGTTTTAAGATATTGAAGACTCTCCCTATCAATAAAGTGATTTTATTTTGCTAAGTTATTTTTTTCTATTCCCGTTATTTCTAATAATATTATTAATTTATTAATTTTCTACAAGAGATTGTTCTTGCCTTACCTTAACATATGATAGTAATCATAATGTGGTAAACTTTTTTGCCAATAATAACGTGTTAAACACTTCCATCTCTGTGGTAGATTCATATTATTATATATTGTATTCATATATTTCTTTCATCACAAGAAAAAAAAGTACAGTTAAATTATAAAAGAGATACAATAATGGTTAAAATCATGTATTTTTATCCACCATATTTTTTGTTGGTATTGTCCTTAGTTATATAATTATTTCAACTTATCTTAAAATATATAGTCAAAATTAAGATTATATAATAAAATCTTTCAAAATATAATATTATTTATATAAATTTATTTATGTGTGCTTCAAAACATCAACCGACATTTCAAATTTAGAAGAAAATGAAACAAATTTGGATTCAAAATTCAAAATAGGCTGAATTGAAATTTAAGCTAGCAAATTCGTCGAAACTTTTAAAATGAATTGAATCCAAATCCTCATAAATTTGAAGGTATTCGATTCGACTAGCACGCCTACTTCATATATATGTGTGTGTGCGTGTGCGTGTGCGTGTGCGTGTGCGTGTGTGTGTGTGTGTGTTTGTGTGTGTGTGTATATAGAGGAAAGAGAGCATACTTTGTGAAGTTGTTAACCTTACCTACTTCACATCCATTTTTAGAATTTTTTAATTTTAAAAATGCTTCCGTGGATTTTCATAACAATATCCATCTAATATATCATTCAAATTTCATCAGAAACAGAGACTCATACGGCCTCCATCCGGAACAGATAAATTACAACAAATCTAAGACCGTTAAAATTACCCGTTCTGAATGGAGGGCGTAGGAGTCTATGTTTCTGACAAAATTTGAATGACATATTAGAGGGATATAGTTATGAAAATCCACGGTGGTATTTTCAAAAAAAATAAAAAATTGCTAAACATAGATGTGAAGTAGGTAAGGTTACCTACTCCGCAAAGTAAGCTCTCTTTCCTCATATATATGTATGTATTTGTATATGTATATGTATATAGAGAGAGATGCTTCATTTCTTAAAAATTATTGTTATATTTGTGAGGGAAATGATCATTTCTAAAATTCATCGTATTCTTTTAGATGGAAGACATAATGCTTGACCATTAAAGGATAGAAAAATACATGTTAAAGACATGGGCAATAAATTATGCATAGCTTGTCGGGGCTTATTTCAACTAAAGTAGATTAAGGTATTTCTGTCTCATTGGCATTACATCAACACTATTGTCTATCTTCGGCAAAAATATTTTTTTTCTCAGAAAAATCGTCGCTTTTGTAAACGGATTCGTTTTTATGATGACAAAAAATAATATAATATAATTCTTCCGGTAGCATCAAATTTAAGATTTGACCGGTTATGTATACCAACGTTTACATATATTTTTCACATTTTTTTATTCTTAATTTTTTTCATCGAACATGATCTAACTCTTTTAGGTATATTAACACGTAATAAATTAAGAAGAGTCGAAATTAACTCATACCTTTCAAACATTGACAATCAAGAGGAACTTAAGTGTTACAAATCTATACTTATAAGGGTATATGTGTAATTACATAAAGTATAAGTGGTATGTTCTACAATAAAAAGCATTTTACGCATATACCCCTGCAAAACGTTACAGTCACATTTTGTCTTATGCCTCCTGTTATTTATACTATTACTAAGGGTGTAAACGAGCTGAACTTGAGCGAACCAACCCATGCTCGGTTCAGTTCGTTTAGCGTACTTTTAGGCTCGGTTCGGTTCGGCTCGATAAAACGAAAACTGTAATCATATTCGGTTCGTTTCGGGTAAGGCCCGTAAAGGTTTGGTTCGACTCGTTAAAGGTTCGTTTAAGAATAAATGTTGTGCAGAAATTTTTGATCAAGGGAAAAAAATCACAGTAGTATTAGGATTTTGGGAATAGGGAATAAGGATTTAGAAGTGGATGCCTGGAAGGATTTGAAAAAATAAGTAAATATTCCTTATGTTAATATAGAATGTATTTTTTTCTTATATATACAATATATCTGTATATATACTTTTATGCATGTATGTGAGTATATAGTCGAACTTTTAAAGAACCGAACCTAAGGGAACATATGTTTTTGAGGTTCGGTTCGTTTATTTAATCGAGTGCAAACACGTGTTCACATTACAAGAAAAATGAGTTGTGGTCACGGAATGTGACTACGAAAACTTGTGGCCACGATAATTCCGTGGCCACTAGTTTCTCGTAGCTACAATTCCGTGACCAAAGTCTTCATACAAGAGCTGTGGCCACGACAAGTTATATGGTCACTTGTAGTGGCCACGACATATTCGTGGTTAGAGAACTCCCGTGACGAGACTTGTAGTTACGGCTGTTGGTCATGATGTGTCGTGACTAGAGCCCAATTCTATGGTCATAAGCCCCACATCCGTGAGTATAGTTTTGTAGCCACAACTTATTTTCCTTGTAGTGTCAGGTTCGGTTCGTTTATTTTCGAATCAAATCCGGATCGAACTTTTAGCGAATTGAATCTGAACCTAAGAATTTTCTGACAATCCTAACTATGACCTTTATTAAAATTTCTAAATTTACCCTATCGCCCCTTTTAACCATCACCGCGGACAATTGCGTAAATTTAGAATGTTTATATGGGTAATAATTTGAAAACTTTTGCGGGGATACGCGCGTAAAATCATTGTGGATTAAATCCATAAATGGATATAAATGTAAAGATGGTGAATAAGAATAATTATCCAAATGTATCGTTTTCATCGGATCCCATCGTAATCCATTTGAACAGTATGAATGAACGAGATCGGCCCATAATTGGACGGCACATTGATTCCATGCCTAACTTTGACTCCTGCATTATTATACGTTATTGATATTTTATTCCATGGAATATAATATAATTATCCGTGTTCTTCTTCTTCACACATTATTTATCATCTATGTGCTTGAGTGCTCCCATACCCGAATCAAAACTAATATCCATGCTACATGTTGTTTGGCACCTTTCGATTTGTGTCCTTTGGAAACGAGGAAGAAAAAAGAGAGAGAAAAGAGGAGATAGAGAGAGAGAGAATATAGATGTTCGAAGTCGAGGCGATGTTTCCGATGACAATTGTGTTGGACGGTGATCGTCGAGCCCCTAGCCGATCGTTTGTAGTTACACGTATAGCATGTGTGTGTATCATTTAGTATTCGATAAGCAACAAAGAAATCTAAGTTGTTAGGATTTAATTTCGCAAAGCTTAGCGGTGACAACCTTAAATCTAGGTTAGGGATAACCGTACTGCTAACTAATACAGTGTTATAAGAGAATCGAAAAGGTCAAGGCTGTATATTTTGTGTGAGGATGCGTTGGGTATGTAGTCAATGGATTGTGGGGTAGGCATGAAGAAAGCACGCTCGATCCGTGTTGACCTTGGCATAAAAGAGCGTGATTCGAAAGCGATTTGCTTGATGGGCATGAGCTATATGGTAGCTAGGTGATGAGAAAAAACTTGGGGGTGTACACCATGTACTCCTAAGTACAAATATTGAGTAAACCTTTTTTGTTATAAATAATATCATTTGAGATAAATCTACTTACTTAACAGTGATCAAGTAACAACATGCTAAAGATATTCACTCATTAATACATCATAGTGATTGCTATGAGCATGCACTGTGCTGCACGAATCAATTACATGTGACAAGTGAAATCATGTTCTTACATGGGAGAATCTTTCGCCTTTAGGAATGAAAAAAAGGAGGAAAACTTTATACAAAGTATGATCAAACTTTGCAATGATTGTTTGAAGTGGTAGGCCATGTCATGTTGGCATCATATTGCATGCTCTAGAGTTCCCTAGCAAAGCTCTCATAAGCCTAGCATGTTGTATGATTGAGATTTTTACACTCGCACTCTTATGTGGTCACACTTGTAGTCTTACTTTTCCCGTATGTAAACCATGACCATTATTAAACTTTGCCGGTACATGTAACATGTATGTCTATTTAATTGATTCATTGTCGAGCTTGTGTCTCTTCTACATTGTTGTCACTACCATCTTAAAATGAGTCTCTCTTTGACAATCGACGGTCTCTGAGACGGAGGAGGAGGTGAGGATCTAGGAAGGAGCAACTTAGTTGAATATAAATATTTTATATAAGTACATATGTGTATAATGGGTGTCTTGCTTGCTTGTTTGACTTGTGTTTCGATTTCTATTCATGTAACAAACTTCTATATTCACAAACCTTCATCTTTGTTGGGACATAATAGCAGAGCTGGATGTATAAACTCAGAATGTTTACATGAATCATAGTGTATATGTGGAAAAATAGAGGTATCAATATAATTTCAATCATTTGGAGAGTAATGTTGGTTATTATCCAGTCCCAAAATCGGAGAGGGTTGTTGGACAATTATCCCCTCGGGATTCTATTCCAAACACTAGGAGATAGAGGAGGCAAGAGTGGTATAAATAAGGCCCTATGCATGGCATTGGGGATCATCTCAGCTCAAGAATCACACCCTCTCTTCTATCTTAGTTCTCTCTCTGCAAGATGCGAAGAGTTAGCCTGCATGGACATAAAGAGAAGTCGCATCCACGGGGAGCGTCTGCACCGAAGGCACGAGGAGCAGCCGCCAGTGAAGTCCGTTCTTGAGGAGAGACAACTCGTGATGAGGAGAAGCATCGGTATCGTGTTCTCCAAGTATAGGATAACAATTATCTGATTTTATTCTTGTAACTGAGTTTCGGTTTTGTTGGCAACAAAACTGAGAAGACATTGTGCCCTCTCTTTTTCGACCTAGTGGATTTTATTAAAGGTCTTCGTGCCTCGTGGGTTTTTACCCTCTCTCACACATCGAGAAGGGTTTTCCCATGTAAAATTTCCCATCTCTCTATAGTTACTTGATTATTGTGCTATGGTTATTTTGCTTGGTTCCCATATGGGGAACGTTCCATTGCTAGTCATCCTTTGCAGCATGAGTTAATGAAACCCTATGATTTCCCAAGAAGTGGTATCAGAGCTCGCGTTGTCGAGACGGAGAAGGATGGTGAAGGCACGATGATCAAGTTGACGAGCACAAATTGGCAAATTTGGATAGCCAAGATGGAGGACATCTTATATTGCAATGACCTTCACGATCCAGTGGAAGGAGAAACAGCCAAGCTCGAGAGCATTTTTTCATGTGACTGGAGGAAGTTGAACAGGAAAGCAGTCGGTACCATCCGGAAGTGGTTGGACTTAACGGTATTCCACCATGTCACAGAAGAGACAGATGCGAACAAATTGTGGGAGAAACTGGAAGAGCTTTATGAGCAGAAGACGTCCACCAACAAGGTGTTATTGATTCGAAAATTGGTGAATCTGAAGTACAAGGATAGGATGAAGGTTCTTGAGTTCTAGAGTCCCATCGATCAACTGAGTATCATGAACATGGTGCTAGATGATGAATTGCAGATGCTTCTTCTACTAGGTTCCCTACCGGAAAGTTGGGAAACCCAATTGATTACCATGAGCAACTCCGCTACAGACAGCAAGATGACCATCCCTATTGTCAAGAGCAGTCTCCTAAATGAAGAAATCAGGCGACAATCATCTGGAGAGTCCTCTTATTCACATGTGTATGCAATTGAAAGAAGAGGTAGACCAAGTAGCAATGGAAAAAACACGAGAGATCCCGAGAGAAGTCCAAAGATAGAGGAAAGTTCCATCATTCCAACAAACCTGGTCACTGAAAGAGATAATTTAGAGTCTGGAAAAGAGAGAAGGAAGAAGCCAAAAAGAATTATAAGAAAGATGAAGATGAGAACGTTGCTTCAGCATTGGCCAATGACAACGAGGATCAGTTGGTTCTCACTATTTATGAGCAGTATCTACATGCAGGGGGATGACTCCGAGTGAGTCTTCAACACAATCATCTCCTACCACATAACCCAGCACATGGAGTTCTTCACTTCCTATATGGACGAAGATTTTCGGAGAGTCAAGATGGGGAACAACAGTTACTCCAAAATCATTGGCATGTGCACCATCTCGGTTCAGATTGATATTGGATGTGCAATGACCCTGCAAGATGTTAGACATGTTCCTGACTTGCGACTTAGCCTCATGTCCGGTTCTCAACTGGATAGGAAAGGATACCATCTGAAGTTTGGCAACAGCAGGTAAAAGATCAACAAGGGCTCTCTTATCATGGCCAGAGGCAGGTTATTCTGCATGTTCTACAAGACACTAGTGAAGGTCATGGATGGCAACCTACATGCTAGTAAGGCTGATATGCCAGATCTTTAGCATCGACAACACGATCACATAAGCCACAAGGGCTTACAGCTTCTGAGCATGAAGGAGTTGATTCCATGGCACACTAGCGTCACAATATCACCTTGTGATTCATGTGAGGTTGGAAAGAAAATGTGTGCACCTTTCAAGGCCAAATCAGAGGTGAAGGAAGACCTCCTCCAGTGATTCACTCTGATGTGTGTGGCCCCATGGATGCAGCGTCTTTGGAAGGAAACAAGTATTTTCTGACCTTCATTGATGATGCATCAAGGAAGGTGTAAGTTTATATGATAAGGATGAAGGATCAAGTCTTTGATTATTTCAAGAAATTTCATGCCAAGGTGGAGCGCGAGACATGCAAAGTGTTGAAGTGTCTGCGCATGGACAATGGAGGGGAGTACACCTCTCATAACTTCCAAAGTTACTACGCAGAGCACGAGATCAAGCATGAAAGGATAGATCCCAGCACAATGGGCTGAACGGATGAATAGGACCCTTGTGGAGAGAGTTCGCTACATGTTGAAGACAACAATGCTACCAAAGACTTTTTGGGCTGAGGCGGTTCGGACCGCTTGCTACTTGATTAATCGATCTCCATCTATTTCCTTGAGTTTTCAGGTCCCTAAGTGCATTTGATCAGGGAAAGGTCCCTCATATGCTCAGATGAGGGTGTTCGGATGCAAAGCTTATGCATTCATACCAAAGGAACAGAGGAAGAAGCTTGATGACAAGGCAGTACCCTAAATTTTTGTTATCTATGGAGATTAAGAGTTTGGATACCGACTTTGGGATCCAAGGAAGAAGACTATCACTAGGAATAGAAATGTGATTTTCTATGAAAATCAGACTTTGGATGACGATGATAGTGGTGATGGTGACTTGGATGGGATTGCTATGGATGATGACAACGATGAGGACACATGTTCTTCTCCAGTACATGGTACATACGGAGAAGATGCACAACCAGAACAACATGAGCCAGATGCAGAACCCACTGCTACATGTCCAGGGGATCTTAAGCAAGGGGAGCAACCTCATCAAGAAGCAGATGCAGCAGAGCCTTAGTCAGGAGATCTAAGAGGGCACAACAACCATCATCTCATTGTCATACTTCCCAGTACATGATGCTGACTAATCATGATGAGCCATGCACTTTTGAAGAGGCACGAGTAGGTATGAAAATGAATGAGAATATATTCGTATCTGATCCGCTATCATAATCGTTTTGTACATATTTTGACATTCGTATTCGTATTTTTTTAAAATGGATGCATATATGGATAACACTTGGACTTTCTCTAATATTCGTATTCGTACATTCATTTTCGTACATAAGTATAGTAATATATTTATTTATGGCTATGTATAACAATATTTAATGATTGCATTCATCATTGTTGATATAACTGCTATGAAATTACTATATCTAATATATCAATTTTATGTGTAAACCATCATAAACATGTATATTTTAGCTAATCTATTAAAATTTCATGTTATTATCGATATCCGATTCGTATTCATTTTACATTCGTATTCATTTTTAAGGGTATGGTAACACATTTTTTACATCCGTCAATATTCATATATGCATTCGTATTCGTATTTTAAAATGGATAAGGATATGATTATACCTATATTCATATTCGTATCCAACTGTTTTCATCCATAGGCACAAGAGCATAAGGAAGGAGAGATGCAATCTCTATAGAAAAATCATACATATGATCTTGTTGAGGTTCCTGCAGGCAAGAGAACACTAAAGAACAAGTGGATCTACAAACTAAAGACAGATGATGGTGGCAAGCAACTGAAGTACAAGGCCAGATTGGTTGTGAAGGGATTCAACCAGAAAGAGGGCGTGAACTATGATGATATCTTCTCAACAGTTGTGAAGATGAATTCTATGAGAGTGGTGCTAGACCATGTTGCAAGCCTAGACCTTAAGATAGAGTAGAGGGATGTGAAAACTTTTCTTCACAATTATCTGAAGGAAGAGATCTACATGGAGTAGCCACAGGGATACCAAGAGAAGGGTTAAGAGCACATGGTTTGCAGGATGAGGAAGAGTCTCTATGGCTTGAAGCAAGCCCCTAGACATTGATACTTGAAGTTTGATACTTTCATGATGAAGCATAACTTCAAGAGGACTACAATGGATCTGTGTGTGTGCATTCGACGTCTTCTCAATAGTTGGTTCATTATCCTATCGATTTATGTAGATGACATGCTGATAGTTCGTCATGATCCCAGATTGATTGCAAAGCTGAAATTGAACTCTCTAGGGAATTTGAGAAGAAGGATTTGGGCAAGGCAAGCAACATGCTTGGGATGCAGATCACTCGTGACAGAAAAGAAGCACATGTTGTGGTTGTCACAAGAGAAATTTGATGAATGCATTCTGAAGCGGTTCAACATGAAGAATGCGAAGCCTGTCATCACGCACCTTGCCGCTCATTTCAAGTTGACGAAAGAGACATATACGTCTACTTCTGAGGAGAAAGAAGAGATGACCAAGATTCCTTACCGGCCCGTAGTTGGCAGCCTTATGTACGCCACGATTTGCATCAGACCTGACATTGCTCATGCCATAGGCGTAGTGAGCAGATTCTTGTCAAATCCAGGGAAGGATCACCGAGAAGCTGTAAAGTGGATTCTGAGATACTTGAGAGGCACCTCAAGTATGTGTTTGATGTTTTGGAGGTCAAATCTCAAACTCTATGGATACACATATACTGACATGGCAGGAGATGTGGAACAGAGGAAATCGACTTCTGGATACATTTTTACTTTTGCAGGGGGAGCGATTTTGTAGTAGTCTGAATTGCAGAACTGCATTGCACTCTCAACGATTGAAGCTGAGTACATTGCAACAGCATAAGCATAGAAAGAAGTGATGTAGTTACAACGATTTCTTGGTGAATTTGGATTTGAAGACAATGAGCTGATTGTTTTCTTTGATAGCCAGAGCGTCATTGATCTGAGCAAGACTACGATGCACCGTGTTCGCACAAAGCATATAGATGTGTGATACCATTGGCTGAGAGATGCTATTGACAGGAAGCATCTCATTCTGAAGAAGGTCCACACAAATGAAAATCCATCACATATGTTGATAAAGGCCGTGACTGATGACAAGCTACAGCTTTGTAGAGAGCTGAGCGGTGTCAACTCTCAGTGATCATCTTCTTGATAACACCTTTCCATTAGAACTAGAGGGGGAGATTGTTGGTTATTATCCAGTCTCAAAATAGGAGGGGGTTGTTAGACAATTGTCCCCTTGGGATCATATTTTAAATAGGACTAGGAGGAGAGAGAGAGGAGGCAAGAGTACTATAAATAAGGTCTTATACATGGCATTGGGGACCATCCCAACTCAAGCATCGCTCCCTCTATTCTCTCTTAGTCCTCTCTCCCCAAGTAAGGAGAGAAGTAGCCCTCGCAAAGCATGAGGAGCAAGTTCGTGCAAGGAGCGAAGAGTCAGCCAGTAGGGGTGCGAAGAGAAGTCACATCCACGAGGGGCGTTTGTGCTGGAGGTGCGAGGAGAAGCCGCCAACAAGATCCGTTCTTGAGGAGTGTTATCTCGTGAAGGGGAGAAGCATCGGTATCGTGTTCTCCAAGTAAAAGGTGATAGTTATCTGATTTTATTCTTGTAATTGAGCCTCGGTTTTGTTGGGCAACCAAAACTGAGAAGATAATGTGCCCTCTTTTTTTGGATCTAGTGGATTTTGTTGCGGGTCGTAGTGCCTGATGAATCTCCATTTCATCACCTTTATTCTATCATTTTGGCCTCAAAAACCCCAGCAAATGCAGAGAAATAGCATCAATTTGTTCATAATAGCATCTATTATCTATCGTATTAAATATACATAGAATAAGGTTTTTAATGCCAAAATTATAGAATAAAGGAAAGAAAAGAAAAAGGAATAAAATATGGCAAATATTTTATGACCCGAACCCCGAGACCAAGGCCAACATGGAATTGGTCGACAAGGAATAAAGTAGGGGGAGATAAGGGCCAGTATACAATAAACACCTTATTTCTTTATTCATTTATCTATGCATTTTTGACACCTATTTTGTATATAATTATTCATTCATCAATTTAAAATCTTTTGTACATGAAAGTTGTAGGCAATAATGTAAATAAAAATACAAAATTGAGTTTGTGTAAATATAATACTCAGAGTACATTTTATACACAAAATAAAAAGCAAGAATCTCAACTTCACAGACCCATATCTTGAAAATAAAAACTCCAAATCAACCAAACTCACCTTTAATTGTATATAGCATCCCATGAACTATTTTATAAAATTGGTTTCATAATTTTGGGAGTCCATCTGTGGAAGTTAGATTTCTAGCTCCCCTTGCGTATAGTACTGATTAAAATATTCAGTTTATTCCATATTTATTATTTATACAAATTTATATTTTTTAGAATTTTGTAAGTAATGTATATAATACATGTACATATTGAAATTAAAAGAAAACCAAAAAGAACTTGTGAAATAAAATAAGTCTATGTATCACATAGGCAAAACGCCTATAAAATAAGTATGTACATAAATAAAAGGGGATTTTAATTCTTTTATTCTTTATTCATATATATTTTTTATAATGTTGTAAATATTATAAAAAACTTATTAATACAAATCCAAAATAAAAAAACAAATAAAATACATTAAATAAATAAAATATATATAATTCATAGGTAAAATACCTATAAGTATACCTACATATACATATACACATTTATTTAAAAATGTAAATAAACTCTTAAAAATGAAATAAAAATATATTTATACTCACAAAAATAAGTTATAAATTTATAAAATAAGAAAATAAAAAATAAAATAAACAAATTAAAAACAAAATACACAAAGATACATGTAAATACATACATATACACATTATTCTAATAAAACCGTAATAAAATAATTCATAAAAATAAATAAAAATCATATTAAAATACTACATAAAATAATAAACATTTTTTATTTTATACTCAAAAAATAATAAAATCATTTACTGATTTAAAATAATTAATCTATATTACCCATACGGTTTTGTCTTCTAGCGGCCTGCGTGGACCAATCGCAGGCCGCCAAGGGTTGACCTCGGGTCAACTCTTCATACCCTAGCCCTGCCCCTCTGACAAGTCACGGGGGTCCCTTTTCTCCAAATTTTCACGCGATTTTGGTAGCTCGAGAACGATTGGACCCTTCATGAAGATTGTTCCTTGTACATCCAAGACTCACGCCCTATCCCATGCTCCCTTGTACATAGCCCAGATTCGTCAAGATTCGTCGGCCAATAAGGGCGCATAATTTGTTTATAAATAAGACCTTCGACTTCCTTCCGCCCTTTGGTCTCCCTTCGGTTGTTTTCCACCATCTTTTCCAGTCTTTTGAGGATCCTTGTGACAGGAGGGTTCTCCTGGAAGCTTCAGACGGTCGGAGGAGTCGAGAGGAGTGCCCACGGCCGCCGCTCGCCGGAGGTCCTGCTCCCTGGTCACCAACCAGGTATAAGAGCTGTGTTTGTTTCGTTTTTAGCTTAGTTTTAATTGTTAATCCTTAGTCTAGCTTTTAGCGTAATCAGTAGAGCCTCAGGTGCTCGATTAGTCCAGATCGAAGTTCGCCGGAGTTTAGCGCTGGCGAACCTCTCTACCCTGATCGGCACGCTATTAGACCCTTCGCTCCATCTCATCTCCTTCCCCTACGCATTCTACACTCAGCCCACGCTTCAGATCACCCAGAGCTCGCCCAGCTCTGTGATTCGAGGTCCCTCTCCTCCGCTTTGCCGGACCTCGCCGCCCTCTGCCATTCTCCACCTTTTTACCCTAAACCCCGGGTCGAGGAAGACCCCCTCGAGCCCCTCGTTTGTTTGGTGCAGGTTGGAAGCTGAAAGGAGCCCCCTGGGGCTTGATTCTACCCCCTGCTAGGCTCCAGGACCCCCCGTTCTTCTCCGAGCTCGTTCAACCGATCTAGGAGGTCCTGGACCTTCTGGAGTACCTCGGACGGTGCGCACCGCCTCGCCGGGCGCCTGGGACCCATCAGCAGCAACATGGAGCGCCTGGAGGTGGAGAGATCACTGATCGAAGCCAGGGAAGCCCGCAGTTCTTCCCTGTTCTTCGCGAGCAGCAGTCACCGTCGGATGAAGGGGGCGGCCCCAGTTCTCATCAGGGCAGTCCATCTAGCACAAGCCTGGGCCGTGCGATCAGACCTCAGATGCAATCCTGGCCGCAGATCGTCGAAGGGGTATCGAACGCTGAGTGCTCGACACGTGGATAAGTGGCGCGCTCGATGCCGTTGGATCGCACGCTATTTTGGGGGTAAATTTCACATCTAACCCCTGTTGTTTTGTATTTATAGTTTAATCCCAAAAATAAAAAGTTACTGTGTATAAAAATTGTATAATCTGCTGAAGACCCCTTGAGGTTTTCATATTTACTTTTTAGTCCCCACGCACCTCACGTGTAGCACCCACGTGAGGCGCGTAAAGATTGCAGTCATACCCCGCCGTGTTTTGGTAATTATAAGATGGTTCGAAGAATAAAAGTTAACGTTTATTTTTATTGTAATTTTTGCATGGATGCCCCTGTCATTTATTTTAATTGCAAAAATACCCCTGCCAGGCCATTTATTTTTGTATGCTTTGTCTATTTATTTTGTGCTTCATATCTCGTGGAAAAATTTTGCAAAAATAGACATAAGCTCCTATTAGTGTACCATTGCACGCTATATCTTTAGTTCGTAATTTTGTTGCATTTTTGTACTTATTAAAAATCAAAAACATGTCTTTTATCCCCTGTCTAAATTATAAAATCCTAAAAAATATGAAAATGCCTCGAAAAACTCCAAAAAAAATTCCCTATGGTGCATTTTAACCTATTTTAGTGTCAATCCAAAAATCACTAAAAATCTCAAAATGAAAACCATAAAAATTATAAAACACCAAAAATCTTTATAAAAATATTAAAAATTCATAAAAAAATCAAAAAAATGTAATTTCTGTCTCTTAATTTTCTCTATTGTATCCTATTTATATTAAAATTAGTTTGGAGGAATTTTGCTACTATTTACTATTATTTACCTCTAAATTAAGTTCAGAGATTTATTAAACTCATTATATTGAGTGTTTTTGACTTTAGAAAAAAAAATGTATAAAAATTAGCAAAATGTCTTGGAAAATCACAAACACATTAGAAAAAGATGAAAAATCAAAAACACTACAATTGCCTTATTCTACCTATTTTTAGCCTATATATATATATATATCTCTCATCTCTCTTATATATGTATATATATTCTTTATATAGTTATATCTAGTTATTAAAAGAAAAAGAAAATATAAAAATATAAAATATAAAAAAAATATACAAAATCAGAAAATTAAAATGAAAATACAAAAATATAAAATCAAAAAAAAATAAAAAAATAAATAAAATATATAAAAAAATAATTTAAAAACCCACTTCACACAAGGATGACTCTGAGATGCATGCAGGCTTATGCATTTTTTTGTATTGCTCTCTGTGGTTCGACCTCTATATGCTTGTCACTGTACATTTTATGGTAGAGTAAATAAAGATTAATTCACACTTCTTTTTGAGCTCGATTGTTTTATTCTTTGATTGTGGGTTAATTGCTGTATAACTAGGGTTTTCTGCGAGCGGTCGCCTCGGCGACAACTTGTGTATATTATTCATGGTGACCCTCGTGGAAGACACCCGTTATCAGTGCCCCATGGGTTTTTCCCCTCTCTCACATCGAGGGGGGTTTTCTCACATAAAATTTCTCGTCTCTCTGTGGTTGCTTGTTTATTGTGCTACGATTATTTTGCTTTGTTCACGTGTGGGGAACGTTCCGCTGCTAGTCATCTTTTGCATGACAGGTTGAGGGAACCCCGTGATTTTCCAACAAGTAAAACCGAGTACATCTGTGAAAGATGTACACATATAGATACATCATTGGTGGACTTATAATAGTAATCTAAGGTGAGGGAAAATTGGTAAATTATTCATAGTCAACATCTTGCGCCCTAAGTTCGTCTCTATATACATAATCCCAATCCAAGTAAACACACACATGCGAAGACACACACTCACTCGGCATACATATATACATGCATACACACGCTTGCACGCTAAAAAACACATAGACATACTCACATGTATGTGTGCAAAACATACACAAACACATACGTATATAGATACACATGTTTGTGCGCGCACATACAAGTAGATACGTATATGTACATATATTTATATTATACATACAAGCATATATAGGAATCTTCACAGATATGCCCCTATACACCTTCTCAGTTTCTATTTACATGCAGAGTTCATGAATTATTTCATTATTTCTCTGCGCTAGACATATATAGGACTGATTGAATCTTATAATATTGGGATTTATTTCACAATCAAAGAAATTTTTATACTTAATAGGGCAACCTTCAAATAAATGTTCGTAATCATCACAAGCTTTTTTACGAAGATAAAATCTATTAACCGAAGAGGTTTTGAAGTTAAACAATAAGTTTTGGGTAATGTGTTTTGTTATGAACCAAAATCCACATGAAGTAAGTTACCCGACAATCAAATAGCTTAGATAGAAAAATCATTACAAAATCTGGATCTAATATGCCGCCATTGGTTAAAAGGTTGTATAAGTATTTACTCAAAGATAGATAAAGGGGGCTACCTCGCGACAGGAAGCAACATTTGGCATACCATGACTGAAGGATTCAAGGAGTGGAACATGGAAATAAGAAGGGCTTTCAAATGGTTCCAATGTTACTAAAGGAATTCGATTTAGAAGTTGTTTCATCCAATTGTTAAGAGCTCTCAACTACTGAAATTTTGCTTCTCACAAAATACCAAAGGCCAAGAAGCAGACATTTAAGGGGAAGGAATCCAAGGATGAGGTCTTTCAAGAAGTATTTAAGGTTTCTCCTTTGATAGATCTTCCTATTCATGCTCGAGAGTGTGATTGAAGAGGCTGGCGAATTAGAACAATGGGTTCTCCACCGAAGGCGCACGCTTTGACGATGTTTGATAGCCACCATTTTTTTCTTCAATTAAGTGAATATGGGATTTAGCTAGCATAATATTGAAAAAAATTGAAGGTCCAGAATCACCCATCCATCATTGAATTTAGATCGATATAGACCAGACAACCTTTTCTCTTAAAGTCTGCGAAGAGTTGCCATTCCATAAAAATTTTTGAGATGCATTTTATCAATCTTCTTGATTATCAAGGCTGTAATTTTGAAGCAAGTGAGTAGATGGGTGGCAAGAGGGGTGAAGGATCCATTAAGGAGGCAAATCCGCGCCGAAGGACGAAGAAACTTCGCCTTTCAACCTTATAGTTTAGAGGCAAAATGTTCAATCAAGGATGACCACTCCCAAAAAGGACGCAAGGCAGTTGCCCTCTTCAAGGAATGATGGAGTTTTCCTTTTCCAGAGTTAAGATATCTTTAGATAGATCAGAGGATCGAGTTCTCCCCCTCCAGCTTTTCACTAAAGATTTGAGATACTTAGTTCCGGTGTCCCATGACAAGCTCCCTGAAACCATTCTTGGTCATCCACTGATTTTCAATTCTAAAAAGGAAAAGTTTCTTTTAAACAGACCACAAGAAAGTAATACATCGTTGTGATCGAAGAACATTTTTGGAACAGTCTTGAGGGATCAAGTTGGAATGTGGTCAAAGTAAGATACGTTTCTTATAATCCTATCAATCTTAGCCAAGGAGGAAACATCCGAGGATCCCAACCAGGTAAATTTTGAATCAGTCAAATACTATTGATCCAAGATTCGAAATCTTTATCATGTTTCTTCAATAGAACTTTCGAAATATGCTCGGATCTTTCATAGATGAGATTGAAATCACTCAGAAATAGCGTTGGTAAATGTTGCAATCGATGCAATAAAGATCACCAAGGAATGTTGCCTTGTCAACCTCGGATTATGGACGGTCATAAAAACCAACGAGATCTTGGAGAAGGTCAATGTTGAACAAAATCATGATCTCTAATCTTTGTTAGTTAAAAAATTCTTTTATCCCAACGTGAATGTTGACTTCATACTTATATGGGTAAATAGATTTTTGGATGTGGGACCGTTTACGCATCCTTCTCGATATATTGTACTCATCCTTTTTCATTGAAAAATTATCTTAGTGAAAAAACCCTAATCTATAGTGAGGGAGATTAGGATTGAGAGCCCTCGTAGTTTTTCTCTCTCTCTGTAGGATTTTCAACGTAAATCCGTGTCTCCATATTTATGTGTGCTTAGTGCATTTAATTCTAATATAGTATCAGAGCCTCGTTGAGGCTTAAGATTGCGTCTTCTACTGCTTGAAGTGCTGGAATTTGGTATCCACTGTGCTGGAATTTCTTTGGTGGTTGGTTTTTTTATTTTCCTCATCGTCGGTTTACCAATTTACATTATAACATCACTCCACGGTGTTTTGAAATTATGGTGGAGGTCTAAATCCACCCGCATGAGGTTGTTGTTGTTGCTATAGTTATTTTGTGGTATGTAAAATTAGTTTGAGCTTCATTAGCATTGTGAGGTAAGTTCCTTGGTTGTTGGGGGACCCTTGGTATGAGTTTTGTACTCTTAAGTGCTATTGTGGGTGTGTAGCTCGTTTCCTGGAGATATTTTCTACCCGTATTTTATAGGAGGAAATTGGATTGTGTATTATTGTCCACCAAGTGTTCGACAAAAGGCCACAAAGGTCCGATACAATTTTGAAATTTGTGGGTTGTTGCTCTTTTGCAAGATCTACCAAGAGTGTTATCTCTCTTTGTTGTTGTATTTTGAGCTGCATTTGTGCATTTTTTCCCTTGACAAAGAGGATTGGTGTTGTGTTCTAAACAACAACTTGTTTAAGGAGTTTAGGAGGGGTGAGAGCTGTGTTTTTCTCACTCCGTCGAAGCTTGCAGTTGCCACTACTGTCAGGGATAGTTGTTGTGATTTACATTCTTTGTGTTGAACTACTATTCACATTGAACGCAAGGTGTCTAACTAAATGTCTATGAGAGATAATTAAAGTATAAAGGCTATGGACTTTCCGTTGAATGATCCTATAACGCTTGGAGCATCTAGAGAACCTGACTTAGAAAAGGATACCATCATGGAGTTACAATTCTTCTTGAAGAAATCATTTACGAAAGAATCTGCCACTTTATAATCGACAAATAATGATTCAATTTTTAATAGGAGGAGAACTAGCAATGCTTGCTCTATCAAATCTGAGTAGATTATTAACATTGGTGCTTTGATCACATGATTGGCGATGTTGGAATGTTTCATTATTATAAGTTATCATTTGGAAGAGAGAAGGTTACAGTTGCAGACCGGTCTCCAGCACTGTTGCTGGAAAAGAAACGATTTCTGTTGATCGCTTTCTCCTTACCGATGCACTTCGCATCCCTGATTTCCCAGTAAATCTTTTGTTAGTCAGTAAGATTACTAAAGAATTGTATTACATGTTGATTTTTTATCACAATTTGTGTGTTCTCGAAGACTTACAAGCATTCAAGAAGATTGGAATTGGATTACTTGAGTATGGATTATATCGCTTTTCATATCGAGTGGGTCAAGCCCTTACCTTTGTGATGGAAGCTCGCCTTGAAAAGGATAACTCCACTTTAGTACGAAAATAGCATGAACATCTCAGGCATATCAATTTTTCCTCTTTACATAAGTTGATGCATGATATTTTATCTGGAGTGTCTGAGAATGATTTGTAATGTGAGATTTTCCAATTTGCAAAGCAAACAAGAACCACATTTCCTACATCTATTGGTAAATCGACTTATGCATTTGAATTAGTACATTATGATGTTTGGGTCTGTCAAGTGTGAAGAGCATGGGTGGACATATGTACTGTATCACTTTCATTGATGATTTTTTATAGAGTACTTATGTGTACCTTTTAAAATAAAGAAGTGAAGTACATGTTGTTGTAAAGAACTTTATAAATATGATAAGCACTTAGCATGCAACAAGAATAAGAATGCTCATGACTGATAATGCCAAGGAGTACCTGGAAAGTTCCCTACATGTTTTTCTTGATGAGAAAGTTATCCTACATGAAACTTAATGTAGTTACATGCCACAACAGAATGGGATCACAGAAAGAAAAAATATCATTTATTAAATGTCACCAGAGCAATCCTACTAAAATGGAATGTGCCAAAGAATTTTTGAAGGGAATCTATCTTTACTAATGCTTATTTGATCAATAGGACACCTTCGGTCGTAATTGGGAAGAGAATTCCTTTTTCTGTCATCCATCCGGATACTTTCCTCTGATCATGATGACAACTTTTCCACAGATGATTTTGGCCATGAAAACTCTGCAAGTGTTCTTCTCCCCCTTGATATACATATTGAGAATGCCAACTCTTTGTTGGATGATCGCCCCATTGCTATGAGAAAATTTGTTCGAACTGTTCGAGCCTCTACTCATTATCCAGTGGAGAACTTTATTACATAAACCAATATGAGTTCGAGATATAAATGCTTTATTACCTCCCTTGATGTTCATTATGTTCCCAAAAAAATTGATGAAACCAAAAGGGATCCGAAACGGATCAATGCTATGAAGGAAGAAATGGATGCTTTGGTAAACAATAATACTTGGGATATTGTTCATGCTCTTAAGGACGCTCACATTGTTGGTTCTAAATGGGTCTATACAATCAAATATGATGCTGATGGGAACATTGATAGATTCAAAGCTCGGCTTGTGGCTACAGGATACAACCAGAAATATGGGATTGACTACATGGAGACATTTTCTCATGCTGCTAAGATGAATACAATTAGAGTTGTTATTTGTCTAACAACTTTTTCTTAGAAAATGTATCAGCTAGATGTGAAAAATTATTTGGTGATCTTAAAGAAGAAGTGTATATGAAAATGTTGCTTAGGTTTGAGATGGAAAACAAGCACTGCAAACTAAAAAGGTCTTTATATGGATTAAAGCAGTCACCAAGAGCTTGGTTTAAAATTCTCGGTGTGGTCATGATTAAAAATGGAAATACTCAAGTGAATGGAAACTACACTATGTTTATAAGGAGAAATGGAGAAAAAAGATCTATTCTTTTGGTGTATATCGTTGACATGGTCCTTACAGGTGATAATGAAGGGGAACTTTCCAGGCTAAAGACAACACTTTGAATCGAAGGATTTGGGGAAGTGAAAGTACTTCTTAGGCATAGAGATGGCTTTATCTCCATGAGGTATGTGTCTAAGTCAATGAAAATATGCCATGGACTTATTGAAGGACTATGGCATGTTGGGATACAAGTCTACTACTAATCCTATTTAGGCAAATCATAAAATGAATAAAAGATGATGGTGACCTTGATGATGAGGGAAAGGGTAGGTATCAAAGGTTGGTGGGAAAATTGACCTATATTACCCTTATTAGATCGGATATTACATACGTTGTATATGTGGTGAATCAATTTGTGCATGCTCCTACCATTTCTCATGCTAATGCAATAAATAGAATTCTATGCGATAAAAAAGGATCGTCAGAAAAAGGTCTTATGTTCAAAAAATTCTTGAAGTCATTATTGAATGATATACTGATGTTGACTGAGCTGGCTCCATTGATGATAGAAGATCCACATCAGGTTATGCAGTATATCTATGCCGAAATTTAGTTATTTGGAGAAGTAATAAGAAGAATGTGGTTTCAAGATCAACTGCTAAGGCAGAATATCGAGCTCTTGCTAAAGGTATTATAGAAATTCTATGGTTAAAAATTCTGCTCCATGACTTGGGCATCAAGGTTAGCATGCCAATGAAAATGTTTTGTGACAACAAAACTGCAATAAACTTGGCCAACAATCCTGTAATGCATGACAGAACGAAGCATTTGGAGATTGATAAACACTTCATCCATGAGAAAATTGAGGATGGTCTGTTGTGCCTTCCATACCTAAAGTATACCGATCAGGTTGCTGATCTCTCTTCACAAAGGGGCTACCTAAGGTACAATTTGAGTTGAATGTAGGCAGGTTGGGCATGATTAACATGTATGCCCAACTTGAGGGGGGTGTTGAGTTCATACTTATATGGGTAAACAGATCTTTAGGTGAGGGACCGTTTATCTATCCTTCTCTATATATTATACTCATCCCTCCTCATTGAAAAATTATCTTAGTAAAGAGTGCCCTAATCTCTAGTGAGGGTGATTAGGGATTGAGAGCCCCTATGTTTTTCCTCTCTTCGTAGGGTTTTCACGTAAATCTGTGTCTCCATATTTGTGTGTGCTTAGTGCATTTGATCCTAACACTGACAAAATACTACATGATTTAATGTACATGTTGTGGATCAACTCGAAGTAATCCTAGCCTTCCCCCATGTGTGTTTTCCTCGCTTGATTATGATTTTGATAGGTTTTCAGTTCAATATATAGGATTTGTTAAGGAAATTAGTCGCTAAAAGGTTCGTTAAAGTAATGGCAATAGTTAAACAATCTATCAAAGATTTCGATAGTTAACCGATCAAACTAACTGATTACTTAACTGGACTTTGAGATAGTTAGCTAACTGATAAGTTCGATGGCAAATTGAGAAAGGTAACCGACTAAGTGAGTAATTAAGACAGTATAAAGTTTGGTACATACATATAGCAAAGTTCTATAATGTGAAAGCCAATATGTTTTAAATCTTGAGCATTTCATTGTGCAGATCTCTTCGAGACCTTGCCAATGAGTTTAAGAACATCAAAATCCGAGCTCGTGAGCTCAAGATATAGTGATATTAGCATAATTGGATTGTGATCCATTTAAGTCCCATACCCATAATCGGATCTGAGTTTGGGAACTATAAATTGATATTTTCGTACCCTAAACCCTAATCCAAATAGCATCCACATTCCCTCCACCGGAACGCGCAGCTCAAGCTTGTTGAATTCATCAGATTGATATCTGAAGCCACCAACACCTAGAGGATGCCGAGGTCCTCCCCATGTGTGTGTGCACACGCATACGCTTGTGTTCTCGTCATCAACAGAGCATCATACATGCCTTTTTTCTGCATATAGAGGTATCAAGGAAGTGATCCTAAAAGTAACGATGTTCTCTTCTTCTTGATGTTGATCTCACATGGTTTTGGGTTCTATGTGGTTGAAACCCCATAAATCCATGAGATGCATGTGATCTGTTGTGGGTTCATGAGCATTTTTGCATCTCTGCCTTCGATAAACACTACAAGGAAAACAAGTTGTGGCTACAGATAGCCACGAATATGAGGCTTGTGGCCACAGAATTAGGCTCTGGCCACGATACATTGTGACCAGTAGCCGTAGCTACAAGTCTCGTCGCGAAAGCTCTCTAGCCACGAATATGTCGTGGTCACTACAAGTGGCCATAGAACTTATCGTGGCCACAACTATTATATGAAGTTGGCCATAGAGTGTGGCTACGAGAAACTAGTGACCACGAAATTATCGTGGCCACAAGTTTCCGTAGCCACATTCCGTGGCCACAACTCATTTTTCTTGTAGTGAAAGTTGTTGCACCTCGAACACAAGAGAAGTGAATTCAATGCTACATGCATCCACGGTAAATAGATTCATATTTTCCTTGGCGGTACAGAGGTAATGGTATTTACTTTCCAAATGAAATTCCAACCACTTTGTACTCAAGATCTATGAACAAGAGACCTCCTCCACCTTTCATTCGAATGGGAAAAATCATAAAAGAAATTGGTGTTATCATTTGAATGGGAAAATCATAAAAGAAACCAAAAACACAGTAGATATGTTTATTTATGCATCATGTATGTATGATTGACATAGAATTATGTTTCCCTTATTTATTAGGGTTGAAAATCCATCGTTAGCTAACAACAATTCACCATGGAAGCCATTGCTTAGCCACAACAAGTCACCATTGAGGCCATTGTTCGTATCGTAGCAGGTTACATTTAAACGCTTGGCATGTCCTAGAATTGTTTTGTCCGGAATATGTCAATATTTGAGCCCACTCTAAAATCCATTGTTTGGTACCATTTCAGCCCATGGCAGGTCACTCTAAAACCCATGGTTTGGATTTGGCACCATTTAATCCTATAGCATGTCACTATTAAACCCGTGAGAAGTATCTGAAGGTAAGGAGGTAAGGGGATAGGCCTTACGCATCATGGAAGAATGAAAATCAGACTAGATCCTATGTAGATCGACTAATCGTACTAGTCGATAATGCAGTGGAAATAAAAAATTAAATGAAACCATGTTGCTTGGGAACAATTCCCCATATATTTTAGCAATATCGCATGAGTATAAGGTTTACCTTATGAAGCGTGATCGTTACCTACAATACTCTAAAAGAAGAGACCTCTTGTCTCATGTCCAATCCAACGAACACTTGCGGGTGCGCGGATGAGATGTGGACTTCACACAATCCAAAGAGAAGACCTGAGAAGATAACCTCATGATTTTGTCATATGAATCCTCACCTTCTTCGAGAGCACGAGGCATTGAAGAAGACAGACAACTATCAGAGATCGATCAAGTAGATCGATGACAGTTGTGGTCTCCACAAACCCTAGGAAGGGGATGACCACTAGGGTTTATGTAGAAATGGTTCGCTCTGGGCTGGCATGTCTAATAATCTTCTACTAGACCTTAGAACCGTAAAGTTACACTCTTTAAACCCTTACTTATTACATGCTGGTAAAAAACCTTTAGGGACAAAGCTTTAGTGACTAGATCAGCGACATTGTTGGTAAAGAACACCTTGATGATTATGATGTCACCATGTTTTTGTGTCTCTCAGATGATATGGTATTTCCCTTCCATGTGCTTGATATTTCAATGTCGTTTAGGTTCCTTCGCATGAATTATGGATCATGTTGTATCGCAGAGTAACGGGATGAGAGCGTCTAAGGAAACTACACCCAGCTCCAAGATAAACTTGCGCAAGCACACCTCCTCTTTTGTAGCATTTGATTCAACAATATATTTAGCTTCTGTCATTGAATCAACCACAGTATTCTGATTCTTGCTTTTCCATCTCACAACTCTACCGTTAATAAGAATATGAACCCTGACTTTGACTTTTAGTCATCAATGTTAGATTGAAAGTCTTAATCTATGTGTTGTAAGACTTGGAGATCATTATCTCCATATATCAAGATGTAATCATGTGCCCGTCTTAGATACTTGAAGATGTTCTTTATTGCATTCCAATGTTGTTCTCCATAGAAGGCTTGGTAATGATTTATCACTCTCATTGCATGGTAGATATCTGATATTGTACACATCATAGCATACATTAGGCATCCCACATCTGATGTGTAAGGGAATCCAACCATGGCTTTCTTTTCCTCGACACTTTGTGGAGCCATCCCTTTAGATAGGTGGATATTGTGTCTTAAGGGGAGGAGACCTTTCTGGAATTTCCATATGGAACCTTTTCAAGATCTTCTAAATGTACCCATGCTGAGACAATCTCAAATTTCTCTTTTCTTTATGTTTGAAGAGCTTCAGACCCAAGGTGTAAGAGGCTTCTCCAAGATCTTTTATCTTGAAGGTATGAGACATGCTGACTTTAACACTAGTCATCATCATTGCGTCATTCCTAATGATAAGGATGTCGACTATGTAAAGTATGATGAACACAATGACGCTCCCACTAAGCTTCTTATACACACATGGCTCATCACGATTATGAACAAATCATATTTCTTTGTGATTTCATCGAATATGATGTTCCAGCTACGAGAAGATTGTCTGATCCCATAGATTGACTTCTTCATCTTGCACACTTTGCCTTCCTTGACTAAGAAATCCTAGGGGTCACTTTGTGTGTGTGCACACGCGTATGTGTGTGTGTGTATCCTCCTTGAGATATCCATTAAGGAATATGAACTTGACATCCATCTACTAGTTGTCGTAGTCAATATGTGCAGTTGTAGATAGTAGTGCCCTGATGGACTTAAACATGGCCACCAGAGAGAACGCCTCATCATAGTCGATGCCTTCTCTTTGTGTAAACTTTGGCTATGAGTTGTGCCTTCAAGGTCTCTACCTTCCCATCAGGTCCCCTCTTTATCTTTAAGATCCATTTACACACAATGGGTTTTACCCTTTTAGGTGGATCATCAAGGATCCGTACATCATTATTATGTATGGAGTCTATTTCAGACTTCATAGCTAGCATCCATCTATCCATATCATAATGTGTGAGTGCTTCATCAAATGAAATTATATCATTGTCAGACTCTTCTGGGACATGGAATCCATGCCTTTCAAGTCTTATAACCAACCCCAAACTCTTTTCAAAGAGGTACGAGTGTTTCATCTTTAATTACTTCTCCATTTTCTGGTTCATGAATCTAATTATCTTCATAAATGAGCTCCTTTAATTCACTCTTATCTTGACTTTTAAGAAAGTTATCCTCTAAGAATTTCACATACCCAATACCTTTTGAGTCTCAGGGTTGCAAAGTTGGTATCCAATACTATCCTTTACATACCCAATGAAGTAGCACTCTCTAATACGAGATTTCAGCTTACTCGCATCAATGTTCTTGGCATAGACCAAGCAACCCCAAATCCTTAAGTATCTAACACTAGGATTGGTTCCAAACCAAAGATCACAAGGATTTTTGGGTTCAGACTTCCTAGAAAACTTGTTAAGGATATATATTGTAGTCTCTACTGCATATCCCCAAAACTAAGAGGTAATTGTTCTTTACTCGTCATTGATTTGACCATAGCAATGATGATCCTTTTGTGTCTTTAAGCACCTCCATTTAGTTGGGGAGTTCTATGAGTAGTAAGATACAATTCCTCTCTTTTTAAGGTATTCCTTGTATTCATCTAAAAGGTACTCTCCACCTCGGTTAGATCGAATTTGTTTTATCTTTCTATTGGTTTAGTTCCCAACCAAAGCCATGAATTCTTTGAACTTTTCAAAGGTTTTCGATTTGTGATGTCATAGAAAGATAAATCCACATCATGAATGGTCATTAATAAATATCTCATAGTATCGATGTCCATTTTGAGTCGTGGTACTGAAGGGACCACATACATTGTTATGTATTAGGTCATGTATACTCTCACGTTGTGTGCTCTTATTTTGAAAAGGTGCTCGGGTCATTTTTCCTCAAATATAATGTTTGCAAGTTGGTAAACTTTGGACCTTAAGAAAATCTAATGGTCTATCTTTTACTAATATATTGATCCTATCAACAGATAAATAACCAAGTCTTTGATGCCATATCATGGTTAAATGATATTTATCCTCTCTATATTTCTTAGAATTTTTATTAGTTGTTGTAACATTCGTAACACATCCATCAATGTACAATTCAAAGAGTCTATCGGGAGTTAGAAATCCATCCATAAATATATTTACCATAACTACTTATGATAAGTTATTCACATAATAGGAACAAATATACATTTATAATTAATTAAGATATAGATAATGAGTTACTCTTAACATATAGGACATAGAGAGACTCTCTAAGCATTAAGACACTCTTACTAAATAATGATAGTCTACCTGTCTCGACAGCGATTGCTACAACAATTACATCATATCACATTTAGAAGACCATTTCCCATCCCCAAGCTATCTGGTTTCTTTAAATATAATGTTAAGCTTTGGATGTTTTTGCACGAAAACCCTTATACTTTATTTTTATTGCAAAAAACTCCTGCTAGGCTGATTTATTTTATTGATGTCTTCTAGTTTTTATTAAATATCTCCATTGCATCAAAAATTATGGGAAAGTTGTGCGAATGCTTGATATTGTCATATTTTTATTATCATTTTGTAACATTTTTTCATTTATTAAAAACAAAATAGGATATTTATTTTCCATGTTGAGCAATAAAAATACAAAAAATTACAAACCCTGTTCTAAAAATTCCAAAAAAACTTCCATATTATATGTTATTATATTTTATATCTCCAGACCAAAAATCGCAAAAATATCAAAAGAAATTCTTAAAATTGAAAAATTCTCCTAACCCTATAAAAATTAGCAAAAATCCTATAAAATAAATTATAGTTTTATGTTTCTTATTTTAATTTATATTATATAGTATATATTAAAATTAGTTTTGGTAATTTTAGATTTGTTATCCATTTTTTTAAACTCAAAACGATCCAGCCTATTATTATAAGTCACTGTTTTGATATTTTAAATCAATTAAAAATACTTACAAATTAGCAAAAACTACAATAAAAATTACAAAAATAGAGAAAAATAGTTAAAACATAAAAACCATTTTCTTTTCTATTTTTTGAGTATATATAATTATATTTATAAATATAAAATCATATCCAAACTATATATGTTACTTCTTATATATTAATATTACTACTATTATAAATACTTATAAAGATATTTAAAATCATTAAAAAAATAAAAAAGGATTGTACTTCTTTGTATTTTCTGTGTTTTTCATATTTATTATATATATCATATATAGTATTTATATTATATATATTATTATCTATATCTATATTATATCTTTTAAAAAGGAAAAGAAATTAAAAATCAGAAAATTTGAAAAAAAATATAAAATTAAAATACAAAAATTAAAGGAGTTTTATCAGTTGTGCCCCTATGAGATATTGCAATTTCAATTATACCCCTCTCTTTTCGGGAATATCACTTGTGCCCCTGACTTATTGTCGTTCTATCACTTGTACCCCTCCGTTACTTCGACCGTCAATAAGTTGAACTTAACCATGGTTTAATCATATTATGGTGTATGTAAGAGGGGCATATTGTGAAGAAAAATTTCCACCTTCTTTTTCACTTTTTCTCCCTCCTCCTCGCCTTCCAACCCTTGAAGCTATCCTTGGAGGTGTTCTCGACAAGCTGGAGCAACCTCTCATACTCACGCATGCTGATGGGGGTCTCCTCGAGACCCATCCGTACGAGCATGCGACTGACAACGTGCGTGGTGAAATGTGATGTGATGGCCTTATAGTTCTCCTCCACCGCTCCTCCAACGCCCCCTCCTCCATCGTGGCCTCCATGACCCCCTGCTCCTCCTGCACCCCCCCCCCCCCCTTCTTCTCCTCCTACGCCCCCTCCTCCTCCTCCCGCTCGCCTTCCTCCACTGCCATATTGATCCTCCTTCACCCCCTTTTCCAGTGCCCCCTCCTGTACCGTCCATGCTAATCCTCCTCCACCCCCTGCTCCTCCATCGAAACCATCGACTGCTCCATGTTCCCTGTTGGACTCTAGTCGGTCGGAAGGCCATGGTAGGAGTGCAGGACTGATTCCCTATTGAGATCTCTCGTTGGTTGGAGTACGGAACTAAACAAAGTCTTCTGATGTGATTTACATTTGACGTGTGTTTTAATGACTTGCATGGTGAAAATGTCTTCAGATTTCAATTCGATCACAAAGGTCTATGTTGTTCTTTTTGTAATCTGTGTACCAAATAACACATGTATATTCAACCAATTATGTCAAAATCTATGATCATATTCTAATCCAGATTTATACCCCTTTGCTAAGATATGGTTCATTTAGAAACGTATGTTAAAGTTTTGGCAGTTTGATCCAGCAGGCGAATTTTTTAGATCCAAACTTTTTCTCTATGAAGGTAATCTCGTATTTCAGATACAATACAATCAATAAAACACACCACTGTTACAATAATAACTGAGCGGGAAACCATTGACCAACACATTGGATTGCTGAGGGAGATCCTTTGGTTTTATGGTGTTGTCCAGTTTTAGTTTGCCCAAGCAGTGATGAAGTGGTAGTCATATGATCTCAGGGCCGAACAGGGGTGGTTCATGGGTGCAGAGGATGTCGAAGCCACAGCATAGGAGCTGGGTGGAGGCGCAGGGGGTGGTGGAGGAGGGGAGCTCGGGGCGGATGAGGTAGCGTGGGGGCAAGAGTTGGGGGAGGTGGAGGAGCAAGGGGCTGGGGAGAAAGAGAAGGAGAGGAAGAAGAAGAAGATGGGGGAGGATGAAGAATAGGATGGGATGACTTTCAAGCCTTGTTTTTAAATTTGATTCCACTTGTGTCCCTTAACTTAACGTCTGCTTGCATTGGGTATGGACGGTCACTAACTCGAGGGGCACAAATGATAGAATGACACAAAAAGGAAGGGACATAACTGAAATTGCAATATCTCGAAGGGGCACAACTGATAAAAACCAAAAATTAAAACAGTAAAAATCCATAAAAATTAAATATAATTAAAAACCCATAAAAATATCCAAATAAATTGACAAATAGAAGAAAATAATTTGGAATTTAATCCGATTAGCAATCATTAGCTTTTTTCCCTTCATCTATCATGCTTGCTCCATGAGTTCAACACTCTACATACATGTACTATACACACCCTTTGTAGAGTTATAAATAAATTTTACCTCCACACATATATTGACATGCTTTATCATTCATCTGTGGCTTAATTGTTGTCTGATTCAGATTTCGTAAGTGATCGCCTCAACGACTTCTCGCCTTGTGTAGAATACCAGACCCTCACAAAAGTTGTGTCAACATGTAAACAAACATGCACAAACATGATCAATCAAGTAAACACTTAAGCACATGGATTTACAAGACTCACGTTTAATAGAGCTATGTCCTTGGGTAGAGGCAATCCGTTTCATTATTTGTTTGGAAGAAAATTACAGAGGATATATAGAATTCTAATTATGAAGCCCAAAATCATAAAAAATCCTAAAACTCAATTTATGACTTGCTCCAGTATCCAAAATCGACAAATAAAATCTTGTAGTAATTTTCAAGATCTTTCCAACGAGTTTAAGAATGTTGAAAACGGGCATCGTATGTGAAAGTTACATGCAAAATAAGAATGTTTACGACTTTTGTGCCGCAAACAGAAGCCTATATAAGGGCCAAGTGGCTCAGCCACTTCGCAATTACATCTGAGCTAATCGCCAAAGCTCTTCCCTGGGAGCTCACCGGAGCTCCGCCTCTGGCAACTTTTCTGGCATTCAATCAACGATCCGAAGGTATCATTTTGAAGAGCTCATCAAAGTCCATGCCATGTTACCGTGCATTTCACGTGAAGTACCTTGAAATCGTTGATTTCAGGGTAGAGGATATATCCAGGTAACGACACCTGAATGTATAGATTTTGGGTTTCTCCTTTCTGTTGGGTCCCATATCCATTCTACATCGCATGCACATAGTTTTTGCATTGATCAACTTCCCGGATTGCTTGTTATAACGCATGCAAAACTAATTTCCATACTATATTGTTGCCTTATGTCGCATTTTTTGAGTGATCTAATGATCCAAAAAATATGAAACTTAAGTCAGATTTATTTCCATGCTCTATCCACACCTCTAATTTACTTTGAATTTGGAGACAAAAAATTGGACACCAAATCAGAGCACATGCTTCAATCATATTTTCTGGGAGTTTCTATGATCTCATTGAAATTATTATCATATTTATCCTTGTTGAATTCTTTATCTACAGTTATAATTTATTTTCAAATCTGAGACAAAAATTTTGACACCAAATCGAGGCATCAACTCTCTCATCCCAACGGCATTGATCAATTAGTCTGATCTTATTGGACCCAATAGTGTTCTAAAAGTAGAAATGAGATGAAACTATGAAAGAAATGTGTAAGATATCATGGGACATGATTAATTAATGAAAGAAATAGTTATTAAGAAATGGGATGATGAATTTGATGTCTCATTGGAAATTATTAAAGAATATCATGTGGGAATTAATGCAAGTGTTGAGTAGAACACCAATCTCTTATGATTTATCAGTATCCAGATATGAGTGCATACATGAATATGAACCATATCTTGATGTTATATCGTGGATGCATATTCTACAATAAATATATCCCCATATATATAGCTTTCCATGTTGTTTGGATATCTAGAGAGGATTCGCCTCAAATTGGTCATTATCATGACTTCTTAGGATTAGGGGATGAGAAATCCTACATTGGGTCAGAACAACCTAAGAACTTCCTTAGATATCATATGAATCGTTGGGAGACACTTGTACACTGAGATACTAATTTGACAATGTACATCATGATGGCTTCATGAGTTAGCTTAGTACTCACGATTAAGAGTGGACAGTTAATGTAACCATAGGAGTATAACCTAGTAGAGTGTTATGATTTCATGAGTTTACAAGGCCTGCAATGGAAATTCAAGTATACTTATTAACTACTAAGGAGACCATAAGTATAAGTACTAAAATATGTATATATGTATAAGTATGCATACAGTATGTGGATGCAAGTGGGAATATTTGGGAACTTAGCTAGGATGCACGTACTTCAAATGCATACCTATGGAGGCACCCCAACCCTAAAGCACCAAATACTTTAGAGTCATAGCGTGAGACCATAATGGGTCAAGATCACAGACTTACCACAAATACTAAATGACTAAAGAAACACATGGAGTGTTAAGAACTTAGTTAGGATGCATGTACCTCAATGCATGCTCACGGAGGCTCCCCAACCCTAAGGTGCCTAGTACCTTGGAGTCATAGAGTGAGACCTGAACACGGGTAAAGACCATAGACTATCGATGATATTAAAATATGATCAATAAATGAACCTACCATGAGAGGATAAATATTAGTGTCATGGAGGATCAAATGACTGGAGTATATGGAACCCTAATATGGAATGGTTTGACTTAAAGGGCTAAGTATGAATCATATGCGTTGAATGTCACGGTGATATGAGATGTATGATGATATAATGTGAGATGTATAATAATATGATATGGGATGCATTAATGCAAGTTCCATTGTTTCAAGAATATAGTCACTAATCACAAGATCTCTAAATCACTTGGGATTTACTGAGGGATATGAGAAATGTATACGATCTTATGCCTTGATTGGTTCCCTACACCATCAAGGGTTTTCGCCGGTGGATATTGGATTTTAGGTGGTTCTGCGATGGTGATCGTGTGTGTTGTTATTTTGCCTCACCTGTTGATGTTAACCCAATGAGAGGATATGGAAGTTATCAGTTTAATGTAAGACATATAGAAATATTCCACCTATAGAGTTAGTCCAAGTGAGACATGAATAACCTTTAATTGAAATTAAGGTTATGAATATTGGTTTGTTTGTGTTATGCTTAGCGGAGGTAGCATCCCTACGAGTGGGGCACAACTCTCATTTTCCTGGTGGATCCTAGGTGAGTGTTGTTTCAGTCCGATGACCCCTATGATTTTTCCCATTGCTCGAACGGTGAGATGGCCTACCCGACCCGGTCTGTACCTATGGTTTTCCCAGTCTACAATTCTACGGTTGGTGGCACACTTAATCGATGATCCATGTTTTGTCATAAGGATGTACACGATGTGGTCATGCTTGATCCACAGTGTGCTTGTTCTCAGGTATATCCTTGTGGTGGATAAGTTGGGGTTGATGGGTTGAAGTTGGAAATTAGGGTTTTGATTGCTTGAGTCAATTCTCCAGTGCACTATATGTGATTGTTGAGGGATTTTGAATGTATATTTAAAATACAGCAAATTAGGTTGGTAGATGCTTTGTATTGTACTCTCACGTAGATATATATGTATATTATATGATTAAACCCTAAGTCAATACATGGACAAGCATAACGAACTTTTGGTATGATGAGTAGTGATAATCCGAAAGTTATACAATAAAAGTAATGAACTTTTTAATGCATAGAACAATGAACCCTTGTAGATAGGTTGTACTAGTGGATACTCATAAAAGAATGATCGTCAGGAAGACAGTATTTATGAGAAAGTAACACGAGAACATCTCTTTTGTACTTTCCAAGTATGTGAATCATTGAGAGATGAGTTACAAAAAGAAAGATAGCCAAATCTTCTAGGATCTTGTACTGTTGTGAGCTCTTACCAATGGTCTTTTAAGCTTGGTTTATCTTGGTCGTGACTCTTAATTCATCGTGTTTTCTCCATCCATGGAAGCAATGGTTCAGTGTGGATTCTAGTTGCACTTTTCGAGAGTGTTTCACTGTTGTAGTATCCCACCTCATTACTTCTTTGTATACTTTACAACCTTTACTTTACATTGTTTAGCTATACTGAGCAACTTTTCCCATGATGTACCCATTTTGTGTGGATCCAACAGGTGTTGCTGGTATTGCCGCGTCCAGGAGCGGCTTAGGGATTAGGCTTGACCTTATTTTGTTGCATTGTTCCAACTACATGATTACTAGTATTGTTGTATAGTTTGTACTTGTAGATTACTTTGTATAGCTTCCACATTTCTATAGTTTTCAATCATGTAAATTTCGTGAAAGTTGATGACTCTGTTATAAATTATTTATTGTATAAACTGATGGGAACCATAAATATATATATATATATTATTGATAATGAGTTTTTATTCAGTTTCTTTCATGCTTTACATTCTGAATGTTAATCGTAATGTAATTAATGTGGTTATTTGTTGAGTATCTGGATCTTAGGAGTAGGGGTGTCACACTAACCCTAGCTTGAAGGATTCCTCAAGAGGCTATTCAAGCTTATGGGAGGTTGCAATCTCACTTTCTAGAGTTATTTCATCGAGCCATCATCCATCAAAGCTATTTGATATGAAAGCTATGGACCCTCATTCTTGTTGAAGAGAGAGAGAGAGAGAGAGTTCTTTCGTTTGGCTCTCAAAGCATCTTTCTATAATTCATGCATAATATAGCTCTGATGCATGATAGGTCAAGAGGTGACTATTCATATTGATCATCAGCCTCTTCAATTTCTTCAAAGATAATCAAAGTGTGTTTACTACAAAATTGCTCGACTAGATGTTTCACTAAGTTGGATATCAGATTTTCAGCAATTCAGTCTGCCACAGCTGGGAAAGGAGAGCAGTAGATGACTCGAATGTGGGGGGTGCAGGGATAGCTGCCCCCCACCCCTCCTCATTTGCAGGTCCCTGAACTGCCTGCTTTCATCCTACATACCTTTCACTTTCTCCTCTTGCATAGTAATCACTTACTTATTCCTCAGTCAATCAAGGTAATGGATTGTCCATAAGCCGAATGGGAGGGCATGGTCAACTCTTGGTAGGTCAATGTCTTTTAATTACTCATCAAAGAAATGAGTCATGCTAGAAATCGTGGGGATTGTCAGAAGGGGTGCAAGGGGAAGGGGAATGGAGCCCTGAATCAAATGGGGATCTTCTTCCTAGATAGTCAATAGCTTCCCCATACCAAGAGACCTGACTAAAGATCATTAGTCCTTTTCCCAAGCCCTTTCGAGGGAGAACTCCATGTCTCCTACTAAATAGGAGGATACTGACGTTTCCTCATCTATGACTACAAAAAGATAGGAAGAGGAATTAGAATTTCGACCAAATTAAGAATACCAATATTCAGAGTGGATGAATGAAAGTCAGCTCACCAAGGGCTTTTGACCTCTTCAATCGGGTGGTTGACTCTAAGGGAGAGTCCTGATTGATGCGCTGGGAAACTGGAGAGATGAAAGGAAATGGATGATTGTGAGATTAATGGTGCTCAGGATGAGGACTGATATTGTAACTAAACCGATTCAAAGAAAAGAATAAGAGCGTGAAATAGAGAAGCTCCCGATCTAAGGGAAATATATAGGAGGAATTTTCCCTTCTCTGATTTTGTACCTATCACTACGATCCCTATGTTATTAAAGAAAAAGATATGAAATTTAATCAATTTCATAGCTATTTGATTTACCAATTCTTTCATACTAAAGATTGTCACTTATGTAATTAGAAAGTTTGTGGTGTGCTTTCCTTATATATTACCTTAGTTTGAGAGATGAACAACCATGGTATAAGAGAGAGTAAGGAAGTCATGCCCTTGAGAATAGTTATTCTTGACCCACAGAGACAAAATGCTTGATTGAAAAACCAATTTTCCTCGTCAATATAGAATTATCTGGGTGGTGCTCTTTTTTCGAAGAGTCAAACTTATATATCTCTCTCACTCTTCTACCATAATGGTTCGTAACAGGCTAGGATGAATTAGCTAAGAAATTGACTAGGCTTTTATATAGGCTACACTTACGAGAATATATATTTATAACGCTTTCTTTAACATGCATTAGCAGTAAATATCTTCGTACACTAAGGTTGTTACTGATTCCATTCTTTCAGCTGGTGATAACTTTCTTTCTTAAGTCGACTCTGATATGGTACCTTTTTTTCTAGGGAAGTTCATCGATTATCTGCTGTCAGATCCATAATCATTAGTTCATGTTCATGGCGAAGGCTCCTTTCTCATAGATTGAGATCAATAGCGGTAGCTCGAGGTTGAAGCATCTTCCCTACCATAAAGCAAGATCAGACCAGGCTCTAAAATATAATTCCATGGCCAAAGTGAGATTTTTCAAAGAGAATGTCATGACTGTGACTCTAGTACCCTCATGCTACTTCTTTCTCTTTCTCCAAAGCGAATAAATAGTTGGAATGAGAGGGCATTAGAAGACTTGGGGTAAGCACTAAGTCTTTCATGGCATCATTAATATAGTACTCCCAGTACAAACAAATTCCAGAGACATACGGATCCGAATGTCTACATAAAGTTTACAGCGAGTCCCCAATGTTGGTTGGGTATATGGTCCAGGGTTATATAAGACGATTTTTCAACTGATTCAGCAAAAGAAATGGTTAAGATTTAAGACATATCAACAAGGTAAAATACACTAAAGGTCTCCTCATACATTGATAAAGGTATGTATAGATCTCAGACGGAGAGATGGCTGGGATTTGGATAGCTGAAGACGGTGGAGAGATAGTTCGAACCACGTATAGGAAATCCATCTCTATTTTGATCCATCTAACGATGAATTGGAAGGAGATATCCGTTGTGCTTAGCATAGCTAGGGCATTTACACGGAAATCTAAAAAATCTCATGCATGCGTGTGATAGCATGGATCGTCTGCTGCAGTGTTGTCTCTACAGTAACCGCTTGAACCGCTCGATCTTGATCGAGCGGTTCACACGATTTTGCACGGTACAGGCCTACAAAAAGTGCAAAATTGTGTGAACCACTCATCGTGACCGAGCGGCTCAAGTGGGTGCTGTAGAATATGCTGCAGTGCTTGCTATAGGAGACGACTTGTTCCCTGCGTGTGATCATCTTTATAATGTCAGCATCAAAACTATGTTCCTTAATGCTAATAAATTTCATTTATGTCAGGATAAAAAGCTATTTACACATGGAAAATACGCAACGAGGCATCGTAAACTACGTATCAAGAATCGAAACTCTTTGATACATTGAGGCGAAAGCAGCCAATGAATTAATCGGTCAATATGACGTATGAAGTAAAAAAACATTTACACGTTCTCTTCCTTAGAAGAGGGATCCGAAGTAGGAGTAGAGGCGCAACTCTCTTCTCTCCCCCTAGACTCGACCAGCATCGAGACCACCTGTCGCATTGGTGGTCGGTCGTTGGGCGACGAACTCGTACAAAGCAAGGCGATCTTCAAGACCGTGATCATGTGATCGATGGTAGCTTTGTCAGCCAGAAGGCGCTTATCGAGTATTTCAGACGTCAGGGAGAAGTTCTTAACTTGATTCCTTACCCAATTGACGAGATCTCCACCTAGATCGAGCGGTTGCACTGGTGTTCTTCCGGTTAGAAGCTCCAGCAACACAACACCGTAGCTGTAGATGTCGCTTTTTTCCGTGACTTTCATAGTGTATGCGTATTCTGAAAGTAAACATTGTTGAGCAACATTCAGTAACCATCTAGCTTAGAACAGATACAAGTCTGCGTAAAAAGAAGGGAACCGCGAGCGCGCGATACGATACTAAAATTATTTAAGTTCAGGTTATGGTAGACATGATCGTGAAGGATCGATAGTCGAATAAAGAAATAGGGTGATCAACCATTGGCAATTTGATAATACTGCCAGTTGGTTCAGTTATCAGCAAACAATTATCAACTTGGTAAAGGAGAAGCTGGTATAGTTTACCGCATTCTCGAGCATTTTGTAAGTCATTCAGAAATGGAATTGAAAGATCCCATGAACAATGCACGGATTCATAGTCTTCTAAGAAAATCCAGTCATTTTGCAATCCACGGAAATCATTTACAGGAAAAAAACGCGTAATTTTTGAAAATCTGAATTTACTTCAGGTAAACAGTTCTATATAGTTGAACAAAAAAAGGAACAGGAAAGAAAAAATGTTACCAGGAGCGATGTAGCCGTACGATCCGGCGACCGCAGACATCGATTTGGTCTGCGGCAGGTCGATGATCTTCGCCAACCCGAAGTCTCCGACGTGAGCTTCGAAATTCTCATCCAACAGGATGTTGTTGGACTTGATATCACGGTGAATGATGTGAGGCTTGCAGTCATGGTGCAGGTAAGACAGTCCCTCTGCAGCCCCGACAGCGACGAGGAAGCGTGTTTCCCAGTCGAGAACATGCGAGGCCTCACCGTGGAGGATCTCTCCGAGACTGCCCCTCGACATGTACTCGTAGAGGAGCAGATTCGAGCCCTGGTGGTAGCAGAAACCGTACAGCTTCACGATGTTCCGGTGTCTGATCTTGCCCAGAGTGAGGATCTCAGCGTGGAAGCTGTTGTCCATGTTGTTCCCTTCCCTCTGTGAGGCGAGCTTCTTCACCGCCACAGTCTGCCCCGACTTCATCACCGCCCGGTACACCGTCCCACAGGCCCCGCTTCCCACGACGTACCTCTCATCGAAGCCATTTGTCGCGCTGATGACATCCTGAAACGTAATTCCCTCCTTTGGTGTGACGTACACGCCGTTGGCAGTTAAGTTAGTTAACTGCTTCTCCTGCAGGGGAGCAACTAACTCCAACGGTCGTCGCATCAGATGCACCATCACGAAGATGAGCACTAGCGAGATCCCACCGATGGCCGCCGAGACTATGGCGACAGTCCTCGCTAGAGGATTCGATACCGCTTTCCACTGTGGTGGAGTGCTTGACGGAGGGGACACACCGCAGCTACTGAGACGCCCACCGCATAGCCCCTTGTTACCGAGGAAGCTGCTGGGATCCATGTTTTGGAACAGGGGAATCAGAGGAAGTGGGCCGGTGAGATCGTTGTACGAGACGTTCAGCACGAGCAAGCTCGAGAGGTTCACGAATGTCGGCGGGATCATGCCGGTTAACCGGTTGTTGCTGAGGAGGAGATACTCGAGCAATGCGAGGTTACCGAGTTCCCACGGTATACCACCGGAGAGATAGTTGTAGCTGAGATTCATGGCGATTTGTAAGCTCGAGAGATTGCCGAATTCGCTCGGAATTGCGCTGGTGAACTGGTTACCACCCATTTGCAACTCTGTTAAACGCGGGAGCCCTCCAAATGCCGGAGGTAGAGCTCCGGAGAGATTGTTATCGGAGAGGATCAGTCTTTCCAATTGGAGTAGATGATTGAGCTCCATCGGTAGACCACCTGAGAACGAGTTCCGGCTTAAATCCAACCGTTGAAGGCTTGCGCAATTACCGATCGTGTGAGGTACTGTTCCGGTGAGATTGTTATGCGATATGTTGAACACGACGAGCTGAGATAGATTTCCGATCTCCGCGGGCAATTCAAAAGAAAAATAGTTGAAAGGAAGGCTGAGCCTCTGCAATGCCGTGCAGCGACTGATCTCCGGAGGGATCGGACCGCTGAACCGGTTATGGCCAAGCTCAATCGCCGAAAGATTCGTCAGCTGGCAGAGCTCAGACGGGAAGCTCCCCCTGAGACTGTTCGAGCCCAACTGGAGCTGCACCAGTGGCTTGCAGCTCGTGATTGTGGGCGGGATGTTTCCGGTCAGCTTGTTGGAGAAGAGGTTCAGCAGGATGAGGTTTGAATGCCGGCAGATATCATTCGGTATCGGACCGGTTAAGTTGTTAGACGAGAGATCGACGACCCAGAGCGGGCTGTGTGCTCCGAGCTCCGGCGGGATTGTACCGGTGAGCATGTTGCTGAAGAGCTGAAGTTGCGACAACTTCGGTATGTATTGCAGCTGAACCGGTATGGCCCCAGTAAGCCGGTTGATCGAGAGATCGAGCTTGCTCAAGTTCCTTAAACTGCATAGCTCGACAGGGATCGTGCCCGTGAGTTCGTTTTGGAAGAGATGGAGCAACTGTAGTCCTCTGGCATTGGCCAATGTCGCAGGGATCCCTCCGGTGAGATAATTCTCCGAGAAGTCGATCTCGACAGCTTGCGTGAGGTTACCAATCTCTTCGGGGATTGTCCCGTTGAGCCCGTTGCGATAAAGATAGAGCTTTCTTAGCGACTTGAGCCTCCCGAGCTCCGGCGGGATCGTGCCCATGAGGTTGTTCTGATAGAGCGCAAGGCTTTGGAGGCTTGAGCAGTTCCCGAGCTCCCTCGGGATGGTGCCGGAGAGGGAATTGACCTGGAGCACAATGTCTCTCAATCTCTTCAGCATCCCAAGCTCCTTCGGCAACTCTCCTCCGAGGCAGTTCTGTGCCAAGCCGAGAATCTGAAGGCTCTGGCACCCGCCAATCTCCGGCGGGATCGGGCCGGATATCGAATTCTGCCCGACTCGGAATGTCACGAGATTGCTTAACTTCCCGATCGATCGGGGGAGTGATCCGGTGAGGTTGTTTGTGTACGCGACGAGCTCGACGAGCATCGAAAGCTTACCAATGTCCTCCGGTAGAGAACCAGAGAGCCTGTTGTTGCAAAGATTAAGCACCTTTAGTGAAGACAATTCAACGAGTTCCTCCGGGATGCCGCCGGTGAGCTCATTATCATTCAAGTAGAGCAATTCGAGCGCCGCGCAACTCCCGATCTCGCCAGGGATACCACCATGGATCGCATTGAACGAGAGATCCAGCACGACTAAATTCCGCAGCTTGCCAATGCTTGATGACAATGTTCCAGACAGATTCATGGATCTCAATTCAAGCGAGACGACGACAGGGTTCATGCCGGCCGAGCAATTCACGCCCTGCCATCCACACGGTGTCGCGTCGTTCGTGTTCCAATTACCGAGCCGATCGAACTGGTCTCTCAAACTGCTCTTGATCTCCAGCAGGAACTGCCCTTCCATGTTCAATCCTTCTGAAGAACAGCACACGATCATAAGCACAAGAACCGCATACGCGCAACCCATCCCCCCGAATTCGGACATCATTTCGCTACTGGAGATGCACAAGATCAAACAACAATCATAGAATCTTTGGCAGAACCATAATTAGATTCATCCTCCCACAATCTACAGATCTCCATACACTAAACTGGAATTCAACAGTAACAGATCTGTCCATTTCTGACGACCAACAAAAGAACACCACAATCAGGACATTACATCAGTACCAACGAAATTTCTTCCGGAACAAACAAGAAAAATCGATCTTACCTCTGCAATTTTCAGGAGCTGCTGTACGTATCAGGGAAGAAAACTTAACTTGGTACTTCTGAAATCACGAGAACAGCCTTTTCCCCTCTATTTTCGAGCATTGGAACATAACAAAACGAAGAAAAAACCAAACTTCCGGACCTCGAAGTCGATCGAGAAGCTCCACCATTGGCGTCGGAATCCGAATCCGAGGACGACCCAATTGTTCGTCGGTGAGATCGGGATTCGGCCGTGAGTTCTTTGGGGGGTTAGTGATCGTCCACACCACTGCCGGCAGGAAAGGTCTCGCGAAGGGGGAGAGGGCTTCCGTGTGGGATTGGAAGACAACGGAGTTTGCCTTTATTCTAGAGAGAGAAAGGAGAGAGGTGGAGCACACTCATCAAGAGAGAAAGAGAGCTGTATAGAGAATAGAGAGAGATTAGAGAGAGAGAGAGAGAAGGAGGTGTAATGGCAGGCAAGCACGCTTTCATAGTTTAGCTTTACAACACTTGACATCTCTCTCTCCTTCTGGATATATCTTTCTTTCTCTGTCCTTATCATGGACCAGAATCCCGCGTGTTTTCTCCCCCATTGTGGACTATTCCCCGTCGTTTGATCGTGTTCGAGAGCCTAATTACGTATGCACCCAATTCTTATCTTCCCATCCAACGGCCAATTCACTGCATTCCAACGACGGCGAGTAGGGATGAAAATGTTCGATACGGATTCTAATATAGGTTTAATCGAATCTGTTTTAAAACATGAATACGAATGTAAATACTAATATTAATAAATATGAAAAAAAATATTTACTATTGTGAATACGAATCGAATTATAACAGATACAGTTTACAGATGAGGATGATTTACACGTAAATTAAGTATAACAAATTTATTCGTTTTATGACAATCATATCAACGACAGTAAATGCAATCTTAGAATTTTTACATACATTCATAAGGGGTTGATGGAGCTGCCCGGCCCGCTTCATTTTTGGGCAATTTTTTTGAAAGATATCGTCTTGTATATTCATCCTTATATCACTTATATATGTCATTCGAAATTCGTCAGAAACAGAGACTCATACGATCTCTATCCAGACATGGTCGATTTAGAAAATCCTGCGACCGTTAAAAAATGACATCTGGATGGAGGCCGTAGGAGTCTCTGTTTCTGACGAAATTCGAATGACATATAAGATAAATATAAGGATGAATATACATTGTGTGATTTTTACAAAAAAAATAAAAAAAATTATGAAAAATGAGGTGAGAGTAGCCAAGGGCAGCCCCATTTTTCTCGTTATAAATAAGTCCATGATTATATATATATATATGGATATAGAAATGTGGAGAATATATAAAACAAATATGATAACGGATCGATTATGAATATATTCATATTTGTTTTCGGTCCTAATTGTGAGACATAAGGACGCGCGTTGCGCAGTAGTATTGGAGATTTATCGCGATGAGGTTGTTATATGTTTGGATCAGTAAATTTTGTTTAACAAGGATGTAAAAAAACAGAGCTTGTACGTAGGTTGGGGGTTTAACTACATCACGACGAAATTGATCTATGAAAATTGAACAATTTAATATTTGTTGTCAATATGTTTCGTCGTCGATATAATCATAAAATGTATTTCTTATTTCATTCTTTAAATTCGCAATAAATATTGTACTGGTTGATGTATTGCTGACAACCAATCATATAACAGTGATTACTTACTAACATTTTCCTTCCGTTGCCTTTGTTACAAAATTTAACGGTAAAGTAAATGAATAATCGATACTATACAGAATTTTTGAAATAATATTGAATTATTGGCAATTATAAAAATGAAAGATGATTGTATACGAATAATATTTTTTGTTAAATTAAATGTTAAAATATTCAAATTATCCGTTATCCTACGGCAATTTTGTAGTGTTAGATTGGCTAAGATGCAAATCCACATGCATAAATTTATATTTGAATTTATTTAGCAATAGTTTATGTGTTTGTTTGGTATTCAGATTTAGAGTAGGCTCGGGTTGTTCAAAAGGTAAATAAGATGAGTTTCGAGTCTTTAATTAAAGCGGATTTGGGTCGGGTACTCAATAAGTAGATCCGGATTGGCATCCCTACTCGGTACTTGTTGCGCGAAGTCCACCATCTACAAAGACTCCTGTTGAAGTGTAGTACATTTAAGGATGAATCTTGTACATGCATCTCAGTTTTCTACATAATTCTCTACGTGTTACAGTATAAAAATATGTTGTTATGGTAAAAATACGGAGTAATAATGTCTATATTTCCCATATATATAAATTGGAAACAACTAGTTTTGTAAGTAAAAAAAAAGAACCAACAATCAATGTCAGAAACAATTGATTACGTTGTCAGCTATACATGCTGTACGTATGGGCTCTGTGTATACATACATACCTCATGTTAGCATTTTAATTTTAATCCGGTGGCGTAGTTTCTAAAGCCCGAAAAAGTACGAGGGGAAAAAGGAAAATAAAATGTAATGGCGAATAAGTGTATATTAATGTTTGGTGTTAGGAAAATAATAATCAATTGCCACGTCAGCACGTGCCCATGATGTTAGCGAAGATTCTTTCAAAGTATGGGGTTGAACAACGACTTAAATAATTAGGGATAGATTAAGGGACTCACCAACCACCTCATTCATTATCAGGGGGCTTTTGCATAAATACTCCTTTAATATTGTAATATTACATGAGTACATGTGCGAACTTCTTCTTTACAGAAAAGGGCATGTATACATTTTTTTTCTAGTTTTACAAAAAGGCCATTTTTATTTATAAATGAAGCGCATACCTTTTCGTTCATGTATTATTAGAATATAAAAAATAATCCGGTAAATTCTTTGTTTTATAAAGTGTAACATATGTAATCCCCTGCATTTATAAGTCATTCTAATATTTTGTGAGTTTCAGACATGAGACTATTTTCTAGCTTGTTTTTTTAATAGTAGGCCCGGTAATTTCGGGGGTCCGGAGCATCCCCACTAGGATTCGAACACGGGTCGTTTAAAGTGGAGGCGCACTGCTCTACCACCCGACCACTCCTTGGGTTCCTATTTTCTAGCTTGTTACGAAAAGATAACTCGAACAACAGATGAAAGAAGTGGTTTTTTAAATAACGAGAAGAATACATGGGTATTATTGTGGTTAAAACATGGCGCAAATTCCAAACATGCAAATAAATATGCAAGAAATTATATTTATAAGGTTCACTCGTAACTGAACTATGTTCTTGGTGGACTCGACAGGGGACCTTTCCCGTGTAGATATCCACCTAATCCCACCACAATGCAAGTAAGATAGGTTAGTGGATGCAAGGCATATTTTCATTCTTCACCTTGAATTGAACTCTGAGAAAGCAAAGCAACATGCACTATACCCCGTTGTTGCCTTCCCCTCCACAAGGCTAGTGCCACCTATCAACATTAAGCAATGATTTAACTTACATCAAAAAAGTTTTTTATTGAACATATTTGATGGATTATATCATGCCAATCTTCTTCTTAATTATCTTCTTATATTGAATGAAGTGATATCTGACATCAATATGCTTGGTTCTCTCATAATACACTTAATCATTGGCTAAATATATTGCTCTCAGACTATCACAATGATGATAGCTTGATTATTTTGTGGATTAAGATCTCCGATAAAGCCTTGCAACCATATCATTCCTTTTGTAGCTTACATCAATGTCATATACTCTGCTTTTATGCTAGAGAAAATAATTGAGAAGGTAACCTTCCAAATAATGGCATCACTTCTCAAAGTAAAAGATTTTGCATGTCTTTGATTTCCTCCCATGTTGATCATACTAGGACAAGGTACCAAGGGTCCGATCTTGGAGGGCATACGGTATCCGATGAATCAGATCCGACAATCGTTGTATCAATCGCTCTCACTGCGCTGCGCGTGGCACCCAATCGAAGTGAATCTACAATAAAGATTAAGCAATCAATGAGAAATGTGAGTCAAATTTTGTTTTTATTTAACTCTAGAGAATATGTGTATAGGAAAAAGTATGTAGTGTGTCGAACCACAAAGACAACATGGAGTAGAAGACAAAAATAATTGTTAATTTCTTAACAATAATTTTTTATATTTTTGTTTTTATGTTTTTATGTATCTTCTTTTTGCAAATTTTTATGGGGTTATGTGTGTGTGTATATATATTCTATAGGTTTTAATTTTTACATCTGTTGTACTTTTGCAAATTTTTAATTCTAGAGATAAAATATAGACTAATATACTAGATAGATAAGAAATAGAAAAGAGATGTTTTTTATTTTTAGAATATAACAAAAATACAAAATTGAAAAAAAGATATTTTTTGGTTAAATAAATTAAACTATGTTTTTGTGATTTTTAGGGTAGTTTTTATAATTTTTATGTATTTTTCAATATTGAAATGCACCAACAGGGAATATGTAAAATCAGTGACCATGTTTAGGGTTTAATATATATGTGTTAAAATAATCTTAAACTTATTTTAGTATAAACTATATATATCAAAGAAATTTCAGATATAAAAAAACAAATTTTTGAATTTTTCTATAGATTTTACAAACTATTCTAAGTTTTTCGGGTCTTATAATTTTCAGGAATTTTATTTTATATTTTTTAAAAATATTTGCCAAAAAGGTAAAACATAGCTAAATAAGCCTACAACATTTTTTAAAAAAGTTTTGTAATTTTTTATAGATTTTAAATGCCAAATAGTAGAAAATGCAATGTTTTTTTGTATTTTTATAAAAAAATAATTTTAATTACATTGAGAAAAATATGTGTGATAAAATAGCAATCTAGGAGTTTAATATAGTTTTCCTATAATTTTTAGATGCAAAATGATATTTTTAATAATTAAAATACAAACATAAAATTAAATTAGCAAAACATGGACCAATTTGTAATTTTTAGGAAGTTACATAGTATTTCATAAGACATTCACAAATTCAGGGGCATACATGTAATATTCTTATAATAAAATACAATATCCGCCTAAGAGGGGTATAAATACAAATGAAATAAACCATAGGTCCAAGCATGCAATTTAGCCAAAATGTTTTACACTAATATTCAAAGTTTCAGGATCAAGTCAAAATAACCAATTATGAAGGGGGTTCCTTACAAATTATCCAGGTGCCTGATGTGTATGGGCACATGAGGTGACCTTGTTCTGGACTTAAGTGCAATAAAGATAAAGTTTGAGGTCTAAAGTGCAAATATTATAGATTTTACAACTACAAATGAAAGTTTCAATATTAAAAATTAAATACAAAATTTTGGGGATTAAATATACAATGTACCCCTCACCATGCGCGGGCGAATGATCGAGAGCACTTCACTTATCCATGTGAACCGCCCGAATGCGCACAAATCAATTCGTTGATGGATGCCTTTGTTTAAATCATGGGCCCCAATTAACGCTTGAGATGAGATGAGATCGATCGTATCTGATCAAAATTGGAGTATCGTTCTTGATCGGACGGTCCCTACTCTTCACGAAGAACATGGATGAATGAAGTGGATTCCTTCTCTCTGTCGATTCTCGCAACTCTATTGGTGGATTGAGCTCAGGTTAGGCTCGATGGTTTCCTAGAGGTCGTCCAAAGTTGTTGGTGCCTTTAGATCAATACGGATCTCGTTGACACTAGATCAAGAGTTCGAGAAATTTAGGTCTGCCTAAAGATCAGGAAATGGACTTGATTTGTCCTGAAATGCTAGGCTAAGACATGCATCAAATAGCTCATGGCTCGAAGATGATCATCCTCAACCCTTGGTATATGCAAAAAAAGGTGGAATAATCAAGGTGGAGGTCTCCTGCGATGTGGTGGACTGGGGGATCTTGATCTCCTAATTTGAGCAAGATTAGGGGGAGCGAAAGAGATTTGGAGTGCGGTGAACATCAAGAATGAGATGAAGGTGTCAAGGGGTCAATACTTAGTCTGACACATTGAGGACAGTGGTCGAAACCTAGAGCTCCGATGAGATATTTTTTTTGAGTTTTAAGCTATATAGGATGAATTCAAATGAAACTAAGCTCTATCCTACACTATTGATTAACCTAGGAAAATAAAGAACAAAAGATAGAAGCCTCACCTACTTGGAGAGTCAGGGAGCAAAATCACATAGAGGAGCTCTGACGATGAGTGAATCACGATCCTTCCACCTTCTCCTCGTTGTGTTTCAAAGAGGAGGCTCATCATGTCATTAGGGCTCAACTTAGGTAAGAAATATAGGGGTTACGGTGGGCAAAATCAGATTTATTTAAAAAATTAGCAAGCAGAGATAATATATACAGGTTGATCGGAGGGCTTGGTTCGCCTAGGGCTTGCGCTCGACTCGATATTTGACCAAGGGAGATAATGGGTTGGCGTGAAAAATGATCATCCGGTGCAGAGATTTCGTGAAGGACTAGGGGGCAGAAGAGGGCTGGACCTAGGCTAAAAAAAGTGGTGACGAAGGGGTAATCATAGGTCTCGGACCGGTCCATAGAGGGGGTGGAGGCATTTGACTTAGGTCAATGATCGTCGCCTCCTCACTGGTCCATATCAGTTGCTAGATGACAAAATAAAACTAAAATAGAAAAAATGGGAAATAAAATAGTAACTGATTTTATTAAATAAATATCAAAACATGAAAATTGTTTCTTATTTTATGTACTATTTTAAGTGGTTTGTATTTATTTTGATGGGCTTATTTATTGTATGTTAATTTTTACAAGTATAATTATGGGTATACATACCTGTGTTTTATGTATTCTATTTTTATTTTTATGTTTTAATATTTTATCATATTTAAATATTTTATATATTTATAATAATTAGATACATATTTTGATTATTTTCTATGTATATGTAAATAATTACATATATACATTATATAGGTAACATGCCTATATATTTTAATGTATTATTTATTTCAAGGTATTTTAATTTATGTTCATATTTTTTATTTTTTAAATATTATTTATAACTATTTAAAAATATAAGAAGAGCAAATCTGTAAAAAATATGAATAAAATATACATATACATAGTACAATGGGAACCCAAAAAGACAGCTTTTGCATCTTAACTCCATTTTTAATAAAATCACCTTCATTAATTAGATAATTTAATTAGGAGTATAATGGATGTGGTTGGTGAATTTTGAATTCAGATGGAGAAAGATCTATGAAGTTTGATTGTGGCTTTTTATCTATATGTCTCAGTTACATTGTGCAATATTCTTATGTGCAATTAATTGTATTATTTTCTATATATTAGTATGTACAAGTTACATGTTGAACAGATATTTATTTGAAGTGTGTAAAATAAGATATAAAATAGTGTAAAAAAGGTGTATTTATAGTGCATAGAACTAGGGTTTCGTGAATAGTGTCTGGCCCTTATCTTCCCCTTATTTTATTCCTTGTCGATCAAATCAATATTGACTTGATCTCGATGTTTAGGGTAAATCAATATCTACAGTACTTCTATTATTTTTCTTTTCTTTTCTTTATTTCGTATTTAAATACAAGTATTTATGTACTTTTTACAGACAATAGTTGGTGTGTTAATTTGTACAAGTTATGTATTTATATGTATTTATCTAGGGATTTAAAGACAAAATATATGAATATAGGTGAATGAATGAGTATTCATCACCCCCCATACTTGCCTTTTCTAGTCCCTAGCAAACACTTATCAATAGAATAAGTGATGTAAAAAGAGAAAGATACAAAAAATAAAGAAAGTAGAATGATTATAACTTTTAACTTGTATTCACAAAATCAAAGTTTGGAGCTTAGATAAGAACTTTGGATTGTTAATATATTCGGAACCTTATTGAGAATATGATCTAAAACTTAACAGCCCTCAAGTTCCACAAGTTTCTGTTCAGGTCTCCTCAATAGCTAGGTCAGAATAAATATATTCATGTGCAAACCCTTACGAGTGTGAGTCTTACTTATACAATGTAAGTGTATGTAGCTCTTCTCATCTGAAATAGAAAGGAATAGTCTCCCTTAACAAGATAACCCTAATTTTCTAGTCTGCTACTCTTTTCTCGAGGACCGAGGTATTTCCTTCTAAGCTCAAGTACAATCGGCTCAAGAAGAGGGTGGTAGAGAGACGAATGGATTGTGACCAATGTAGTCACATATCCTATGGAGCTCGACCAGTGCAATCAAGTCTCCTGCTGCAGGAAACCTTGAAATGTTGATTTTGAAACACAATGCCTTGCTTATTTCATACATACTCTGACAGAACTTGATTTTTCGTTATTATTTTGTCCGTATATTCTTTTTGGAGTTTTGATTTTTCATTTTTATACTATATACAACAACATTCACATAAGAAAATTTTCCTCTTGAACCAATAGACTATCCCTCTTTTTGTAACACCCCAAACCCCAATCATAGTTCCACATCTAAAACTCACGAAGTATGGGTGTGGTTTATAAGTGATGGAGATTACTACTTGACAACTTGGGCTTAAGCATTTTGGGTGGTTGTCAATGGATTCATTTGGTCCAAGCCCAACAAGTTGTCAGGGCCAGTTTTCCGGAGACCTAAGCCTGGGATGTAACACTTTTAAAGCCTTATTGCAACCCACAACGTTATGTATTTAGACGTCCATGCCACTAGATCAGGTTGTGGGGTATTGGCCACTTATTGTAACTATATATGTTTCCACACGTGTGCCTCCTCAAGCTAAAGAATCATGCACTCGCCACCTCCTCAGAGTTGAGCTAAGTGTAGAGTGTGTTGTTCAAGTTAGGTCATTATCAGTAAGAGTGATGTGTGTACTTCGAAATATTGTACTTAGGTTAATCAAGATGACATCTGGATATAGTTTTGTAGACTAAAAGAATTAACTCTCATGACTTGAAAAGTCTTATTTCCAATTCCCATAAGGTTCCTATAAAATTAAGTGGATTAAGGCCTACACCAAGCTCCAATATTTAGATTTTATTTTGACTTGTTCAATTGTCAAAATCATTCAAAAAATGCTTATGCAATGCAAGGAAAATAAATTTGTGAACACATTTTTGGGTTTTTAAACTTTTTATGGATTTCTGAAAAATATTTTGCAAATTGTTGTGGAGTTTTGAAAGAATTTTTCAAATTTAGGAATAAAATTTATCATTTTAATTCTTTTCCAATTTTCTGGTATTTTAATGAATAACTATAATATTATTTAAAATACCATATTATTTTTATGGGATATTTAATTATTATAAAATACATAAAATAATAGACAAAATATAGGTATATGTAAAATATAAAGATACGTTATTAAAAATAATAATTAGTGTTAATTATTTACAAAGTCTTAATTATTAATTAGAGTTAATTAAGTGGTTTTTTTTCAAGCAAGAGGAGTACTAAATATAAATTAAGATGATAAATTAGGGATTATTAATATGTGCCCCAAGGGTATCCAGATCAGAGAGGTAACCAAATATTTTGATTACATGTTCACTAACGGAGGCCCCTTCCTGTATTTTGTAGTGAATTAGATTAGTAATTTGTAACTTTGTATGTTGTTCACATCATTGAACATATCTTTCAAATTTAGCATTATATCCTGACCACCTTCTATGTCCACATGTTACTTCTGATACACATTGGACAGAGAGCCCAATATATAACATTGAGCTAATGAATGGTCTTCATAATATTGTTCATTAAATTTTAATTCTTCCAATGACACTGGGTTGGTATGCTTGTTCTTGGTCATCATATAGATGATGCACTCTGTAGAACAAACTCCAAATTTCATAGTCAACCTGAATAGTTTGGTTTGGTCAACTAGTTGACCACCAGAAGCTTGTTGAGTGCGTTCATGGATTTCATATCTGAGATTAAGAAATGTACTTATTAGAAAATATTAATAATTATATATTCATATTTTACTTATTTGATAAAGATATTTAAGTCAAAGTTGTCTTGCTTTTTAATACTTTAAAAGTGCATTCCCTTTACAAACTTTCAAAGCAAGAGATATACTTAGTAGTAAATCTCTAGGAAAATCTGAGATCTCCCTTCCATCTTTGTTATACCCCAATAATATGAGAAAAACCAACTTGGGTGAAGGAAGCATGAACTCATTATGCCTTGCAAGTCCAACTTGCATTTCTCAATCCGATCTTTGACACTCGAGCCCACCACCCCTAAGGGGATGTTGACTCGTTGTCAGTTGAACCAATCATCAATAGGAATAGCACTCGCTATGTACAATCCAATACCGTGTTAATTATATGAGGGAACAATATTGGGATCGCTATGCATATGACATGTCTTTTTCGAGAAGCAAAGAACTTGATAATTTTGATTAATAATTTTAAACAAATTCTCATAAGCAATCCTTCCAAAAGAATTTCAGTCCTATTAATAATAAGGATATTTACACCGATAATCTTGAGTACTTTTTGTAATTACCTCAGAAACCCTCTATAATCACAAATTACACCTAGGACCTTGAGTAGTGATTAACACTTACACTCATAATCTCGTGTTAACTTCCATCCAATTTTCCGTTAATTATAAAGGTATCCGTCAAGTATTTTACATTTTATACCCACTAAGTTTCTATTATTTGCGAATGACAACTCCTCTCCTCCTCCAGCCACGCAACCCCCCGTTCCCCATCGACGTCCTCCGCCAACCTCACCTTCCTCCCGACCACCTCCTCCTCCCTTCCTCCCCTCACAGACAACTCCTCTTCCCCTCATAGACACCTCCTCCTCCCCTTCCTCCTAGAAGCCCCTTGCCTTTCCCTGCCCTCCACCCCCACCGACATTATCATTCAAGCTCCGGCCTCCAACCCCCTTCAAGTCTGCCCACTCCCCCGCACCCCCGTAGCTGTAAGACTGCACACTCCCACCGGTGCCCGCACTTGTGAACCCGCCCCCTCCCCCCACGTCGCACCGCCTTCGAAGCCTCCAAGCCCCCCCACCCCCCCCCCCCCACTCGTCCCCCTACACCTAAAAGCCTGCCCCCTCCCCCCATGCCGCACCATCTTTGAGGCCTCCTAGCTCACTTGGATGTCTCCCCCTATCCCCCTGCCCCATGCCCCACGCACCGCAAGCCTGCCCTCCTCTCCCGCATCGCACCGTCTTTGAAGCCTCCAAGCTCACCAGGACAACACCCCCTCCCCCCACATGCAAGCCCATCCCCATCCCCTCATGCAACAATGTCTTTGAAGCCTCCAAGCTCACTGGGAAGACCCCCCCCCCCCTGTGTGCCTGCAAGCCCCTCCCCTCCTTGCGACCCACCGCCTCCTTCTTGAAAGCCCCTCCTCCCCTTGTGATGACACATTCATCGAAGACTCCAACCTCGCCTGGAAAACCCACCCTCACCGGCAGCCTCACCCTTGTCAGCCCCTCCCTACAAGACCCCCCTCCCCAATTTGTCTTGGAAGCCCCGCAACATGCACGTTTTTTCTTTTTTTTCTTATTAACTTTTGATTAATCCTAGTCGTTAGATCACGTATCGGTTTGATTAACTCACTTATATGGTGGAGTTAATGAAGAAAATTAATGAAAGGTTATGGGTGTAAAACAGAGTACAAGGTTTTGGGTGTAATTCGTGATTATAGAAAGTTTCTGGGTAATTACGAAATTACTCAGGTTTATGGGTATAAATATCCCTAATAATAAACTATTTATTTTAATTGGATTAAATTAATCTAATCACATTAAACAACTCATTAATACAATGCAAACAACAAGCATTTCATTTTACTTGATATTTACTATATAGTATACACCATTACTTAGTACAATTTCATTATTTCAGTTTAGTTGTTAAAGTACACAGAGACTTCTCACGCTACCCTTCCTTGAAACAGATTCGGTTAGGTCATACAGATTTTATGCTAAGAAGGAACACTTCCGTTTCAAATGCGATGCATCGTACCAATTAGTTAGCCCATTAGCATATCCAGGCCTAGACACCATCACCGTTCCAATTTGAGACAACATAATTGGTACAAATTTCACTGAGGGAAGTTATGAAATCTTTATACCATGTATGATAATAATACCTCAGAAATTTAGGTATATTATTTTTTTTATTTTCCTAAATTTATAATTGTATCAAGTAAACAAGTTATTTTCTCATGTAAGTGTTGAGCTACAAATATTGTAGTTTCAAGCTAGGGTTTGTCATGAGGATATCATTCAATAAAGGTTGATGATTGTAAAATATTTATCTAAATATATGAATAATCAACTAATCATGATGAATTCATGATGTCCATGACTAATGTTGAATGATAAATACATTACATTAATGGCATGATCCAATCATCTTCTGACCATCTCCACTAAATATCACATATCTAGGGAAAACAGAGTTAGAATCACGTGAAATAAAATCGAGCATTTTTTATTTAATTATTAACATGTTTAATGTATTTCTAACATATTTTATGACAGAAAAACTGTATAAAAAAATCATTTATATACATATTTGAATTTTATGTAAAAACAACACATTATAGGAACTTTTCAAGTCTAAAATGTTGCTTGATTGTAGCCAACCTTTGGTGAATCTTTTGAGGATATGTTCATATATTCTAAACATGTCTTATTATCCCAAAATTTTGTTCAAAACAGTAGCTATTACATATAAGAAAAAATTGATTTGAAAATATCATCTATGCGAAAAACAACAACAAGTTCTCACACATCCAATATTAAAAATTATTCTCTTAGAGTTTGGATCATATACAAGACCTTTAAACATGTCTTTGATATCACCTTAAATTGAAGGATTACACCTCACGCATCATGGAAGCGTGGAGATCACATCACATACATCTAGGTCGATGGAGCAACACAAATTGTAAAAGTTTTTTATGAAACCATATGACACGGAAACAATTCCCATACCATTCATCAATATCATATGATTCATAGGATTACCTCTTGAAGTATGGTCATGATCTATGAGTCACTAATGGAATAGACCTCCTGTCCCAAGTCTGAACTAACGTAGAGAGCACTTGCGGGTGCGTGGATGAGACATGTGATTTCCATAATCCAAAGTGACAATCTAAGCAGGAAACCTCTTAATTTCATCGTATAAATCCACTCCCTTCTTCAATATCATGTGTCATCGAAGAAGACAGAGATTCATGAGCAACCAATTTGACAGCATGACGACATCACGATGATGATCGCGTCTTCTCAACCCTAGAGAAGGGGACGGGTACAAGGGAATAGAGAGAGAGAGTATGGTCGTGTGATAGAGAGAGAGTTGTTGTTGTAATAATTACTTCAACTTAATTATATTTAAAGGAAGATATAGGCTTAGCCTTTATTTTATAATAAAATAGATGTTGAAGGTGCACTCCTAATTAAATCAATGGCCAAGATTAATTTTCAATTTCCAAGAGCATAATTAATCATTAAGAAAATAAGTTGAATATATTATTCAACAAATTATATCAATAAAATCAATCACCATGCAGAAGAATTAGGAAAGAGGAGAGCTTCGTTGTTAATAAGGGATGAATGACCACCATGGTAGCTCCACCATGGTCATCCACTCCTATTAGAAGTGGAGCACCTACCACTCCTTTCCTATTTGGTGAGATCTCAATCTCCACCAAATCTTCTATACGTGAAATAATTTTATTATTTGAATTTTCACTAAAATGATTCTAAATTATTTTTGTAGCATTTTCAATCATGTCATTGATAATTATGAATCATATTCAACAATTCAATATTAAATATAAATTATATTTAAATTTAATTGATTTTCACATTAACTTATAAATTGTTAATCCTATTCACAATTAAGTCTCTCTATGATATTCTGAATCACATCGCCAATATCCATGATTATTGTGGATAGTGCTATTCGCATTATTCTTAGATATGATAATTAAATCCAAATTAGTTATTTATATACCTATTAATTTATATCCAAATAATGTGAATCACATCCATATTATTATTGAAAATTAAATCTAGTTTAATAATCAAATTTCCAAGCTCACATATTATCAATAATAGAACTATTCTTGAACTCTTTTAAGAATGGTGTTCCTTCTCCGCGAATACATGGAGATCAGGATAGGGTGATTGTGAATTCCCTATATAGTGACTTGGATACCGAGATATACTCGCATATGTAGAACTAGAAGATATCTCAGATGTATCTGATCAAGTCAGACATAATATCCAATCTTTCCATTGCATCCTAATCAAATTCAGATCAATGTCCAATATTTTGACTAAGATTAGATTACTAGTGTACAAAGTGGAGTCGCTAAAATTGAAACATGTTTTATCGTTCCTTCAGAATAGAAGTGTTATGGTTATACGATCGATTAAGATCACATCACCCTCGAGTATTCCCAATACTCATACATTCTACATAGTGGAAGATCTAGAATAAACCCGAAGCTCTGATCAGATTTGAATTGTCTTCTTTACGATGTTAACATTGATTTTCTTATTTGATCATGGGAAGTTGGTACGATCGTATGTTTTCCAAAAGCATACATTATACATACAAATCATGTCATCTAGGATGTCTTTCTACACATGTTTAAATAATGTGAATCATTACTTCTGATAATTCAATTTAGTTGCCACTAAATTAATTTTCCAATACTCATATATTATCTCTAATGGAACAACTCTTGAGCTCTTTCAAGAATAGTGTTCCTTCTTCTTGGACACTTGGATATAAGGACAAGATGATTATATATTCTATGTATAGTGACATGGATAGTGAGATCTAATATAATATCCAGATCTAGAAGGCCTCTTAAAGATGTATGTTCAAGTTTAACAAAATATCCAATCTTCTCATTGCATCTGAATGACATTCAGATCAATGTCCAGCATTTTGATCGAGATTGGATAACTAATCTATTGAGTGGAGTCATCAAAATCTAAACATGCTTCATCACTCCTTTAGAATGAAAGTATCATGGTTATATAATCAATTAAGATCACATCATCCTGAAGTACTCCCAATACCTTAGTAACTAAAAGTCCTTGAATAAACCCAAAGTTCTGATATTATTTGAAACTATCTTCTTCATAGTTTTATCATTAAGTTTTTATTTCACTCATTGGGAGTCGGTATTGATCATATGCTTTCCAAAAGCATATATCACACCTACAAATTGTGTAATGCTTCCAAAAAATACAACCATCAATGGAATTTGGTTGGTCCCAATATCTCACGAGTGAGCTCATATTTTCTAGTTCGATAGTGAACATGTATGATCCCTTCGAGAGATCGTATTAATCATATGTCCTTGTATGCACAACAGCTCATCAGTGTATAGGCCTTGATTAGATAATCAACTTACTGATCTACCTAATGTACACATTTAGATATATATTAACACATCTCCGATAAGAGGATGCGTGCCTATATCGTGACAACATATAACAGAGGTCTTTGATATCTTGATCTCTCTAAGTAACTCTTTGACTTAACTTAATCGACACCTCCAAATCTCTATCCCTTTATAGATGACCTTCATCAAGAGGTCGGTTGGATATCAGCATTTGGAGTCAGGATTTCCATCTCATTTTCTTGATGAAGACCCTCTCTTTAGCTATCATCCTAGTGTCAGCCACTATGATCCATCCATTCGATCAATCGTTGTATGATTATCAAGATGTCCATGGTACATAACCCTAATTGTACTGAGTGACCTTATAAGTGCATTCATTTATTAATCTTAAATAGAGAGTGAAAATCAATAACCTTTATTGATATATAAAAAATTTACAATAACATTTATTGTAGAAATAGTTCACCTTGGGTTCACATGTCTAACAAAGATGATATATGGCCAGAGGAAGAGAGGGTGTGGTGGAGTGGGGAGGTAATCGTGGAGGAGTATATGAAGATGGTATAGATTGTTAGAATGTGACCTCAGGACGAATCATTTCTACAATAAATGTTATTGCAATTATTTATATATCAACAAAAGTTATCGATTTCACTCCCTATCCGAGATTAATGAATTCATGCAGATAAGGTCCCTTAGTAAACTTAGGATTATGCACCATGCCATCTTGATAATCATACAGCTTTTCAATGGTTAGATCATAGAGGCCGGTGCTGAGATGATATCTAAAGAGTTAGATAGATGACTCAACTGGCTTCATCAAATGATTGTCTAGAAAGGATCATTAGCCTAAGAAGGAGATACCAATCTTTACTCCAAATGTTGATATCTCACCGATCTCTTGATGCAGATCCTTTGCATAGGAATATAGATTTAGAGGTGTCAGAAGAGTTAGATCAAAGAGTTGACTTGGTGCAATCAAGATATCAAAGACCTACGTCATATGCTATCACGATATGGGCATACATCTTCTGATCGAAGGCATTTGTGCTACAATATTTTTAAGTATGTATAATAAGAAGCCACTAGATTAATGAACTAATTGAGTATATAAATTGACGAGTTTGTGTGCATACAAAGGCATATGAGTAATACAATCTCTCCAAGGGATCATATAAGTTCACTACTGAACTGGAAGACATGATCTCTCTCATGAGTCACTGGGACCAACCAAATTTCATCTAAGATCATCTTGCTTTGGAAGCATGACATGATTTTTAGGTATGATATATGCTTTTGGAAAGCATATGATCGATACAAACTCCCAATGAGTGAATAAAAAAACTTAATGATAAAACTTTGAAGAAGAAAGTTTCAAATAAGATCAGAACTTTGGATTTATCCAAGGTCTTCCAGTACGTAGGATGCATGAGTATTGGGAATACTTGAAGGTTATGTAATCTTAATTGATTATATAACCATGACACTTCCATTCTAAGGGAGTGGTGAAACATATTTGGATTTTAGTGACTCCACTTAGTAGACTAGTTATCCAATCTCAATCCAAATGTTGGATATTAATCTAAACGTGATTTGTATGCAATGAAAAGATTGGATATTCTGTCTGATTAATCAGACATATTTGAGAGGCCTTTTATATTAGTATATGAGATTAGATCTCACTATCCAAGTCACTATACATGGAATATACAGTCGATATATCTTTATATCCAAGTATCCAGGGAGAAGGCATACTATTCTTGAAAGAGTTCAAGAGTTGTTCCATTAGAGATAATATCTTAGCATTGAAAAGTTAGGAGAAATAATGATAATTAAAGTAAATTATCATATGTAATGATTCACATTATTTAAACATGTGTAGAAAGACAACGTAGATGATTAAATTAGATGTAATTATCATAGTTGAAATTAATGTGGATAACACTATTCACAATAATTAATGATAATGTGGATATGATCCACAATACTATAAAAGAGAACTAATTGTTAATATGATTCATGATTTTAATATTAATGTGAATTGGATTCACATTAATCAATTGAATGTAATTGCGATATACATTTAGTTTGGAATGGATAAATATGATTCATAAATATCAATGGTATTTGCGATTATCTCAAATAATGTGCAAATTATTTGATAATATTTTTTTGATAAAATAATTTTATGAATAAGTATTTAATTTAATAAGATTACATTAAAGGATATTGGAGAGAGAAAGTCTCTCTCCAATCCATAGTGAGTGTCACCCTCCAAAAGAGGAAGGAGGTTATCTCCTTTCCTCATTTTTAGAAGGAGGCTCCCTCTCTTTCCTCTTTATTCATGAAAAAGATTTATTTTGAGATTAAATTTTGAAATATGAATTAATATTTTATTTATTAACTCTACATTCTATTTAATTTGAATCACAAGTGTAATCTTTTAATCTCAATAATTGATTATTAATTAGGAGTGCATCTCCGCCATCTATTTTGCTATAAAAGAGAGGCTACCCCTATCTCTTTCATTCATGCAATTGTTGCAAGAAACAATTCTCTCTCTCTCATTCCATAAGTCTACTCTCTCTCCTCAAATTTTAGTGGTCACCTCCTTACTGTAGGTTTGTCGACATTGTGATCGTCGTCGCTTCTTGTTATGCTGATGGACTGATTGCTCGAGGATCTTCAACTTCTTTGAAGTCTCGCGCTCTTGAAGTGTCATATTAGTGAGACCAAATCAGGAGATTCTTTGCTCAGATCACTGCCTTGGATTGTAGGAAGCACCATCCCATTTGCATGCCTACTGGTGCTCTCTCGTCGGATTAGACTTGAGACATGAGGCCTCTTCCTTTAGAGTATTTGAGATCATGGTCATACTTCAATAGGTAAACCATATACTTATGCGATCATGATGAAACAACTTGGAAATTATTCCTATGAGATGTGTTTTCATCGAAAAATTTTTAAATTCTGCAACACCATATACTAGTACGACTAGTCGACCTAAATCAAATTCAATTCACTCTTCACGTTTCTGTGATGCACGAGGTATAATCCCTTGCCTTCCTTTCATAGATGTGGTGGTGCTACGGTGATGGTATGGAGGACTAATGAATGTGTATGCTGAGTGAATAAAAAGGAAGAAAATGAAAGGGGGCAAGATTAAGGAGCTACCTGATGAAGAAGAAGATTGGAGGGGGAAGGAAGAGCATGTGTCGAGGCTTGGAGAAGCTTCTGGTCTTCATGTCGGCGTGCTTGACAAAGGAACGGAGTTTGAGAGCATCATAGATGAGCTATGGTGGCAGAAGAGGTTTGTCAGATATCACTGGAGAAGAAGGAGTCTTCGCTTAACCTTTGAAGGAAGGCTCTGCCAATTCTCGACTGAAGGTGGACCAACCGAAGAAGGCTATAGGATGTTTGGTTTTATGGAGAGGGTTAGCAAGTGGAGGATGGTCTTGAGGTGAGTGGGATTGGGTAAGGTTATGTGGCGAGGCGACAATGAGTAGTTAGCGTGAAGGATGGATGGATAGGCTATCGTTTGGTACCAGAACAAAGGTGAGGCAACATGTGTGGTAATGGAGTGAATTAGGTGAAGTGGGGTCGGTGACATGAGACTGTGGGAGAGAGTAAAAGTGAGGAGGTTGATGAATAGCAAGGACAGTTGGATCTTGAGATCCAACGACTCTGATGGGCTTAGGTCAAAGGCAGGTCAACGTAGATGGTGTATGTTGGATCAAATAATCAAATGTCGCCTATAGAGATGTGATGGAATGAAGAGGGGATGTTGAATCAAAGATTCCAATGGTCTAGGTGGCTTGCGGTAATGAAAGAAGGATCGGGTCACATGGCTCCAGTAGAGGTGGCCATGTGGCCCAGTAGAAAAGTTATAAAATAAGAAAATAGACAAAAATAAAAATAAATAGTAAATGAACTCAAATAAAAAGTGATTAACATGAAAGTTGTTCATCTTAATGAGATCTACAACTTTCATGAAGGACAAAAATATAAAAGACCTCATTTGTAAAAACTAATTTTGGTAAGTATTTAATGTAATTGGATACCTATTTTTATTGTTTTAGTTTTTTTAATGAGGACATTATCTAAATAAAGATAAATATACACATTAAACTAATTTTTAGGGATTTTTAATAAGTTAAAAACAAAGAAGAATATATACATTATGTATAATATATACAAAGATCAAAATTAAGGTTTTATTGATAATTTAATTTACAATAATTAACTAAATTATATACAAATTATAGAATAATTATTTGAGGATTTGAAAGGTTTTTTTGTGTTGATGTGCTTAGGGGAATGAGCTAAGAATGAGAAATAAGATAGATGAATGAAGGATTTAGCAATGATGAGAAAGTTTATCTTACTATAGCTTTTAAAGTACATGTGATGAGGAGGATTACCATAATTATTTTGGGATGGTTTATTTGATTTAAGACGAATAGCAGTCTCATTGTTGCATTAGCCTTTCTTAAAGTCAGAAAGACTATACATGTATTGATTACTACTTAGGAGAATAGCAAGCTGAGCGAAAAGTTCACGAAATTCTAGGAAGAACTTATTACAATAATTCCATTAGATTAGATGAGATGGTAAGATGTAATAAGTAGTGAAGTTTTCATCTGATCAATACTCGGCTCGTGGGTCTCATACCTTTGCTCAACTGCCACAGGTATAACGGAAGACTGACTCGATGGAAGCCAAGGTAGAGGGATAGAAGGAGACATAAAAGACAAAGAGACAAAAGGAGAAGATTCCCTGAGGTCGGAGTCACACTCGGAGAAGGACAGAGGACTTAACTCATGTTCGAAACACGAGACGTCTTGAACCGACCTAGATGAACGGGTAGATGCGCTTGGAAGTGTTACCATAAGAGTCAGCCTAAGAAATTGTCGACCCATAGTCGTGACTCACGAAAAAGAATTTTGGTTCTAGATAAAACGTGAACGATGAGTGACTACTAAATATCTTAGAGATTAGATTCACACCACGAAATCAATACACAAAGAAAACCCTGAATTCACCAACTCGACCCGATGATGACCATAAAAGTCCGGTCCTTAATCTGTTCAGTTTTAGGATTTGTCGGCACAACAAGTCTTTTCACAGATTACACGAGCTGATAAGTGCCTGAACTTTCCGAAAAACTATCCCGAGTCCGAATAGCTAATCACCTACTTTCAGTCAGTATGTGAGTAAGTACAGACCATTTCCAGTTACCGTGTTACTTGAGGACGGAGCCTTATCAATGTCCTCTAAACTTCCCACTCTATTATGGAAACTCAGACCCTTTCCGTCTAACCGAGGGTCCTCACTAAAGAATAGAGTGACCAACTGTCATATCAGCAGTCTTTCGAAACATCTGAGGTCAAGTTCTGACCTTATGGGTCGTCCATTACTCACAAATCTGGAACGTACCTACCAGACATTTGTTGGGGATTACTCTCCTAAAAGATGTGAAGTCCGTTACGTTTGATTTTAAGTCAGATATATTTAGAAGTCCCTATTTTATTTTTGGGTTGTCACTTTTTTTGAGTCTTTGCAGTAACGTCTAATGATTTTTTTTATTTTTTTGACCTAGCTAACAAGCATACAACTAGGTTGCGCGTCCTAAATCTACCAAGGAAAGCGCATACAAAGAAAAATCGAAAAACCTAAACAAGCACTTAACCCCAGAAAAGTCACGGAAAACATCGAGAAAATCACGATGCGAGAAAACCGTGATGGGTGCCTTGTTCTCTCAAGTGCACGACACTCGATTAAATAGACCCCGAGAAGAAGAAAGGGAGGTACAAGTCAGGATTCCCTTATGAGGTCCCTTCTACAAAACAGAAAAACGAGCAATTTCCCTTAATACTTTTATAAAGGTTAATACAAAAATAAAATGTAGTTGCCTTTCTGGTTCTCAGTTGTGCTTCTCGAGTACCTGTGCTGCACAAATCAGAAATAGAAAGCCTTGAAGTAAAAAAATTCAATAAAAGTTAGATAATGAAAAAGGAAAAATTAGGAAACCATAAACCTAAGGTCTCTACAGTCTACCCTAGCGATGCCTCTCCGGCAACGACGCCATCTGAAAAACCACCCTTCTTACTATTCTACAATAAGAGTAGTGTCCTTGTGTCGATCGGGTGAATTTACCAGAAAATTTATGTTTTTATTTATTTACACTCCTAAACTTTGATGTATAGTGAAAGTAAGAGAGTGTCGAACTCAGGGAAAAAAACAATTGAAAAACAAGAGCGAAATTATAGAAATATAAGGAATAAGGTTCCCTAATTTTTATTATTATTAGATAATTTTATGATTTTTTATTTGATTTTTATGAATTTTATATTATTTTGTATGTTTTAAGTATTTTGTATTTTTGTATTTATAAAAAGTTTTGTAATTTTTATTTGGTTTTATTTTATTATTTTTATGTTTTTTTAATTTTTATTTCCTATTTTATGAATTTTTAGGGTTTTTTAGGATTTTTATGGATTTTGTATTATTTTTATGTTGAAAATAATGTTGTTTATTGCAAATTGTGAAGTATTTTCGATTTGTAAAATAGTAATTAGTAGCAAAAATCTTTTTTTTCATTTTAATGAAAAAATATGTAAAATTATATTTAAAATGATATGGTGTACGTTTTTATGTTATTTTTATTTAATTATTTATGAATTTTTAAAATTTTATGTATTACGTATTTTTTATTTTAATATTTATTTTTTATTTTTTGGTTTTCTGTGTAAAAATAGGAAAATATATTGTATAGAATTTTTATAGATTTTTAAAGGTGTTTTTATATTTTTTAATGATTTTTAAAGTTTGTTATATTTTTATGGCTTTTTAAATTATTTATTATAAAAATGAAAATCTTTTTATTTTTAAAACTTTTATTATTGTATATAGTATGATAATATGCATTTTTACATATTTTTATTGTATTTTTATATTTTTATCTAGAAAATTTAAACGCATGTAGAAAATATAAAACCCATGGGGGATATTTGCGTGAGAGATGTGTTTGTAATATCTCCAGATAAGCACGCGATTAATCACGTGCTGCTTCCAACGGCGGAACCTGTTTGAAATATCATGAAGGCACGAGGAGATGTTTGTAAAAGTTCCAGGAAGTGCGTGTTGACTCACATGCTTAAAGACTGCGGAGGACTTGTATGCAAAATAGAGAAATATTGAGGGGTATCCTGCAAAATGCCCAAAAGATAGGCCACACACGTGCTTGTTATGCGCACATCTTAAGCAATTCAGGCGATGCTTCTATTCTGATGCTAACGTGTGGTAGCTTGACGTGCGTCCGATCAAGCTTTATCATGCGGTTCTCCTGAGATCTTGAGAAAAGGATAAGTTCTTCCCCAAACTATTGCAGATGGTGGATCTTCTTGAGTCCAAGGGAAATAGTTTTAGATTTATTCTCCTTCAGGCAAGGTCGATGGTGATTCTCAGTTGAAGACTATTGTGGTAGACTTGATTTCCAGGCAATTTAGATCTGGAAGTGGTGGCAATTCACTTGAGGACGGTGATGGATCCAGGCAATGCTTCTCTATCGACTCCAAACGAATCGATCTCCACTTGATGCTAGATCTCTAGATGCGAGTATACGGTTGCCAATCTGGAGAAGGGAATCCGTTTCTTCAACAATGTGTTGATCGGTCAATGGTGTCACTCGATATGATGGGCGATGCGGTGAGGTATTGATGCTCCAGAAGGTTTTCAATATCACTCAATGATCTGATTGAAGTCCAACAATTGATGCTCTACAGGTGCTTAGATGTTTGATCAGCTCCATGTATTTGACCTGTAGGAATCTCAGATGACTCGAGCTCAATGGCTCGGTCCAAAAACAGAATCAGAAGGGTGAGCGAGGATCCGTCGATGGCAGAAAAGTTGGAGCCTGAGAACTCTGGCCATCGTGCGTGGCCAGAGGTGTTGAGGTATGTGAGATAGAAGCGAATCAGAAGGGATCTGGAAGAGGAGGCGATTCAACGAGGATATCGAAGAAGGATTTTAATCAAAATGAATGGGAATGAAAGAGAAATAGAATCGACCGAGAGAAGAGAACGGATGGGCTGAGAAAAGCAAAGAAAAAGGAGAGGAGCTAACATGGTAGATGGAATGCTGATGGAGTGAATTACTTGTGGATCAGAAGCGGAGGCTCCAGATATCCGATGCCCCGATGTGCGGCAGTCCACGGAGGCTGTACGTGGTGGAGAAACTCCTTGACGCCGACGATTGATCACGGTATCCCACTTCTTTCTCTCCTCGCTGCAATGGTGGACAGAGGAGCTGTTGTCACCCTCACTCTCTAACTTCGAAGCTCATTGGACCGAAAAAGGTGGAAAATAACGGATGATTGAAAATGGAGGGGGTGCATGCCCTTATATAGAGGCGGAGAAGGAAGAGATCGGCGAACAGCGGTGAGGTTGGAGCAACGACCTGGAACGACCAGGTACCAGCTTCTTGGAGAAGAAGCACCAGGTGTTGATACGTGTCAGCACCTGGTTGGCCAGATGCATAAATACCTTATAAATTATATAATAAATAGTAAATAACGTTATTTTAAATAAGTATAAAAACTATAAATGTAAATAATTAAATTATCTAAATTATAGAATAATTACTTTTTATAAATAATAATTATAATTCGAAATATAAATATTATATTCATAAATAGGTATAGATATTACTTAATAAATAAATTGTAGATTTTTATTTCAATAAATAACTAATTGATGAAACCCAATTTCATCATCTTAATTTTCTATTATTAACCCCCTTGCTTAAATCTTTGTCAATAAAACCCAGTTAATGTCCTGTAATTATCAGAGTCCTTAATAAATTAAAAACCACAAAAAATTGGCAAAACTAAAATTCGTGGTATTTTTAGCCTTAAAAATACCCTTAAAAATATTTGATGACTTCAGTTGACCTCATCTTCAGTTTTGGTCAACATGAAACTTGTAGATCTCATTGAGATCTACAACTTTCATGTTTTGAGTTTTCTCAAATTAAATCGTTTGTCCCTTCAAAAGTTAGCTAGAAGATCATAATAATCTGATTGGGCCATGTGGCCCGTTCTGGGTGAGCCACGTGGCCCGCTTCCCTTGTCTCATCCGCCGTCACCCACGATCGTTGGATCTTCATCTCGATCCAACGGTTGTGATACCTCCACGTCCGCTCATATGCCTCGACCGTCTGATCATCTCCATCTCTGATCCTCACCGCCCGTTAGCGTCTTAGCCAGAATCCGCCACGTGTCACGTTGTGGGCCACTCGATCCCGCTCTCGTTCAGTCATCTCCACTGTTATTTGACGCCTGTAATTTGAACCATCCGATCGCACTCCAAATTTAATCACGACCGTTTCGTTCGCGCTTTATCTCCCGCTCGACACGTGGCGCAATCACCGCCCTTCGTTCGCGTTGCATCAGATCACATCACTACCATTCTTCAGCGCCTCGCTCCTCACCGTGGATCTCCAGATCCGACGGCAACTAGGTCATCGTCAACCTCCAGTCAGACCTCTCCTCCACGATTTCCACCACGCACTCCACCCTCGCCCTTTCTTTTTCCTCCATCACCTCCGACTACTTCTCCCCTCGCTAACCACCTCACCACGCTCCCCAATCATCCCTCATCCTCGCGATCCCTCCATCTAACCCACTAACCCCTTTCCTTCGCTCCATGCGCGCCCTCTAAACCCACATCCTCGCCACCTGGACCACCGACTTGCCCTTCAAATACGCCGCCCCCTCCTCTGATTTCCATCGTCCACCTTTACGTGGGGGTTCGCCCAGCCCTCCTCCACCTCCCTGTGACAGGGGGAGGTGGCCGAATTGAGCGAAGACGACGAGTCTCCCCGGTGTAGACCCTTCGCCGCTCATGGCGGAGTCGCGGTGCCTAGTGCCCGCTTGAGCTCGCTGGGATGGCCGCCCAACACGTGCGAAGACCCTGAGGTCCTTAAAAGACCTCAAGCCCAGGTCTCCACTCCGCCCGATCTCCGGTAAGTCATCTCCTACCTCCTTTGTGTTTCCTTCGAATTTCGCTTAATTAATTTGCATGTTTCCTTTGTCTCCGACCTCCATTGATCATAGCTGTAGATCCACCTCGACGCCATTTTCACGCGCCTACATCTGATCACCTTCTCCTTTCCTAGATACCTCAGACCACACTCGACCCACCTCCTCCGCCACCCACGGCGGAGGAGCTCCGAGCTCCCATGTTCTCCGCCCCACACGAGCTCCCATTTATTCCACCTCGTACGTACAAATATTTGCTTGCTTCGGCTATCAACCTAACACTGCAGGTAGACAAATCCTTCAATGAGGGAGGAGAAGCAGCTACCGTTGGATGGCCCTCTCTCAGCGACCATCCAACGGTCCGGATGAGCCCACGCAACACCTCCAGTAGCCATTGGATCCTCACGATCCAATGGTCTCCAACCGGCCACGCGTCAACTCCAGAACGTCTCCGAGCCTAGCGTCCGAGCCTCCAGGCTTGGATGCCCCGAGCCTTATCCGAACCAAAGCCTGGAGGTTCGTACGCTCCGACCCTAGCCGCAGCGAGCCCAAGACAACCTCCGAGCCGACCCGAAGATACATCGAGCCTCTGCCAAGCCCGAGCCACCTTCCGAACCTAGGTGGAGCATGCATAGCACGTGCCATCTGGGTAAATTGCATAGACATCCACGAAATTCTTCAATATTGCAAACATGTCCTTCTTTACGTGTTGACCATGCGCGCCTGGGGTTATTTACATTTCAACCCTCACGGGTTTTAATAATTGCAGATATGCCCCCGCGCGTGTGATCTTTTATAGGGAAGGCCTCGTTCTTAACCTTTATTACATTTTAGTCCCTCCCAGGGACCTGTTTGCATTTATCTTTTCATGTTTCCTTTTAGTTATGCCCATGTTTTCTTCATTGTATATCTTGAGCATCGCATTTCTGTTTCAGATTATTTCAGTGGCATTTTGGAGCTCTCTTTATTATCTTCCTTATGGCATGCTTTAATTTTACAGTAGATAATATGAAATTTGAAGAAGTATTTTATTGATTAAGTGTCTTGACTCTCATGCCTATTTTTACTTGAATAAAGATTGCTTCTTATTTCAACCCTGAATGGACGTATATTTCAATGGCTCATCTACTTATGGTCTCGCGCATATTTCCATGCATTTCATGGCATTTATCTGCATGATTAAAATATAAAAAATGCATGTTTACTTCTTTAATGCAATGTCTTGCATACTTTGACATATATGACTCTAACTCAACACTTAATTAGATAGATAAAAATCCAAATAGTTCGAGAAAGGCTCGTGTCCTTGAGTTCGACCTTGGTTTCTTGCCAAGTAAAAAAAATCACGACCATCTCATTAGTATTTGATATATCAATCAGATGGTCTTTTGATGACCCGAATCAGTCCACTGCTACGACATTATCAAGTGCTAATTCAGCACTATTAAAGGGCTGATTTTGAGGTTCGTCAAATGGCACCGTTGCCGGGGACACGGCTCATTTCTTAGATTATTTGGAATTTTGTTTATTTAATTAAGTGTTTTATTTTTATTATGTTGCATTATAAAATTTGTCATAATTGATTTCTAAATTTCATTTTTGTGGTAGGGCCCTTGATCACTCAAGGAGGCGAGGAGCTGGTGCTTTCCGCTGCGACGAGCCGCAGAAACTTGCTTGGATCAAATAGAAAAAATGTCTCACATTTTTATTTCTGTTCATGTAATAACCGTCTTTACAGCGGTCTTCGATCGAAGTCTCGCGTTTGTAAATGAACGACTATATGTGGTTGTGTGGGGATCGTCCCCACTTGAGTGTCGACATAGGACCAGGCACGTGGCTCTTCGAGCTTAGTTCAAATTCGAATTTTTACGTGCTTGCTCGTAGGTAGGACACACCTTAACTCAAGACGCACGTAGTTTCGCTTCACTTAGCCAAAATTAATGGAAAATTTTCCCACTAATAGAAGCATGTTAGGTGCGGCTTTTATCGACTTGCATACATATTGATTTTGGTTTTCAAAATGGCCCAAGTTTTCACGGATTTATCGCCAAATCACTACATGATTTCTCGCTTAGCCTAGATCGCGGTTTTTATCGAATACGTGATTTTTCTCGGTTTCTCTTTTCCTAGCTTGATCACCTAAGATTAATGGAAAATGGGAATGAACGGTAGACGATGATTGCTTGATTTAGTGCTAACCTTAATTCAGTGACAACATTAAATAATAACTGGGACTGTTAATTGCAAGTCAACATAAAATGGCGTAAAACTTTGGTTTTGGGAGAGCAACACCCTCGCATACGCATTGATTTTCACTTAACATCTTTTCTCCGCGTAAAATCTAATGTTTTATCACCAATAAAACTGACAAGATAATAAACCAACCTCGGTTGGTTTCATGTGTGAGTTGGTGAAACTAAGGGTCTTGCTTGATTGATTGAGCCATGTTTGCTTCGATACACTCCCCTGAACCGTAAACACTCCATTCATCTCCGTAGATTCATCCACTCATCTGTACATCCATTCATCTTCTTCGTTCCCCTTAGGTCCTTCCCCACATCAAATTCCATCTTTATACTTAGGCTAATCTCAGCCTAAGTATAGGGGGGACCTGAGTCCCTGTGATTTCTCTACTCATCTTTCCTTGCCTTTATACTTAGGTTATTTCTAACCTAAGTATAGGGGGAGCCCCTCTTAGCTCCCGTATATTTCTCTATACTTAAATGGACCTATGGACTCGTATCATCTAGTGCTATGAGGACATAGCAAAGTTTAAGGATAGGGGGTATACCGAATATACCGTATACTTACTTTAGCTATAATCTGAAAAATTTGAAAAATTTAAAACTTTTTGGCTAAAGTAAAATCTTTTGAACCAAGATGACTCAAATGATTTCACGGCTTTTCGATATTATGTTACACTATTTTGATAAAAATATTTTCGAAAGTGATTTTAAAAATGAGATTTTGTTGTTTTGAAAAATGTTTTGAAAACGTTTGGTGTGACATGGTTTTGAAAATTTTCTATCTCTTTTTAAGGAAAGTTGAGTCTAACATGTGTTTTAACTTTAAATTTAAAAACCCATAAAAATGAGAAAAATCCAAAAACCCTTTAGGAGTCATTAGTAACTACTAAGCCCAATTAAATAGCCGTGTTCAATGAGGGTTCGCCCTTAGCAGATTGGATGGATTAGAGGACATCGCGTAAGGCCCCGTCCTCAAGCAACGGGCTCTGGCCTGTACTTACATCCATACTGGCTGAATGCAGATGCATCTATTTAATTGACATTAGGCAGTCCTAATATCTTTTGAAGTAAAAAAAATTGAATGAAGGAGTTGGATTAATCCTCTACTTTTACACTTCCACCCAGGATCTGAAATGTTCAAGGAGACTTAGTTTTATGAGGTCTTTGAGATTTTAGGTTAACTAGCCTTAGCCATCAGGGTCATAGACTTAATCATCCACATTCCCTAGATTTCTAGATTTACATGCTATATTCCATGCTTAGTCTCAGACATAAAGAATATGATCAGCACATCACATGCACGACTGCGGTTTTTGATGAGATGAGTTGATTTTTCACCTGAGGGATTGGGATGAGGAATTCGAATTTGGATTTGATCTAACGATGCTCGAGGACGGGATAAAATCTTTGAAGGCTTCATGAAACCTGAGTGTCAGCAATATTAGCCACTATGAGAACTTGGTTCTTATACTAATCTCTTGATACTGACCTAAGTACCAGGGTGTGAATATTATAAAAAAATTGGTGACCAGTGTGCGCCAACTCTTGGTAAAAGCAGTGGAGCTATTCACAAATTATACAAGTCAATAAATTTTCAAAGAAAAGCTCTCATTCCACAAAGTTACATATCAAAGAGCTTCCACCAAAGGCGAGCACTCCCAAACTTTTCAAAGTGTCCACTTGGACCACCGCTATTAGGATCAGGAGTCGGGCTTGCACCAAAAAAGGGCTATGCATCGTAAATGCTACAATTGTGGGTGTCGAAGGTACGATAGGTACTCAAAAGAGACACGCCCCGGTGTACTCCCAGGAAAACAAGTGCAGACGGCTCCAACTTCTCTTGACGGACGCACTGATCAACACCAAAAAAATGTGTTGCGTAAAAGGCACTAGAGAGAATCCTTGTTCCAATGAGAGGGAGAGAAGAAATGACACAAACCCATGCCCTCCATTACTGGCCTGCCATCTACATTTTCAAAGTCTGACAACTAAAGAGACGGTGGAATGGATGCAAGATTTGATTTATTCCCTAGTGTTGAGGATTGGGTCCTTAGGAGATTTTCTTGGACCGAGACTTTGGGTGAAGATTTGACTCTACTCTCGGAATCACAGTCAACACTAAAATTAATATCCATTAGATTATATGTACATCAGAGAGAGTCTGGAGAATTAGAGGAATTGGATACCTCTTGATTAAGGCTGGGTTGAATTCTAGAATTTTGGACCTCTAAAGTTGAGTAGACTTGACCTGATCGGATCCTATACTCACATGCGCAAGGGGGTTAATCCGGCTTACTCTATTTCTTTGATGCTCGAGGACGAGCATAGTTTAAGTATAGGGGGGTGATGAAACCCAATTTCATCATCTTAATTTTCTATTTTTAACCTCCTTGCTTAAATCTTTGTCAATAAAACCCAGTTAATGTCCTGTAATTATGAGAGTCCTTAATAAATTAAAAACCACAAAAAATTGGCAAAACTAAAATTCGTGGTATTTTTAGCCTTAAAAATACCCTTAAAAATATTTGGTGACTTCAGTTGACCTCATCTTCAGTTTTGGTCAACATGAAACTTGTAGATCTCATTGAGATCTACAACTTTCATGTTTTGAGTTTTCTCCAATTCGACCGTTTGTCCCTTCAAAAGTCAGCTAGAAGATCAGAATAATCTGATTGGGCCACGTGGCCCGTTCTGGGTGAGCCACGTGGCCCGCATCCCTTGTCTCATCCACCGTCGCCCACGGCCGCTGGATGTTCATCTCGATCAAACGGTTGTGATACCTCCACGTCCGCTCATATGCCTCGACCGTCTGATCATCTCCATCTCTGATCCTCACCGCCCGTTAGCGCCTTAGCCAGAATCCGCCACATGTCACATTGTGGGCCACTCGATCCCGCTCTCGTTCAGTCATCTCCACCGTTATTTGACGCCCATAATTTGAACCATCCGATCGCACTCCAAATTTAATCATGGTTGTTTCGCTCGCGCTTTGTCTCCCGCTCAACATGTGGCGCAATCACCGCCCTTCGTTCGCGTTGCATCAGATCACATCACTGCCGTTCTTCAGCGCCTCGCTCCTCACCATGGATCTCCAGATCCGACAGCAACTAGGTCATCGTCGGCCTCCAGTCAGACCTCTCCTCCACGATTTCCACCATGCACTCCACCCTCGCCCTTTCTTTTTGCTCCATCACCTCTGACTACTTCTCCCCTCGCTAACCACCTCACCACACTCCCCAATCATCCCTCATCCTCGCAAACCCTCCATCTAACCCACGAACCCCTCTCCTTCGCTCCATGCGTGCCCTCTAAACCCACATCCTCGCCACCTGGACCGCCGACTCGCCCTTCAAATACGTCGCCCCCTCCTCCGATTTCCATCGTCCACCTTTACGTGGGGGTTCGCCCAGCCCTCCTCCACCTCCCTGTGACAGGGGGAGGTGGACGAATTGAGCGAAGACGACGAGGCTCCCCGGTGTAGACCCTCCGCCGCTCATGGCGGAGTCGCGACGCCTAGTGCCCGCTTGAGCTCGCTGGGATGGCCGCCCAGCACGTGCGAAGACCCTGAGGTCCTCAAAAGACCTCAAGCCCAGGACTCCACTCCGCCCGATCTCCGGTAAGTCATATCCTACCCCCTTTGTGTTTCCTTCGAATTTCCTTTAATTAATTAGGATGTTTCCTTTGTCTCCGACCTCCATTGATCATAGCTGTAGATCCACCTCGACGCCATCTTTCACGTGCCTACATCCGATCACCTTCTCCTTTCCTACATACCTCAGACCACACTCGACCCACCTCCTCCGCCACCCACGACGGAGGAGCTCCGAGATCCCATGTTCTCCGCCCCACACGAGCTCCCATTCATTCCGCCTCGCATACACAAATATTTGCTTGCTTCGGCTATCGGCCTAACACTGCAGGTAGACAAATCTTTCAATGGGCAGAGAGCTTGCCAGAGCCAGCTTCGTCGACTCCGCATCTATAACCCGAGCTCCGACACACAGCACCCAACCCTCCTGGACCTTCCCCGAGCTCTCATCTTCCTCGCCGAATGTTTATAGAGCTCTGGGGATGTCCTTAGTGCTCGAGATGGAGTGACGGAGAATGAGCATCTTCGTCGGAGACCTATTCCCGCCGCCAGCCGAAGATGAGCGAGGAGAAGCAGCTACCATTGGATGGTACTCTCTCAGCGACCATCCAATGGTTCGGATGAGCCCACGCAACACCTCCAGTAGCCATTGGATCCTCACGATCCAATGGTCTCCAATCGGCCATGCGTCAACTCCAGAACGTCTCCGAGCCTAGCGTCCGGGCCTCCAGGCTTGGATGCCCCGAGCCTTATCTGAACCAAAGCCTGGAGGTTCGTATGCTCCGAGCCTAGCCACAGCGAGCCCAAGCCAACCTCCGAGCCGACCCGAAGCTACATCGAGCCTCTGCCGAGCCCGAGCCACCTTCCGAACCTAGGAGGCGCGTGCGTAGCACGTGCTATCTGGGTAAATTGCAGAGACATCCACAAAATTATTCAATATTGCAAATAGGTCCTGCTTCACGTGCTGACCATGCGCGCCTGGGGTTATTTACATTTCAACCCTCGCGGGTTTTAATAATTGCAGATATGCCCCCGCGCGTTTGGATCTTTTACAGGGAAGGCCTCGTTCTTAACCTTTATTACATTTTAGTCCCTCCCAGGGACCTGTTTGCATTTATCTTTTCATGTTTCCTTTTAGTTATGCCCCTGTCTTCTTCATTGTATATCTTGAGCATCGCATTTCCATTTCAGATGATTTCAGTGGCATTTTGGAGCTCTCTTTATTATCTTCCTTATGGCATGCTTTAATTTCACACTAGACAATATGAAATTTGAAGAAGTATTTTATTGATTAAGTGTCTTGACTCTCATGCCTATTTTTACATGAATAAAGATTGCTTCTTATTTCAACCCTGAATGGACGTATATTTCAATGGCTCATCTACTTATGGTCTCGGACATATTTCCATGCATTTCATGGCATTTATATGCATGATTAAAATATAAAAAAATACATGTTTATTTCTTTAATGCATTGTCTTGCATACTTTGACCTATATGACTCTAACTCAACACTTAATTAGATAGATAAAAATCCGAATAATTCGAGAAAGGCTCGTGTCCCGGAGTTCGACCTTGGTTTCTTGCCAAGTAAAAAAAATCACGACCATATCATTATTATTTGATATATCAATCAGATGGTCTTTTGATGACCCGAATCGGTCCGACTGCTACGAAATTATCAAGTGCTAATTCAACACTATTAAAGGGTTGATTTTGAGGTTCGTCAATAATTAAATATTAATTTTGTATTTTCTTAATTATTAGGGTGATAAATAAATTCTATGTGAATTTTTAAGGATTTAAATAAGTTAATTTAGATATATTAATAAATACAAGTATAAGTTAACTAGTTCATTTTTATCTATAAATTAGGGTTTTGGATTTTATTAAAATAATAAATAAGCTCCAAAAATTTGAAATAAATTATGATGAAAATACAATATCATGAAAATAATTAGAAATTATAAAATTAATAAAATTGTAAATAGTATGTTCTACATAAAATAAATAGCCGAGAAACCCTATTTTCATTAGGTCCCAAAATTGACTTTTTGCAAACGGACCTCGAATTTAATGCAACCACCTCTATTAGTTAGAGAATATTGTTTTAAGAACTTTAAAGGTGAAGAGTGAAATTGGAGTTTGTATGAAGAAGTTATGATGTTCGGAAGTTGAGAATTTGACAATTTAAAAATAGGATTTCGTGGCATATGTATAATATAATATTTTTAATTTATTTTTCTATTTTTATGTACATTTTTAGAAATAATTAGGAAAAGAATTTGGTGAAAAATATGTATATATGAATTAATTAAAAATCAATGAAATTTTGTATTTATTTGATAAATAATGAGACATGTGTGAAGTGTGCCTTAATTTATTTTTATGGTTTTCTTTCCTTATCTCCCCCTAGTTATTGGTTTGTCGACCAATCCATGCTGACTTGGTCTCAGGAGTTAGATTATAAAAATATATCTTTCAGCTACATTTATATTTATGAGTCATATTGTGTATACATATACATATTTACAATCTGCCTTATTTTCTTTTCTTTGTTCTTTATTTATTTACATGTTTTTGATGTATAAAAGTGTATTTTTATTTATGAATGATATTTTTATAAAAAAAGGATTTAATGTGTATTTACATGTATTTGTTAAAGGTTTTAAGACAAAATGCGACAGAAAAGTTAATGAATCATGGATTCAGCAATGGCTGGCCGGAGGGGAGAGGACAAAAGGTGGAGGAATATGGAGAAGTAGACGGGTGCGTTTGATCAGGGAAGAAGAAAGGGGGAGGAGAGAGAAGGGAATGGTAGAGAGAAAATGAGAGGGAAATTAAATAGTTAATTAATTATAATTAAGTAAATAATTAATAGTTAAATAAAATTAATATATGAATAAATAAATATTTATTAAATAAATTACAATAAAGAAATAGCTAATAATTAATTATGTAACTAATAATTAAATAGATAAATTTTTTTGTTAATTTAATAATAAAATAAATAGAATGAAATGACATATATTAAATAAGATAAAAACTAAGATACACTGTACAATTTATACCAATAAGGTCTCTAAATACACATTTTGTATATTAACTCTGATTTTAACGAAATCGGTATTATTTAGTAGATAATTAAATAAAATGAACTATAAAACTGAGTTTGCTCAATTCAGAGTCCATATGGCCGACTTAGAAGGTCCGGTAAATTTTGGTCACGGCTTCGTGGCTTCGGGATTTATTATATTTTGATTTAAATTATATTTTTATATTTTCTATTCATTTTAGAAACTTTTAGAAAAGAATTAAGTTAAACATAGTTAAGATTAATTAATTAGAAAATCGAAAAATTTATACTTATATTACATATAGACAACATGGCCCAACCACCAAAAATCACCCATTTTATTCTTATATTTTTAAATATTTTTAATAAATAGTATTAAATGTAAAACGGTTTAAAAGTAATTTTGTTCAATTTGGAGTTTTTTATAAATAGTTATGAACCTTGGAAGTCGATTTTTACGTCTTTTTCGGTTCATTGTAATTAGTCATTTTTATATTGAATAATTTTTATGATATTTTTATAAAACATTTTATATTTAAATAAACATTTTTTGTGAAGAAAATAAATTTGTTTGACTTATCTGGGTGATAAATAAAATAGGTGAAATATTTACAAGATGGAAAATGAATAAATGTATTTTTTTAATATCGGTTTTCTGATATTTTGATACATTATGATCTTTATCTCTCCCTACTTATTTATTTGGTCGATCAAGTCAATATTGACCAGGTCTCAGGGTTAGGATTATTCTATATATTTTATATTCAACCTTCTTTTTCTTTTATTTTTCATTTTTCTCTTGATTATTTTATTTTGGATAAGTGTTAAATATATAATATTAATATTTGGGATTAGAATGTTAATTAATGAGAATTAGCGAGTCTTTACATGTATTTTACTAAGAATTTTAGCCAAAATGAAAGAATAAAGATGATGGATCACATATTCGTTAGAGGAGAACCACACTAAGAGTCGTAACGAAATATAGATACAGAATGACAAAAAAACACAATTGACAGGATTTAGCCTTTTGATATATCAATGTACAAAGAGGGTATATGATGAATCTCCATTTCATCACCTTTATTCTATTATTTTGGCCTCAAAAACCCAAGCAAATGCATGTAAATAGCATCAATTTGTCTATAATAGCATTCATCATTTATGGTATTAAGTGTACATAAAATAAGGTTTCTAATGCCAAAATTATAGAATAAAGAAAAGAAAAGAAAAAGGAATAAAATATTGCAAATACTTTATTACCCTGACCTCGAGACCAAGGCCAGAATGTAATTGGTCGACAAGGAATAAAGTATGGGGAGATAAGGGACGAGAATACAATAAAGATTTCATTTATTCATTCTTGATTTATGCATTTTTGGACTCTATTTTGTATCCAATTATTTATTCATCAAATAAAGAAATTTTGTACATGAAAGTTGTAGATAATAATGTAAATAAAAAGACAAAATTTAGTTTGTACAAAAATGATACACAGTGTACATTTTAACACAGAATAAAAAGCCAAATCCCAACTTCACAGACCCATATCTTGCAAATAAAAATTCAAAATCCACCAAAATCACTTTTAATTGTATATAACCTTTCAAAAGGTCTTTAATAAAAATGGTTACATGATTTTGGGAGCTCATCTGTGAAAGTTAGGTTTTTGGCCCTCATTGTGCATGATACCGATTAAACTATTCACTATATTCATGTTTCATTATTTTTATAAATCTATATTTTTATAATTATGTAAATAATATACACAATACATGTACATGTTGAAATTAAAAGAAAACCCAATAAAAATCATTAAATAAATAAAATGTATATAAAAATAGGTAAAAGACCTATAAGTATACCTACATATTATATGTACCTATTTATTTAAATATGCATATAAAATCATAAAAATCAAATAAAATATATTTATACTCACAAAAATAAGTTATAAATATATAAAATAATATAATAAAATAATAAAATAAAATAAACAAAATAAAAATAAATTGTACAAAACACATGTAAATAAACTATAAATACACTATTGAAATAAACTCATAATAAAATACATCAAAAATAAATAAAAATCATAAATAAATACTACATTATTTAATAAACATTTCTTATTTTATAAGAAAAAATTAATAAAATCGTTTATTATGTTTTATCAAGGGGTCAATTCGGCGCTGATGTGGACCAATCAAACTCTTCCCTTCGTTGACCGCCCGGTCAACTCCTCTGCCACCAGCCGCACTGTGTCAGAACGTCTTCTCAACCCATCTTCTCCGACTTTCTCCTTCTAGATCATTGATTTTCTGGTCTTGATTCCTTCATGAAAAAGATCAATCGATGATCCATCTTTCACGCCAACACCTCTGATCGATCATTTGACCAAACGATTCTTCGTGGCACCCCGATCAATAAGGGTGCACCTACATGCCCATAAATAAGAGCCTCGACCCCTGGCCCCATTTTGGTCTCCTTTTGAGCTTCTTCCACCCTCGACTCCACTCCAGAGTGAATCCTCGTGACAGGGGGGGTCCTTCCGGAGTCGTGAGCAGGTCGGAGGAGTCGAGGCAGCACCCACGACGGAGCTCCGGCGTCGCCCTGCTCCCTGGTGCTCCACCAGGTATAAGAGCTGCTTTACTGCTTTAATAGATAGGATTTCATTCTAGCCTTTATTTCCAGTCGTTAGATTAGTTTTTAGTCAAGTAAATCTCCTCGATTTGGTCGAGTCATAGTTCGCCGGAGCGACTCCCATCCCATCCAGTGACTCTCTGACGCTCAAACCGCCCCCATTTCGATCCCCCACACGTTCTCCGTTTCCCGATCATTCCCAACCAACCAGAGCCTTGTTGTCTTTGCGAATCGATGTACTCCTCCTCTGCGTCACCGAACCTCGCCGCCCGCATCACCCCTTTTTGCTTGACAGCTTCAAACCGATCGAGGTCGAACCCCTCGAGCCCATGATCTCTTCTATGCAGGTTTGGAGGGGAACGAGGCCCTCCTGGGTGTTGTGGAACCAGGAACGAGGTTCCTCGAGGTCCCCCTCTTCATCGACTTCCCCTGACCGCCGTGGACCTCCAAGTGCCTCCATAAAGCCATCATTGGACGCGACGGAGCACCAGGAAGGATTAGAGACCCTCAGCGGAGGGAATGGAGGCCGGAGGAGCGCACAAACTCTGCTTGAAGCTCGTCGGCAGCATCCTTCTTCCCAGTTCATTCACCCGTCCCCTCCGCCGTTGGATGAAGGGCCCCGCTCTAGATTCGCCCAGGATCGTCCGATGGAGCAGTGCTCCGACCGTCGGATCATCTCGGATGATCTAATCCTCACCGCCCATCGCCGAACCGGTACCCGCCGTTAGATGAAGGCCATGTGGATAAGTGAAGACATCATCTCCATTCATCAGCGCCTCTTTGGGGGTAAATTGCTAAAACCTCCCTAGTCTTTTTTGGAATTATTATTTAGTTCTGTAAAATAGTTGTAACGTTAAAAATAATTTGGTTATTTGCATAGAACCCCGTGTATTCAATGTATATTACGTTTAAGTCCTTCCCATCCGAGTCTCGTGTAGTCCCACGTGATCGGGGAAATTTTACGTAGAGACCCCTAGAGTTATTGAGAATTGCATTTAGGTCCCTCCGAGTCTGGATCACGTGTAACCCCACGTGATGCATTGTAAATTTTGCATTTGATCACCTGGCGGTTTTTGTATATTGTAGAACAGTGATTTAAATTTAATTAAATGTTTTACATGCTGGCATAATTGCAACATAGCCCCTATACGTTATTTTAATTACGTTTATGCCCCCGTCAGGTTGTGTATTTTTATGTGCTTCATGAATTTATTAAAAATACCGAGCTTGCTCCTAAAAATCCACAAAAATTAAGGTAAATGCTTTGTGCCTTGTAGATTCACGCTGCATTTTTGTTTGGCCATTTTGTACATTTTATCCATGTATTAAAAATTGAATTAGGGGCTATTTTTGCCCTGTTTAAAGTATAAAATATCAAAAAAATAGAAAATATTTTTGAAAATTATAAAAATTAGATATGTTATATTTTGATGTTTATTGAGTCCAGAAAACAAAAAACCCCTAAAAATAGAAAAAGAAAATATAAACATTTCAAGAAGCTCCAAAATCCTAAAAAAATAAAAATATAAAAATGTAAAAACTCTTCAAATATACCAAAAATATGTTTTCCCATTTTATAATTATTTATATTTTATTATTTACGTATTAAAATTAATTTGGGTAATTTGTAAACTTATTTATTTTTATATTTTTAAAACCCAAATTATTTTCAGCCCATTTAATTAGTCCCATATTAAGGACATTTTTGGAATTAAAAATACATAAAAATTAGTAAAATTCCAGAAAAATTAAAAAAAATCAGAAAAATATAAAAAGCCTAAAAATATTATATCTAATATATTTTGAGTATTTATATATATATATATGTTCATATATTACATCTCTCTCTCTTCTCTTATATATATCTCTTTACATACATATATATATATATTTTACAATTAAAATATATAAATATATATAAATATAATATAAAAACAAAAAAATATAAAAAATTAAAAACCCACAAAAAGAGGATTCATTTAAGGATGATTGGGATGTACATAATTACCTATAGGCTACCCATTTTTCTTGCTCTCTGTGGTTCGACCTCTACATGCTTATACACTATGCATTCTGTGTAGAGTTAACAATTTTAACTCACATTTTTAGGACTTAATTGATTTATTCATTATTGTGGGTTAATCTCTGAGTGACTGGGAGTTATTGAGAGGTCACCACATCGACTATCGATCCGCCTTGGGGATTGATACGACCCTTGATTTTTCCCTTTTACCAGTATACCGTACACGATGAACTAGAATCAAGATTAGGACTTGGAGGTCCATGATTATGAATTACAAATTGAAATAGGGGTTAGGGTATGTGTTTAGGACGGATATAGGATAAAATTCCTACAAAGCATAACAAATAAACAAATTTGTATGATTAGAAGAGTCAGAAACCTAACTAAACTTGGTTTCCAAATAGAATTTTGTCTCAAACTATGAGAAGAAAAGCTAATTTAGCTTCATTTGAGGATAAGAAGAGAGAGAACCACTTAAGGTAGTTTGAACATTTACAAAGGAGGCATGTTGATGCATTAGTTACAAGCAACGATAAAGTACTCAACTTCTATAGTAGACAAAGGCACACGATTCTCTTTCTTTGAAAACCATGAGATCAATACAATACCGGTAAAGTGAAAATTCATGCTATACTCATGTGGTTTATCTGCCTACCGACGTAATTCGCATCACTAAAGGAATGAAAATCAAAACATACCTTTACGGTTTAACAAGCCAAAGTCAACTATATCAAGCATAAATCCAAATATTCCTTTTAAAGCAAGTATAAACATCCATATCTAAATAAATCAAATCTGACCCTATTAAGGATCCAAAAATTAATTTAATATTCAATTAATATTGAATAAATTCAGTTTGATCTATAGATCGTCGATCGAATCTCATTCGAACACAATCAACTAAAAGTTGATCCAGTGTAATGTATGCCATCAGAAAAGCACTGACGCAAAATCCGAACCGCAAAACAAACCGAGACCATCAAAAAATTCGTATCGATAATATAAGACCAAGAAATCGACCATTCATCAATCGGAGGTCGTTTGATATTTTAAATCACAAAAATTCAATCAAAAATCAAGATCAAATGGATCAGAAAAGTACGAAATTTATATTGTTTGATCATCATGCATAGACGATCAAAATAAGATATTGTACACCAGAATCTGAGACTCGGGGTGCAAATAGAATTTACTTTGATATGTCAAAGAAAAGAGAGGGAAAACAATAAATTCTTATTTCTCTGTTGTAAAGAACATCTGACAAACTGTACAGCAAGCAGCTACTTGGCTGCCCTTTTCTCAACCTAATTGGATCTCTTTCTTCCTCCACATTCTAAATAGCAAAGTCCCTTCCTTCCCTTATTTATAATCCCACAAATCCCCAATTCACCATGCAAATCTCCAACGAGAAGCCCCCTTTCTTCCCTAATTTCAACTGAGAATTAGAGCCGCATGTCCTCCTTACAAACTGTTGTTTCTCCTCTTGCATCCTGCAGGTGATTGCTATTGCTATTTGTAGCAGAGCACATGCTGACCAGCAGTTCTAGGTATTGGCGCTTCTCCTCCTTCATCTGCAACAGCTGCTGAAGGCCTGAAAATCTCCAATTAAAGTGGATGCTCCCACTGTTCAACCACAAGGGGGAGATGCTACCCCCTACCATTGGGACCTGCAGCACTGATTATTGCATGCAAGTTTTTTTATCTCCAAATCTTGGAGATTTTTAGGTACAAATCCTCCACCTCTTGCTACCATTCATGCTATTATATGCATTTTATTTCTATCCAAAATTTAACTCATGATTTTAATTTCAATAAGGATAAAATTTTAGAATCTTATAAATAATAGAATGCATGTATTGTTAATAATAATTTGAGGAAAATTGGGGGTTTTGCATGTATTCATCTCTAAATTACAGATATGATTATTTACTTCAGATTCAAGTGAGAAATGATGTAAAATTGGAGTATTTGCATGTATTATCTCAACATTTCAGATATGGATATTAGCTCCAAAATCCATGTTCTAAAGAATGAAAATTTTGGGGGGTTTGCATGTATTATCTAAAAAATTCAGATCTGGATATTAGCTCCAGAATCCAGGTTCTAAAGGATGAAAAATGGGGGGTTTTGCATGTATTATCTTGAAATTTCAGATCTGGATATTAGCTCCAGAATCCATGTTCTAAAGGATGACAAATTGGGAGATTTTGCATGTATTATCTCAAAATTTTTAGATCTGGATATTGGCTCTAGAATTTAGGTCCTGAAGGATGAAAAATTGGGGATTTTTGCATGTATTATCTAATAATTTCATATATGTTCAATGGCTCCATAATATATATTTTAACAAATTAAATTTGAGGATTTTAGTGTAAATTAAACCCAAATTTCAGATTTGTTCAAAAGCCTCGTAGTCCATGGTTTAACAACTTAAAATTGAGGTGTTTAGTGTAAATTAAACCCAAGTTTCATTCATTTTAATAGACACATAATCATGTTTAAAAACTTAAATTTGTGAGGTTTTGTGTAAATTAAATCCAAGTTTCAGATCTATTCAATAGCTTCATAATCCATATTTTAACCACATAAAATTGGGGGTTTTAGTGTAAAATTTTATGTTCCATAATCCATGTTTTAACAACTTAAAATTGTGGGTTTTAATGTAAATTAAACCCAAGTCTCAGATCTCTTCAATAGCTCTATAATCCATATTTAACAACTTAAATTTGGGGGTTTTACAGTAAATAAAACCCAAGTTTCAGATCTATTCAATAGGTCCATAATCTATATTTTAATAACTTGAAATTTAGGGGTTTTACTATAAATTAAACCCAAGTTTCAAATCTATTTAATAACTCTAAAATATATGTTTTAACAACTTAAAATGGGGGGTTTCAATATAAATTTAACCCAAATTCCAGATCTATTCAAAAGCTCCATAATACATTTTTAAAAACTTAAATTTTAAGGGTTTTAATGCAAATTATACCCAAATTACATATCTATCCAATTGTTCAAAAATCCATGTTTTAAGAACTCAAAAATTTGGGATTTTTGTGTGAATTAATTCTCAAATTCAGATCAGTCCTTTGTTCTATATTTCATGATGTTAAGATGAAATTTTGGTTGAAATTCTAAGTATTTTTACAATACCAATAATCTTCATCAATGATTGTTAGTAAACCTACTATATGAATATGATTTTATCACAATTTATGGAGTAACTAATTAGACCTGAAAGCCAGTCATATAAAATATGGAGGTATGAATATATAATCAATGAACCTAGGTGGTTTATAAGGATCAATGATGCGTGATAACTGTGTCGGTCATGGTGACCTTTACACCTGACCGTGCAAGGGCGCGATGACCCTCAACTGGGCAGAGGATAGGAAGCCCGGTTCAGGTAGTTGTCACCAAGTGCACCGGTCTAGGATCCTAGTTCTTTTTGCGATTTTTACACAAGCTCGCAGTGTTTTTATACTTTGTTGCGATCCAGGTTTTTGATCAGTTCAGATGACCCTTTGTTCCTAGGGTGCTTAGGCTAGAGGAACCTTGATTTTGGTTGTTAGCATTCCTTTTGCCCATACTGGTCGGGCTGGTTTTTGGAGTGACTCTTCCAGAGAGTATCACCCACCTGTCTCAAGGGCATAATTTTGGAGTGAAACGCCCCGCCATTTTGGTAGCGCATCTCAACACCCATTCACATGATTACCTAACAATAGTTATAAACAACCTGCATGATATACCATTCATGCAAAAGAAGGCATAGGAAAAAAACTTCCATTGATAAATAGATGTCCACATAAAGATAATCATAAAACCTCAAAGTCTCTTTATTACATCATAAATAGTTGGAAGGAGGAGAATAAAACAACTATAAAACTAGGCCTCAACAACCTCCTGCAAATGCACCACCAAAAATGTAAGCCTCTGTCTCCTGCTCTACACTTCATGTTGGATTTTCAAACAATGTTACTTGTGAGTCAACTGACCTAGTAAGGATAGAATAAAAAATAAATTAAGAGATTATAGGTATACAATGCAAATGCAGTAATTGAAAAAGTTTAGAAGAGAATATTTTAAAAGCACCTAGCAATATACAATCAGTTATATTCTAGACCTTTAACATTTACACAATCAAAATCAATTCTCTGGCATACTTAAACCATGCTCCCATTTATTTATCCTTGACTCGCCCGTCAAAGGAGAAAGCATGCACTAGGAATGAAGCCTGCAACACTCCATTCAGAGTCCAACCTAAAACCTGTACGCAAGCGCGAACCTTCAGCTAGTTTGGTTGGTAGTACTCTGGCACTCGAGACGGGCGTATGTGCCCGATGAGTCGCAACTCTGTCAATCGAGTCTGTCAGACGAGTCTCGCTCGCTCCCTAATCAGTGCTACAAAAATAGATCCGTATGGTGCAATGCACGTGTGCATCCACCTCATTCCACCAGAGTACCTACTACCACCCCACTCTGTGAAGCCCCTCGAGTGGGGATGACTCACTATCGGCCCAGCTGGACTACAAGGGTGTGCACCCACCTTGCAATGGTTACTGTTTCATTCTTCCAAAATATTTTTTCTTGGAGTATCATAATACACTACAATAAACTAATAGCCATATGATACTATATAAAACCTTTCGATCATAAACCAACAATACATCATAATTTATCTCGTAGTATGTTTGTAAGCATCTCGCATACTGTTCAACACTTTTTTTATTCCTCGCAAGAACTCGTCTGCGATATGGGATACTTAAGTAATATGACTTATGCTCTCCATTTATCCTTTCACGAACTGACCTTGAACAGTCAGTACACATTCATGCGAACTCTAATCCACTTGATATAGGTAGAGGTTGTCGAGTTTGATGAGTCCGATATCTGATAAGTTAAGAAGTTGTTTTTATATTGTTTGTGTTTAAAGAATAATGTGTCGTTCGTTGTAGGCGGTGATCGGAATCGATCAAGAAATAACCACAAAATAATTTAATCAATTTTTAATCGAGTGGTTTTATGTTTATTTTACTTGGGCGAGTCCCAAAGTCGAACACAAGGAGGAAAAGGAACAACCTAGAATTTTGTCTATCAAGATTCGTGCACGGTTTTTAAGGCGGACCTTTTTTGGAATTTTTAATGAAAATAAGGGATACAAGATGCGATTTCGGCCTATTTTAGGGACAAAAATGTAAAATTCGATCAAACAATGTCCGAAAAAATATGAAACTTGGCCACAATGCAAAATATGATGAAATAAATGCACTGTAATTTTTTTGGAATTTTTGGGTGCAATATGAATTTTTTTATGAATTTTTTATGCAAATAGAATGATTTTCAATGTTTAATTATAGTAAAAATTAAACCAACTTATTTTCAGGGGATAAAATTATCTAAATCTGTCACTAGAGTGGATCTCAGAAAAATCCTAAACCTCGAAAATGTGGGATCTAATATCTATTAAAAATCAAATATTGAATTATGCAAAATGATTTTTACAGGGCACATTATGCATGCAAATGCAAATCTTTTTGGGACAATGTCAAGCACAATTAACTCTACAATATGTGATTTTTTGGGATTTTTAGAGCAACGATTAATTAATGGCAAATTTAAGAGCATAAACTGGGCAAAGTTCGCAACTTTCCATAGAATACTTGATTCTTAATTAACCAATGATCATAAAAATATCCACAATATGTCAAAATGTAGAGAATTAAGTGAGGAACATCGTGCTATTTTTTGAATGATAAAATAATGTACTGGAGATGTCTAGAAATGAAGGAGAACACAGGGGTCTTTCTGCAATAAATAAATAAACTGAATAAAAAATAAATACAGTGGGGGCGCCTAATTGTAATTACCAATAGTGGAGGAGGTTGTCTGCAAAATTCCCTGAGGGTCATGTGCAGTGTACGTGACCTCTAGGTCGGCGGGACTTAAGTGCAAGATGAAGATCTTCCCGGGGGTGCGCTGCAATTTACCCTTCTATCATGTGGAGGTCACGTGCGGTATCAGGCTTAGGTGACGGTTGGGTGCAGATATCCATGTGGCACAATCTCGTGCTTCGGGATGGCCGAAGCACCATCTCGGAGGATGGCTCGGAGCGCTCTGGACCGTCGATGAAGATGGATCCAACGTGCTAGAGGCGTGGCGTGATTGAACGGTCGAGATCATAACTCTTCTCAATCAGACGGCTGGGAAGGTGGCCGACACATGGCCGGCGGGCTTCGGTGGAGAGGCGGTCGGGGAAGTGTGGACCGGCTGCGATCGAGGCGTTGATGACCCTTCACGTGCGGTGTGAAGATCGGTGAAAGAAGCCGCACCTGGAGGCTGGTGTGGTCGATGAAGCTTGAGCGCTGGGGGCGTGGGGGTTCGACGAGGAAGATGAAGGTGGAGATGATGGAGTCGCGGAGGTATTGGTCGTAGGTCGAGTCTTGTGGAGGCTCGCCAGTAGCAGGAGCGTTGTCGGAGAAGACGAAGTGAGCGGAGGTGAAGGCGTCGCGGGTGAGGATGATGATCGAGATCGAGAGAGGGAGGGAGATAGGAGAAGATGAAGATGAAGGAGGAGTTACCTGAGGGGCGGGGGCTCGACGGAGGTGATTCCGGAGCGAGGCAGCGACACTTCGGCGGAGCTGCGATGAGGATGGGCTCCTCGGATCATGCTGCGAGTCGGGGCTCTCACTTCCAGAATGGAGTACGGCGGATGAGGCGGAGGTGAAGGCTCAGAGTTCTTAAATAGCAGAGGGGCGAGCGGCTGGTGCAGGAAGTGCGGAGGATCCGGAGGTGGCCGGTCGCGAGCGACGCGGAGGAGGTTGGCAAGGATTGCGGGGGATGTTGGCGAGTTCAACGACGGAGGTTACGGAGAGGGAAGGCGCTCGATTTGGGAAAGGAGGCGGGAGGTGGAAGATAACCACAGGATGTTCGATCGGCCGAGATCGAACGACCTCAACCATGCCACGTGGCGACGGGCGGAGAGAGAGGAGCGCATGTGCTTGGCGCGTGCCTGAGGGCACGTGCCTCGCACGTACGGGTATTTTTATTTTTATTTTTATTTTTATTTTTTTATTTTTAACAAAAATGATAATAAAAAAGGCCAAAAACCGTTGACACGTGGCAGCCCCAGGGACTGCCACGTGTCAGCACCACAAAATTCTGAGAATAAAGACTTTGTAAAATGCCAAATAAATTGCAAATGACTTCGGATCGAAAAAGTTCCTTCACGAAAAATGCTCGTCTCGATGAGATCTACAACTTTCATGAAACTCGATCAAATGCACAAAGTGAATTTTTGGGCTATCCCATGTACATAGAATACCTTGATTTTTTGGGTTTTATAATTTTTTGTCATTTTTAAATCAGATAAAAATCCGAAAAAATATGGTAAAAATCAGAGATAAATATTTACATGTTAATCATTTTTTTGGATTTTTATTAATTAAGAAAATATGTACATAAAATATCAGGTCAAAAACCGCTAAAATACACAATGTAGAAAAGAGGCCCAAAACTCAACTTTCACATATGAGCTCCGATCACTTGAACTTGGTCTTGTTTTGAAGGTAATTGAATGTACATTAGTTCAAAAGTGAGTAGGATCAAATCAGACACTGGATGGGGAAGATATGTGATTTTTAGTCCAAAAATCCTGAAACTAGGGTTTTGGTTTTTGGTCCACTTATTTGGGTAGTGATTTTTTGTATTTTTCGTTTATTCTTGTTAGTGATATGTACACAATGGACATGGTTTTGGGTTATTCGGAGTTAGCATGAAGGAGTTAAAATATGAGAAGTTAGGTTATTTACATGTCAATTTTGGTTGAGATTTTTGGCTTCTTATTTTGTGCAGAAATTATGGATAAAATGCAATTCTTATGAGAACATGCATGAATGCTAATTATGCAGATGCAGAAATGTTGATGATTTTGAGGGGTTTGAGCTTAATAAATGAGATTTAGAGTGATGAATTTGAGATTCATCATCTCCCTATACTTAAACCATGCTCGTCCCTAAGCATCAAAAAGAAATGCCATGAGGTGAAATGAGATTGAGTTCTATACCAAGATCATGATCTAAAGGTGAAAATGAAACTAGACTCGACCTTTGGATTAATAGTGCGGCGGAACTTCTGTGAGACTTAGAATTTTAAAATTAACAACCCTCAAGTTCTATACATCATTGTCACAGTTTCGGCTCAGAAGTCATCTTAGATCAATCCTCTTCCCATTGTGTATTGAACAACCAACTCATGTGTGTGAAAGGTTTTAGCTCTCCCCATCCAGACTGCCGGACTACCATGCTTCTCTCCTCTCCAGTAACTCGTCCTTGGGGAGTCAGGTATTTCCTTCTAAGGTCTGTCGTGTTGTATTTACAATCGAATTGGGGGAGAAGATAGAAGAAGGGGAAAAGAACTGGAGGGTAGTCAGTGTAGCCACCTCTCCTTGTGAAGCTGGCTAGTGTAGCCGAGTCTCCACCAAGATCTGCAGGCTTCTTGAAGCTTGGACCTTTTTGGTCAGATTTTATTTGGTAGAATGCTTCTTTGTATTTGGAATTTTTGGTGGTTCTTCTTGGATCTTGTTGTGCCCTTATGGATATAGAATCTTTTTATTCCGTACATTTTTTGGGTCTTAGAAAAAATTGTGCCCAGTCATCCATCCCTTTTCTGAAGCTTTATTTCAACCCGTACTCCAGTCTTTAGATTTCCACGCTACTAGAAAAGAGATTCACACAGTCTTCCAACATCCCGTTTGAGATGAGCTAAGTGCATAGTGCGAGAGTACAAATTAATTCCCTATTCCAGAGTTGTACCCAGAATGAAGAGACCAGGTTCGACACTAAGAGTCAAATGATGCACATTGTCATGTGGAACTTAAAGAATTAAGTCAAAAGACCTGAAGCTCTTAAAATCCTATTTCTCGGTGAATTTCCTCTAAAAATTAGGTGGCTTAAGGTCAAGTCCAGACCACTCTCGGTTTCTGCTCACAACTCAGTTCAGAACCCAATGACTTTTCACATATGCAGATGAATGCGATGCTGGATGAAGTGCAGGTGTGAAATGCAGACACACAATTTTCTTTTTATGCAAGGGATTTTTTTGGGCAAAGTCAGTGCTAGTAGCAAAAATACTCTTTCTTTTCTCTTTCTCTCTCTTTTTTTTTTAATTACCTACCCTGTAAATACATATAGACTTACGCGAAAGTACGAGATATGGGTAAAATATATACAGAGTATATATACAGACCCCCCCTATACTTAGCGAGTGCTATGTCCTCAGAGCATAAGAAGTGAAAAGAAGACATAGCTCGGGCTAAGCGGAAGAGAGTTAAAAAATTATATACAATGGTCCGCTCCCCTATACTTAGACTATGAACAGTCTAAGTATAGAAGAAGAGCAGAAAAGATGCGATCAGGATATGTGAATGAGTAGAGTATATACAGGTGAGTGTCGGTTCCCCCTATACTTAGGCTCTGGTCAGCTTAAGTATAGAAGAAGGGTGGAAGTGAGGCGATCGAGAGATAGGAGAAGGATGGTATATATAAATGGCATCGGTCCCTCCTATAAGAAGCTATACAAGAGGATCAATGTGGTCGGGAGGGAGGGTGGGACTGATCTGATGAATCTTTAATGTCCTCACTCTGCATGAAATAGATGGCCTCAACTTGAACTGTCTGCTCTTTGGGTGATTCAATATATAGCTTCAGCAACTGTCCATTTACTGAGAAGGGTTGTGCATCATCTTTGAGTTCGGCAATATCTACACTTCCATTCATATGCACATCGATGACAATGTAAGGCCCTATACATTTTGATTTCAGTTTCCCATGAAAAATCTTTAACCAAGCATTAAACAACTACACTTTCTGTCCAGGGACAAAGGTCTTGTCTCGAATGTGTCTATCATGCCATCTCTTGACCTTGTCTTTATAGATTACACTGTTGTCGTATGCTTGGTTTCGAATTTCAATTAGCTCATTCAGATTTAGGTTTCGACATAATTTCCCAAGGTGACAACTCCAATTCAACTTTTTGATCGCCCATTATGATTTGTGAATCAATTCTGCAGGTAGATGATTTATGGCTTGCCATAAATCATCCTAAAAGGTGAAGTACCGAGTGGAGTCTTATAGGTTGTCCTATAGGCCCATAGAACTTGGTCCAACAGCTTCGATCAATTCTTCCTATCTGGACGAACCAACTTCTGAAGAATACCCTTCACCTCTCTATTATAAACCTCTGCCATGCCATTAGATTGTAGATGATATGGGTTGGCTATTCTATGCTCAAATTTGTACTCCTTAGCCAAAGATCTCATCTCCCTGTTCACAAAGTGGCTACCTCCATCAGAAATCAAAACTTTTGGTACCTCGGATCTTGCAATGATATTCTCGTTGATAAACTTGCATATGGTTTTGCTATCTGCGGTTTTGGTTGGAATAGACTCTACCCATCTTGATAAATAATCAACCGCTAGCAAGATGTACTCGAATCCATTGCTGTTGGGAAAGGGACCCATAAAATCAATCCCCCATGCATCGAAAACATCACAGAATATCACTGGTTGCATGGGCATTTCATCTCTATGACCGACGGTCCCTCCCATCCTTTGACAAATCGGGTATGACAATACAAATTCATTAGCATCTCTAAATAAGGTCTGCCAGTAAAATCCACATTGGAGTAACTTGTGCACGGTTCTGTTTCTCGAATGGTGTCCTTCAGCCTCGAGAGAATGACAATGTGTGAGGACACTCTGATATTCCTCCTGAGGAATACATCTTCGTCAGACACAATCCGGTCCTTCATAGAAAGGAAAGGATCGTCCCAATGGTATTTTCTTCTAACTTTAATCGATCAATCGTTTTCTTGGTCCAACTGAAGGGAACCTTCTTGGAGACAAGATAGTTCACTATGTTGGAATACCATGGGGTTGAATCAATAATGCAAACTGATTCGTCTAGAAAAGTCTCCTTACTTGGTCCAGTGTCAGGGTAATCATTTTGCTCAATTCGGGAGAGGTGATCTGCAACAACATTCGTTATTCCAGATTTATCCTTGATCTCCAAATTAAATTCCTGTATTAACAAGATCCATCTCAAGAGTCGTGCCTTGGCATCGTTCTTATCCATGAGATATCTAATTGTCGTGTGATCTGCGAAAATTGTCACCTTAGAGCCCAATATGTATGATCTAAATTTTTGAAGGGCCCAAACAACCGTGAGCATTTCCTTTTCAGTTACTGTATAATTTCTTTGTGCAGGATCTAACAATTTGTTCGCGTAGTAAATCACATAAGGAACTCCATCTCTTCTTTGTCCAAGTACTGCCCCGATAGTAAAATCCGATGCATCAGTCATGATCTCAAAGGGAAGAGACCAGTCGGAAGCTTGTAATATCGGCAATTCACATATTTTCTTTTTCAGGAGCTCAAAGGCCTCTAGACATCTGTGATTTACAATAAACTCAGTGTCTTTTCCTAGGATCTCAGTCATTGGGCGGGCGATCTTTGAAAATTCAGGATGAACCTTCGATAAAATCCAACATGCCCTAAGAAAGACCTCACTGACTTGACGTTGGTTGGTGGCTCAAGTTTCTTGATCACATCCACCTTGGCAGGATCGACCTCCATTCCCTTTTTAAAGATGACGTGCCCCAAAGACGATATCCTCAGTCACCATAAAGTGACTTTTCTCCCGGGAGAGTACCAAATTAACCTCCCTGCATCTCTGGAGGACTCGGTCCAAGTGCGCTAAACATGTATCAAATGAATCACCATGAACCGAGAAGTCATCCATGAAGACTTCCAGGAAATCACCAAACATTTATGCAAATACGACAATCATGCACCGCCGAAATGTGCCTCGGACATTACAAAGCTCGAATGGCATGCGTTTGAATGCGTAAGTACCGAAGGAATATGTGAACGTGATCTTTTCCTGATCCTCGGGAGCGATAGCTACTTGATTGTAGCTGGAGTACCCATAAAGAAAATAAAAGAATGCTTTCCCTGCAAGTCTTTTCAAGATTTGATCAATAAATGGTAGTGGAAAGTAATCTTTCTTAGTCGCAGCATTCATGCGCCTGTAATCGACACAGACACGCCACGACGTGGGTACTCGGGTCATGATCTCTACCCCCTCCTCGTTGGTGACCATCTGGATTCCTGATTTCTTCGGGATGACATGAAGGGGGGCCACCCACTTAGAGTCAGAAATGGGGTATATAAATCCTGCTTTGCACCATTTCTCTATCTCTTTCTTAACCACTTTCCGAAGATTGGGGTTTAATCTTCTCTGAAATTCACGGGAAGGCCTTGCGTTATCCTCAACATAAATTTGGTGCGAGCAGAGAGCTGAGTTTATTCCTACGAGATCCGACACAGTCCAACCGATAGCTTTTCGATTTCGCTCATGGACTTCAAGTAATCTAGATTCCTGGTCTATGGTTAATGATGAGTTAATGATCACAGGAAATTTTTCTTAGGGTCCATTTAGAAATGCATACTTCAGTGTGGGAGGCAGTGGTTTTAACTCCGGCAAATATGAATCATCAATTAAGTCTGGCTGAATGATCTTTGTATCTGGCTCAGTGTTGGTCGGTGGAGAATCACTGTGTGAGATGTTGGCTACCCATTCCGAAGAAAGGTGAGTCGGATCTCTAAAGTAGAATGGTAATTCAGCTAGTGCCGCATCCGACTCGTCATCGATATTTCTTGATTGTCTCGAAGATGATGGGACTGACAAATCCGATAGGATTTCTCTGTCATCAAGACTGTAGTAATCCGGGTGTCTAGATATATTTGGTAATATTTCGTGAACTGCACTTGTATTGTTTCTTCTTCTTATGTTGTGCTTTCAATTTGCATGTATGTCAGTTGGTCCCATGGCCCAGTAGTGCTGAGGAGATTGCATTCTGATGTTTCGGCATAATCAGTGGTAGATTCGGAGTCTGGCCTTTATCACTTTGTTTATTTCATCTCCAAGTCTACCTCTCTGTCTGGAGAATGGAATTTCATCATTCCAGAATCGTAATCGAATACAGCTTAGGCGGTTCTTAAGAACGGTCTTCCAAGAATAATTTGTAATTCTTTCCAATGGTTCGGGGTCTCCATATCAAGGACATGGTGAAGTCCACTTTGTATTCCGTACCCTCGATCATGGTGATGACATTTTTTACTTCTCTCTTAGGTCTTTTAGTGGATTTATCAGCAAATTGGAGTAAAGATAATGATTTCTTGAGAGGCCCTAACTCCAATCTATAATATAAGGCTAAGGGAAGAAGATTTATGGAGGAACCATTGTCAAGGAGTGTGCGTGCGAACGCAATGCTGCCAATGCGATTGTCCACATAATGGGCACCTAGATCCCTTTTCTTTCTAGGAAAATGCTGATTTTTGACACATTTGGTAGTGGCAACGGTCAAGATATGAGTCTCCACAAATTGACTTGTTTTCTTTGTACGAGTCCAGGTGGGAGTGCATTTTACCTTCAAGTACTTCTGAAAGGCTGGATTACTGGCTACATACTGATCAAAGGGTACTTTAACTGTGATATTTTGCTGGTAGAATCTTTCCATCACTGGGTCATTGATGAATCTGTGATTCATCACTTCAAAAGTCAAAAATAGAGCCTTGTTTCCGAGTAAATAGAGGCATATTTCCCTTTATAATGCATAAATAGCACTCGTGCATAAATACATAATACATTCATTTTAGCAGCCCATTTGCATTCAAATAAGAAGCCAAAAATCCTCTGTAAAATACCCATGCACCAAAATAACCTCTTCTCTATAAATTGTACTCCTTAGTTATAATATAGGGAAAAAGGCCTAAAATCCCCCTTGTAAAATAGCCAATATAGCCTGAGAACCCCCGTACACTAGAATGCACATAAAGTCCTCATGCAAACTCCGAATTAGGTCTACTTACTTTTAGATTACTACACATTAAAAGACCTTTAAAATGAGACTAATTTCATTGAATTTGGAGCTTGTATGAGAAAGTTGGGTTTTCGGGCCACTTTGTATACTACATATGTATATCTATGTATCCTTGTATTTATGTATAATATTTGACCTCATCTCCGTCTTTGGTCAACATGAAACTTGTAGAGCTCATCGAGATCTACAACTTTCATGTTTTGAGTTTTTCCAAATTCGGTCCCCTCTTCCCTCTACACGTGCATCTTATTCCAGCCACTCACAGCAGGCCACGTGGCACACTCTGGTTGCGCCACGCGGCCCGCCTTCCATCGCCTCACCCGCCTGCGTCCTCAGCCGTTGGAACTCGCTTCAGATCCAACGGCCCAGCTTTCTCCACACACGCCCCTTGCCTGGACCATCCGATCATCCCCTGCATTGATCTATGCCGCTCGTTCGCGCTTTCACCAGAGCCCTCCACGTGGAAACATCTACGCCGCTTGATCATACCCCTGATCTCTCAATCGCAGCCGCCCTTCTCCCAGTGAATCGCGGCCCTCTGATCAACATCCTCTCCTCATCCAGGCCGTTCGCTTGCGCTTCGCCCACAACGCGCCACGTGGCCACACCTCAGCCCTTCATCTCCGCGCCCCAGATTTAATCCAACCCGACCAGCTCCCCCTCGATCGCCACCGTTGGATCACACGATCCAACGGTGGAGACCTCGTCTCCTACCTCCGGGCGCCCCTCTCTCCCACGTCCCTTGCCTTGCGGGAGGGGCGCCCCCTTCCTATTCTTGGACGCACGTCAGCCATCCTCTCCGACCGCTGACACCCCCACGACGTCGCCCACTCGTCCCTCTCCCTCGCCGTATACCTCACGCTCCACCACTTCCACCAGAATCGCCCCACGACGACCACCAACCTCGCCTCGTCACCATCCAACCCATCACCTTCACCTTATAAATACGTCGCCACCGGCAACGTTCACCCCCATCCGCCACTCCAGAGAGGTTCCTCGAGCTCCAAGCAATCCATTGGTGACAGCAATTGGGTGTGTTGTCGAGTGAAGACAGGGATTCGACTCCGGCGAGATCCACGGCCGCCACCGCCGTGCTGCAGCCTCCATCCGCGAGCTGCGCGAGCTCAGGCCACCTACCGACCTTCGAGCGACGACCTGGAGCCCGAACCCGAGCTCCATTTCCCAGGTAGATCCCTCCATTCCTCCTCCAATCTTCCTCTTGATTTTCTTGTTTTTTTCTCCGACTTTATTCGCCGCCACCAGCCACCTTCTCGCTTCCTTTCCATCTTGCTGAGCTTCGTGTCGAAGCTCCCATCCTCGCTGACTACTCCGCACCATCCGACGACGCACATCAACCTCCATCGGCTTCCAGCTCCGCCATTTGGCCGGAGCTCCATCTCCAGACGACCTCCGTCACCCTTAGGCCTCTCCGATCACCGTAACCTCTCCACAAACACACGCACGAGCTTCGGCTCTATCGTTCGCACTTGCAGGTACCCAGCTTCTCATTGAACGGAAGCTCGTCGGAGACACCCTCGAGCTTCATCGCCATCAACGACAGGCCGCTCTCCGACGCTCCTGAGACCACCAGCATCTCCGCCTCCTCGCCGCACGTCTTCTGGGATATCTCCGACCAGTCGGAGAGCGTCAGCGACACGAGGAAGAACGGGCGGAGCTGCAGCACCTTCGCCGGAGCCCCGCCTTCTCCTCCGCAGGTGGCGGAGGGCCGTCAAGGAAGAAGAGCAGCTACCGTTCGATCAAACGATCGAACGGCCCCCACCTCGCCACGCGTCTCCTCGCCGCAGCAGCTTCCCCACCGTCGATCGCTCCTCTGATCCAGCGGCCCTCAACGAGCCACGTCGCCGTCTTCATCGAGCCCTAGAGGCCGTTGGATCATTATCGATCCAAAGGCCCGAGATCACGCCACGCGTCGGCACCGACACCCCTCGGATCCATCTTGATCCAAGGGCCTTCGTTACGCCACGTAGCCCATCCGCCCGAACCTCTTCTCCGAGCCTAGGTTCGGGTAGCCCGAGCCTACATCCGGACCTCCAGAGTGCCCGAGCCTCCATCCGAGCCTCCGCAGCCATCCGAGCCTAGGCCACCCATGTGAGGAGCACGTGCGGCCTGGGCAAATTGCACAGAAGCCCCTGGAGCTCCCCAAAATTGCGAAGAAGTCCCTGTGAAGCAGACCCCACGTGAGGAGCACGTGCCCTGTGGAGAATTTGCACAAGAGTCCCCCGCATTATAGGTAATTGCATTTGAGTCCCTGTCTGCATATTTGTTTATTGTAATTTTAATTTCCTGTATTGCATTTACACCCCTGTGTTTGCATGCATCCCTAGATTGCATTTTACATCATTTTGAAATTCTAAAAATTGCATTGTGTTGGAAATTTTGTCCTCTGTCTATTGGTCCACGTGTCATATTTTTGTAAGTTCATTTGAATTATTAATGAATTAATTGGTGAATTGTTGACATATTTTGCCCAGTGAAACCTTTTGATTTATAGTTAATTCTTTGTGCTTCCAAAATTCATCAAAAATTCACAGTAGCTTAAGGACATCATTTTTAACATACCATAAAAATTTCATAGCATTTGCAAGCATAACGAGGCCTAAATAAATTGTTAAGTGATTTTCTTAGATTGATTTTAATTAATTCATTTCACAGTGAAATTAAGTTCTGCTAATTTTCCTAGGTCCCTTCTCATTAGACCCACCTAGGTTAATTTTAGTTCTTGAAGAAATTGTGGTTTGATATTTATTAAAATTCAAATACTGAAAATCACCATGTCTGTTCATTTAATTCACAGTAAATTTATTTAGTGTCGAAAAATTCCAAAAAAATTGGTGTAGTTCATTTTCATCATCATTAACCATCTGGCCAAGTTTCATAATTTTTGAAATTAATTTGATCATCTTTCTGAATTAACATTTAATTTGGCCTGATTTTGCATGTGTATTGCATAGAAAAGCTGAAAAAGACCAAAAATATATTCCCCGAAAATCTCACACTTGGATTTTGCTAAAATTTGACCTAAGGAGACAGTTGCCTCCCTGAGTTCGACCTTGGACTTCCACCAAGTAAAAAAAAATATTGCCGCTTAAAGTTAACTTCATATTAATCCATAAGTGGTTTTTGATTAACCTCTCGTATCCGACTGCAACGAATCACATTAATTAATTTGGACATTAATTTGACCGAATTAACAAAGGGTGCGGGAGCGATGTCAAAATGGCGTCGTTGCCGGGGAGGCACGGCTTAGGTTAATTTTTAGCAAATTTTTGAGTGTTTGATTTTCCTTCCCCGGGTAGTCTGACCCCCGGTTTTCTTGTAATTATTTTTTTCCCATTTATTTTTGCATTATTTTATCTTTGTGTAACTCTCTGACCTCCAATTATTTTTTTTGTGTGCGAGGACCGCGAGGAGTCGGCGACGCTTCGAGGACTTAGCATTTAAATTTTTGAGTGAAAGAGAGGCTTTGTAATTACATTTTATTTTATCTTTCTTTCGCATTATTTCCAGCGGTTCCCGTTTGGGATCTCGCGTGTGTAAAGATAGTGAAACTGTGTCCCGTGTGCTGTGTGGGTGAATTGTAACTTAGCTTGCACTAGCGGCTCCTTGAGCCACTCTAGGACTTGTTTGTGCTCGTAATCAATAGGACCACACAACACACTTAAAAGATGCACCTAGACCGCAGTACTTAGTCAAAATTAAACTGTTCTTCACGCTAATAGAACTGCCTGTCTAGGAGCGGCTTTTCATCGCTTGCATTTGCATGTAGAGTAAAGTTTTCAATTCTGTATTGCATCCTGCATAAAAAAGCGAAGGGATCAATGTAAGTATTCTCTACTCAGCATAGCATCATCGATTTTTCGTGCATCGGCTTTTCTCGATTTCTCACTCTGATTTTCTCACTTAAATTAAACAGGAAATTGGGACTGTCCAATAGGCGTGCTTTGTGGTGGACTAATTAAAGTGATAACTTAACTTTAAAAATCGGGACTGCTAACAGTATTGATTAAAAAAGAGAATAAAATCTGAAAATTGTTTGCGGGAGATTAATCCCCGACCTTGTTTTCAGGCTGAGTGAGGGTACTTGAGTGTGTGTGAACACCTTAAGGCAGAGCCCAAATCCCCGCCTTCCATATCACGAGCCAACTGATCTTAGCAAATATCACGAGTGGGATACTTTTAAACTCATTGACAAGTACCAAGTAGCCTCCGCCTTCGCGGGTAGATAGGGGCGAACCAGCGGTACTCTGCGACAAGGCCTAGCTTTGTCAGCCTCAGCCTGCTTGCAGGTAGATAGGGGCACGTCATTGAGTCCCCAATCCGGATAGGAGCGCAGAAAGGGAGGACCGGCGGTATCTTAGGCGACAGGATAAACAGGGAAGACGCATCCGGCTCTAAGCCGACTTCCCTCTAGGCCGCGTAATCCTTGCTACTTTTGCTTGAATATCACACTTAAAAACTACAAGATAAATTGGACCCAATTTTGAGTCCTTTACTGTGTTGAGTGTGAACCCAGGGTCTTGGATTGATCTTGTTGCTTGCTTCAGGTAGGAGTAAAATCCTATCTCCCCTCTTCATCAAGATGAGTGATTGGGGAGATCTCAACGCACTATTCACTGATTTCTCTATGAGTCCCCCAAGTAACTCGTCTTCGTCGGCCCGAGCGCACCTTGGACCACCCAGGACTCATGACCCTCTTGAGCCCTGGTTCACTCATGCTCAGGGTGGTTACTCTCAAACCAACCCTTTTATCTCCTCTGAGATTACCGAGGAAGACCATTGCCTCGGTAATCCCTTCCTTGATTTGCCCTCTAACACCGATCTTAATTTCCATTTCCCAGAACTAGAGGACGAGATGCCGCCAAAAGTTCCACCCGATGAGGAACAGATCAAAAAGATTCTTGCTCGCCTTGCTGAAGCTGAACAGAAGAATGCAGATCTCACGGCGCGGATGGGACGGATCATAGTAGTAGAAGGAATCGACCGACCAATGGTTGATTCCTATAACCCGGCGGAGAACGAGATTCAGAACTGGTTGGCACCTGCAGTTCCCGCCTAGGCATTTGAGCTGAAACCCCACTTCCTTAGTCTGCTTCCGAAGTTCAAAGGAAACCTTAATGAAGAACCATACACTTTCCTCCGTGACTTCGAGTTAGTGTGCAACAATCTTAGCCATCCCAATGTTGGCCAAGATTATATTCGGCTGAAGGCCACCCCTTTTGCCTTAGGTGATAAGGCTGCTCATTGGCTGAAAAACTTAGGGGTGGTATGTACTACCTGGATGCAGTTCAAGGACCTTTTCTTGAAGAAGTTCTACCCTCTCAGTAGAACTAATCAGATGCGAACAAAGATCGCCAGCTTCGCTCAAGGACTCAGTGAACCGTTCCATGAGGCTTGGGACAGATTCAATGACTTAGTACAGAAATGCCCCTGTCACGGCATTTCAAAGGCGATCTTGGTCCAGACCTTGATCTGTGGTTTAACCCCAGAGATGCAGGGGTTAGTCAGTGCCGCCTGTGGAGGAAGCTATCTGAACAAAAACGAGCATGCTGTATGGAAGATCCTAGAGCAGATGGCGGAAACCGGCAGGTCACAGGCCACAAGGGCCTATCAGTTGTCTCCCTCAATCTTATCCAATGAGACAACTAGAAGGACTGTTGCAGATCTGACTGAGGACCTCATCCCCAGCATGGGGATGATAACCGACAAGCTTACCATGGTCGAGCAGATCCACAAGAGAGTCGCTGAGATGGAGTCTCTTTCGAGCCTTCCCAAGAAAGTGGAGGAACTCTCTGAAAAGGTAGCTAAGATCAAGCTACCCGCCCCTTCTGCACCACCTGTACCTGTACATCGAGTCCATCTTGTACAGGAACAGGCACCGGGGTTTCAGTGCAGCTGGGATCAGACTTATACCCAGCTGAACCATCATGCACCCCCACCAGTGGAAACAGACTACGAGGAGCCTCCGCCTGTATATGAGATTAACGGGCTTTGGTATAGCCGTGACCCACTAGTCCGGCAAATCGAGATGGGGAAGGATCAGGCACACCGCCCAACCCCAATCTACCAAGAGACCAGGCCCGTCAAAATCCCGCGATATCAGTCCAGGCCAGAACAGGGGTACCAGTCGCAGCAGCGCACCTACCAGCAGGGGCCAGCACCGTCCCATCAGCAGCAGTATCGGCATGGCCAGCAGGGCCAATACAGGACGGCATCAACACAGTAGCAAGCCCAGCCCACCGAATTGGAGTCACTCACCTTGGCGATCCAGACCCTGTCTGATAGGGTCCAGCAGATGCAGAATGACTACCTGGACATGAGAACCGACATCAATCGGGTTTCTCGTAACCAGGACCAACAAATGGCGCCAAGGACCCCAATTCCCGCACAGGTTCAGGCCAACCCAAACAACATACACCAAGGCCAGAACCGACCTAGAGATCAGGTATATTATTCAGATAATTACTTATCTGAACATGAGATCCTTTCGTACGATAATGTCAATCATATGTCCCTCAGGAGCGGAAGGACCGTGACCATACCTGATCAGGCAAGGGCGCAGAAGGAAGGAGCCTCCGAGAATCTACCTGAGGAGAATTCGGAGGAAGAAGAGGAGGAGCATCACCACCACCACCGCCAGCGGAAGAAGAGGACATCTGAGTCCTCGAAGCAGCATTCTCGCATCCACCTAGAGTCAGCCGACACCGATGAGCCCGCACCTCCATCTGAGGGGGATCGTCCAGAAGAAGCGGAAGAAGCGCAACCGGTCTCGCCAAAGCATTTTCTTTTTGGTCAGAGTCCAAGTCAGAGTCTATATCAGAGTCAGAGTCAGAGTCGTGTCCAGAACTCCGTTCCAGCAGTTAATGAGAATATTTCAGTTCCCGAACCTGAGTTGGAGTCAATAATCCCTTTCCCCCGAGCTCTCAAGGTGGAAAGAAGAAAATCAAAAAAATCCAAAAAGAGCTGAATTTTGCAATAAACACATCAAGGTCGCAATCCCTTTTGACAAGTTCGTGGAAATGATCCCTGCATTCCAAAAATACCTTAAGGTGAGATGCACACCTACTAGGGTTAGCAGGAAGGCCAAAAGCCGTGTTGAGAAACATGTTTTATCAGTAGCCACGACTTGTGCAATAAAGAACTCGTTTCCTAGGAAACGAAGAGACATGGGTGCACACTATGTAGTGAGTCATGTTGATGACATCGCGTTTGCACGCACTCTCCTGGACAATGGTTCCTCGATCAACTTAATGCCCACAGCCCTCTATGAGCGGCTTAATCTCGGACCTCTTAGGAAATCTAGAGCTATTCTACAGTTTGCTGATAAATCCACTAAGAGGTCCCAAGGAGAGTTAAGGAACATTGTGATCAAAGTCGAGGGACAAGAATACATGGTGGACTTCACTGTCCTGGATATGGAAACCCCTCGCAATTGGAGAGATTCCCAGATCATTTTAGGTAGGCCCTTCCTCAGAACAGCGGGGGCCTTATTTGATTATAAGAAAGGGAAGATTCAGTTCCAAACTCTCGGTGGAGATGAGGAACTTGAGATGAAGCAGACGAGATGGCAGAGATCGGACTCCGAATCCAGCACCGAGTACTCTTCTACCGGAACAGAATGTGAGCATGTAGACGTAGTTGGGCCATGGAGACAGAACCCAGCCAGCATCAAGGTGTCCATCTCCTTTAAAGATGATCCAGTGCATGAGTCAGTCTGCGAGATCCTCAGGAACGAGTACAGCTCTGAACCTGCATCGCCCTACATCTTCGATGACGTAGAGGCCCAGTTGGGCCTGTCAGTCCTTACATCCTTAGGACAATCGGAAGATGAGGATGACGAGTCGGACGAGGCGTTTGCCGATTGTATGGAAACTTTTGACGATCCGACTCCAGAGCCGCGCTTGGTGGCAGTTTTTACAGAACATGATCCAGCCACTTCCAACACCAAACCAGATCAGATTGAGCCAGACTTCTTAGACGATCACACTATTCCTGAGCTCAAACCTCTGCCCACAACCCTGAAATATGCCTTCCTTGCGGGCCAAGACAAGAAATTTCCGGTCATTATCAGTTCGCAATTACTGAGGAGCAGGAGTCTCGCTTGCTAGAGATCCTGGAGAAGAACCGCAAGGCAATAGGCTGGAGCATTTTCGATCTCCACGGGATAAATCCCGCTCTGTGTTCGCACCATATTTATTTGGAGAACGAAGCCAAACCTTCTCGTGAATTCCAACGCCGGTTGAATCCAAATTTGCGAGAGGTTGTGAAAAAAGAGATAGAAAAATGGTGCGACGCGGGTTTCATTTACCCAATCTCCGACTCTAAGTGGGTGGCCCCAATCCATGTTGTCCCGAAAAAATCGGGAATTCAGACGACCACCAATGAGGACGGAGAGGAGATCGTGACGAGAATACCCACGTCGTAGCGCGTCTGTGTGGATTACAGACGCTTGAATGCCGCGACGAAGAAGGATCATTTCCCCCTACCGTTCATTGATCAGATCCTAGAAAGATTAGCGGGAAAAGAATTCTTCTGCTTACTTGATGGGTTCTCGGGCTACAATCAAGTAGCCATCGCTCCGGAGGACCAGGAAAAGACCACGTTTACATGCCCCTTTGGTACCTATGCTTTCAGGCGCATGCCCTTTGGGCTATGCAATGCTCCAGGTACTTTTCAAAGGTGCATGATTGGTGTATTCGCCGAAATGGTCGGCGAATTCCTGGAAGTCTTCATGGATGACTTCTCGGTCCACGGCGATTCTTTTGATTCCTGTCTTAGGAATCTGGACCGAGTCCTCAAAAGATGTTGTGAAGTCAATCTGGTGCTCTCCTGGGATAAAAGTCACTTCATGGTGACGGAGGGCATAGTGTTGGGGCATGTCATCTCCAAGAGAGGAATGGAGGTTGACCCTGCTAAGGTGGACGTGATCAGACGACTCCAGCCACCAACCAACGTAAGACAGTTGCAGTCGTTCCTCGGGCATGTCGGATTCTATCGAAGATTTATCAAGGATTTTTCCAAGATTGCCCGACCGCTAACTGAGCTTTTAGGCAAAGACACGGAGTTTATTGTAGATCACAAGTGTCTGGAGGCCTTTAAGCTTTTACAAGGAATGATCATGGACGCACCCATTCTACAGGCCCCAGATTGGTCTCTACCTTTTGAGATCATGACGGACGCCTCAGATTATGCTGTTGGGGCTGTATTGGGACAAAGAAGAGATGGCGTACCGTTTGCAATTCACTACGTAAGCAAAGTGCTTGATTCTGCTCAGCGTAACTATACAGTTACAGAAAAGGAAATGCTTGCGGTAGTGTTTGCCTTGGACAAATTCAGATCTCACTTAATCGGATCCAAGGTAACTGTGTTCACAGACCACACGGCACTACGATATTTGATGGAGAAGAAGGACGCGAAGGCGCGTCTTCTTCGTTGGATTTTACTTATCCAGGAGTTTGATTTGGACATCCGTGATAAACCTGGAAAGAAGAACGTAGTGGCCGATCATCTTTCTCGTCTCGAAGATCTTAATACTTCTGAGGTTTCCCCGATTCGAGACTCCTTCCCTGACGAGTCAATTTTTGTTATCGACTCACTCCCATGGTACGCCAATATCGTGAACTATCTTGTCTCCAAGAAAGTTCCCGAGGATTGGCCCAAAAGCCAAATCGACCGATTAAAGTCGGATGCTAAACACTACCATTGGGAGGATCCGATCCTTTTCTTTGAAGGACCGGATTGTGTCTGGAGACGTTGTATTCCTCAGGAGGAATACCAGAGTGTCCTTTCTTTATGCCATAGCTTAGAGGCAGGAGGACACCACTCCGGGAAGAGGACCGCATGGAAGGTACTTCAGTGTGGCTTTTACTGGCCGACTCTGTTTCGCGATGCCACCACCTTCGCGAAGTCGTGCCCAGTTTGCCAGAGAATGGGAGGAACCGTTGGTTCCAAGGATGAGATGCCAATGCAGCCGGTCATCATTTGTGATGTCTTTGACGCCTGGGGCATCGATTTCATGGGCCCATTCCCAGCCACGGGTTTGAATACATCCTTCTTGCGGTAGATTATCTGTCCAGATGGGTGGAGGCTATCCCGACACGAGCCGCAGACAGCAGGACTATCTGTAAATTCATCAGAGAGAACATAATCTCTAGGTTCGGGATCCCCAAAATGATGATATCAGATGGGGGTAGCCATTTTGTGAATCGGGAGGTGAAGAAACTCCTGAAGGACTACGGCATCGAACACCGTGTCGCGAGTCCTTACCACCCACAAACCAATGGTATGGCTGAGGTGTCGAATAGGGAGGTGAAAACCATATTGCAAAAGCTTGTCCGCCCGGACAGGAAGGACTGGTCTCAGATCTTAGATCAAGTCCTCTGGGCGTATAGGACGGCTTACAAGACACCGTTAGGCACCTCCCCATTCCGAATGGTATTCGGAAAGCCGTGCCATTTGCCCGCAGAGTTAGTGCACAAATCAGAATGGGCAATAAAGAAGGTCAACTGGAACACACACCTGGGTCAGAAACAGAGAGACATGGATCTGAATGAGCTTGTGGAAGTCAGAAAACGAGCATACGACAACAGTTTGGTGTACAAGGACAAGGTGAAGCGTTGGCATGATAGATATATCAGACGAAAGACCTTTGTTCCTGGACAGAAGGTATGGTTGTTCAATGCTAGGCTGAAGATTTTCCAAGGCAAGTTAAAGTCTAAGTGGACGGGACCGTTTGTCGTCCGTACGGTGCATGATAGTGGATGTGTCGAGATCTCAGATCTCGCAGATGACGCACCGACATTCCTAGTGAATGGGCAGCTGTTGAAGCACTTCGTCGAATCCAATGAACAGTTAGTCAATGTGGAGGAGATTGTATTCATGCGCGAGACAGATACAGCAGATACACCTCAAGCCGCGTATGAGACCTTGCAGCAATGAACTCCAGCAATCAAGCAGCATCTTGAAAGATTCAGACCAACTCATTTGTGTATACCATCAGTCTTGTACATCCTATCCTTTATCCCCTGCGATTCTAGTAAACACCTCCCCACATCATCGAACCATTATCTTGGACTATACTTAGGATGACCAGATCCTAAGTATAGGGGGGGAGGAGTCACCCGAGTCGATTCACTGTACATTCTCCAGATCACATTGGTCATCATACTCATTTCCTACCGATACTTAGGCTGACCTGAGCCTAAGTATAGGGGGGACCAATGCCCGCATTTATACTCACCCACATCTCATCTTTTCCTCGTCTGCCCCATTTCTGATCTTCTTCTATACTTAGGCTGCCAGAGCCTAAGTATAGGGGGGCGAGACGACTTCTATACTTTTTGGCTCTCCCACGCTTAGCACGAGCTATGTCTTTTTCCTCGCTCTTCGTGCTCTGAGGACATAGCACACGCTAAGTATAGGGGGGCGTGTATATATTACATATATACTTTACCCATAGCTCGTACTTTCGCGTATTTTTGTATATATTACAAGAATTACGGGTGGGTAAAAAAAAATGAATGAAAAAAAATTGGCTTCTTATTTACTCTTGCATATCATCTCTGCATAGAAAAATAAAAAGAGTCTTGCATTTTCATAGCATGACATCTCATCTGCATACTTTGCTTATGCAAAGTGAAAAGCTAGTGGGTTCTGGACCAAGTTGTGAGCAGATATTGAGGATAGAAATGATTTGACCTTAATCCACCTAAATTCAGAGGAACCTTATAGGAACTGGAGTTAAGATTTTTCAGGTCAGGTGACTTAATTCTTTAAAGTCTGCAAGTCTATGTTCATATGTCATCTTGACATGCCCGAGTAGAGCACTTAACAACACACATATGGCTCTTAGAGACAATGGCTTGACGTGCACCAGCACTTTACACATGGCTCTCTACGGATGAGGTGATGAAGAGGCAGTTTCATTTAGCCTGGGGTAGCATATGAGGGTAGTACTTCTAGGCGGAACCTCTCTTCTTCTTCTAGTGAAGGAAGTGCGTCTCAACTTGGACTAGTGGTGATGAAGGCTAAAGACAGAAGCAGTGGGTTGCAATAAAGCTTCAAAAGAGGGATAGTCTACTGGCTCAAGAGGAAATTTCTTGTATCTATGCTGCATCATGTATATATGTACAAAGGCATTTTGAAAAAAAAATGCCAAAAAGAACTCCAAAAAAGTGGTGTGTCGGATTGAAAATTTAATAACCCCACCGGAGTATACGTAGTCAAGAAAAGCAAAAGCTTGTGGTCACCTTGTTACATCTCATGAAGCTTGCAGCGGGAGACTTAGCTACACTGGCTGAGCTTCCAAAAGTCTATACTTCTTCCCCCTCTTCTTGAGCTGGTTGAACTTGAACTTAGAAGGGAATACCCCGCTTCTCGAGGAAAGAGTTGCTAGACCAAGGCATTAGAGTTACCAGGTTGGGGGAGGTTGTTTCTTTGTTACTTCTGAGGTGGGGAGTCATATATCACTTACACTGCATGGAAAGATTCATGGTCATTAGAGTTTGTGTATGTAGACTTGTTCTGATCTGGCATGTTGAGGCGTCTTGAATAGAAGATTTGTGGAACTTGAAGTCTGTTAAGTCTTAAACTCAGATCCCAATAAGGTTCCGACACGTAATTAATCCAAAGGTCGAGTCAAGCTCTATTTTTAACTTTTGTTCATGACCTTGGTATGGAACCCAAAATCATTTCACTTCTGCATTTCATTTAGTTGCTCGGGGACGAGCAAGGTTTAAGTATAGGGGGTTGATGAATCTGTGATTCATCACTTCAAAAGTCAAAAATAGAGCCTTGTTCCCGAGTAAATAGAGGCATATTTCCCTTTATAATGCATAAATAGCACTCATGCATAAATACATAATACATTCATTTTAGCATCCCATTTGCATTCAAATAAGAAGCCAAAAATCCTCTGTAAAATACCCATGCACCAAAATATCCTCTTCTCTATAAATTGTACTCCTTAGTTATAATATAGGGAAAAAGGCCTAAAATCCCCCTTGTAAAATAGCCAATATAGCCTGAGAACCCCCCTACACTAGAATGCACATAAAGTCCTCATGCAAACTCCGAATTAGGTCTACTTACTTTTAGATTACTACACATTAAAAGACCTTTAAAATGAGACTAATTTCATTGAATTTGGAGCTTGTATGAGAAAGTTGGGTTTTCGGACCACTTTGTATACTACATATGTATATCTATGTATCCTTGTATTTATGTATAATATTTGACCTCATCTCCGTCTTTGGTCAACATGAAACTTGTAGAGCTCATCGAGATCTACAACTTTCATGTTTTGAGTTTTTCCAAATTCGGTCCCCTCTTCCCTCTACACGTGCATCTTATTCCAGCCACTCACAGCAGGCCACGTGGCGCACTCTGGTTGCGCCACGCGGCCCGCCTTCCATCGCCTCACCCGCCTGCGTTCTCAGCCGTTGGAACTCGCTTCAGATCCAACGGCCCAGCTTTCTCCACACACGCCCCTTGCCTGGACCATCCGATCATCCCCTGCATTGATCTACACCGCTCGTTCGCGCTTTCACCAGTGCCCTCCACGTGGCAACATCTACGCCGCTTGATCAGACCCCTGATCTCTCAATCGCAGCCGCCCTTCTCCCAGCGAATCGCGGCCCTCTGATCAACATCCTCTCCTCATCCAGGACGTTCGCTTGCGCTTCGCCCACAACGCGCCACATGGCCACACCTCAGCCTTTCATCTCCGCGCCCCAGATTTAATCCAACCCGACCAGCTCCCCCTCGATCGCCACCGTTGGATCACACGATCCAACGGTGGAGACCTCGTCTCCTACCTCCGGGCGCCCCTCTCTCCCACGTCCCTTGCCTTGCGGGAGGGGCGCCCCCTTCCTATTCTTGGACGCACGTCAGCCATCCTCTCCAACCGCTGACACCCCCACGACGTCGCCCACTCGTCCCTCTCCCTCGCCGTATACCTCACGCTCCACCACTTCCACCAGAATCGCCCCACGACGACCACCAACCTCGCCTCGTCACCAGCCAACCCATCACCTTCACCTTATAAATACGTCGCCACCGGCAACGTTCACCCCCATCCGCCACTCCAGAGAGGTTCCTCGAGCTCCAAGTAATCCATTGGTGACAGCAATTGGGTGTGTTGTCGAGTGAAGACAGGGATTCGACTCCGGCGAGATCCACGGCCGCCACCGCCGTGCTGCAGCCTCCATCCGCGAGCTGCGCGAGCTCAGGCCACCTACCGACCTTCGAGCGACGACCTGGAGCCCGAACCCGAGCTCCATTTCCCAGGTAGATCCCTCCATTCCTCCTCCAATCTTCCTCTTGATTTTCTTGTTTTTTTCTCCGACTTTATTCGCCGCCACCAGCCACCTTCTCGCTTCCTTTCCATCTTGCCGAGCTTCGCGTCGAAGCTCCCATCCTCGCTGACTACTTCGCACCTTCCGACGACGCACATCAACCTCCATCGACTTCCAGCTCTGCCATTTGGCCGGAGCTCCATCTCCAGACGACCTCTGTCACCCTTAGGCCTCTCCGATCACCGTAACCTCTCCACAAACACACGCACGAGCTCCGGCTCTATCGTTCGCACTTGCAGGTACCCAGCTTCTCATTGAATGGAAGCTCGCCGGAGACACTCTCGAGCTTCATCGCCATCAACGACAGGCTGCTCTCCGACGCTCCTGAGACCACCAGCATCTCCGCCTCCTCGCCGCACGTCTTCTGGGATATCTCCGACCAGTCGGAGAGCGTCAGCGACACGAGGAAGAACGGGCGGAGCTGCAGCACCTTCGCCGGAGCCCCGCCTTCTCCTCCGCAGGTGGCGGAGGGCTGTCGAGGAAGAAGAGCAGCTACCGTTCAATCAAACGATCGAACGGCCCCCACCTCGCCACGCGTCTCCTCGCCGCAACAGCTTCCCCACCGTCGATCGCTCCTCTGATCCAGCGGCCCTCAGCGAGCCACGTCGCCTTCTTCATCGAGCCCCAGAGGCCGTTGGATCATTATCGATCCAAAGGCCCGAGATCACGCCACGCGTCGGCACCGACACCCCTCGGATCCATCTTGATCCAAGGGCCTTCGTTACGCCACGTAGCCCATCCGCCCGAACCTCTTCTCCGAGCCTAGGTTCGGGTAGCCCGAGCCTACATCCGGACCTCCAGAGTGCCCGAGCCTCCATCCGAGCCTCCGCAGCCATCCGAGCCTAGGCCACCCACGTGAGGAGCACGTGCGGCCTGGGCAAATTGCACAGAAGCCCCTGGAGCTCCCCAAAATTGCGAAGAAGTCCCTGTGAAGCAGACCCCACGTGAGGAGCACGTGCCCTGTGGAGAATTTGCACAAGAGTCCCCCGCATTATAGGTAATTGCATTTGAGTCCCTGTCTGCATATTTGTTTATTGTAATTTTAATTTCCTGTATTGCATTTACACCCCTGTGTTTGCATGCATCCCTAGATTGCATTTTACATCATTTTGAAATTCTAAAAATTGCATTGTGTTGGAAATTTTGTCCTCTGTCTATTGGTCCACGTGTCATATTTTTGTAAGTTCATTTGAATTATTAATGAATTAATTGGTGAATTGTTGACATATTTTGCCCAGTGAAACCTTTTGATTTATAGTTAATTCTTTGTGCTTCCAAAATTCATCAAAAATTCACAGTAGCTTAAGGACATCATTTTTAACATACCATAAAAATTTCATAGCATTTGCAAGCATATCGAGGCCTAAATAAATTGTTAAGTGATTTTCTTAGATTGATTTTAATTAATTCATTTCACAGTGAAATTAAGTTCTGCTAATTTTCCTAGGTCCCTTCTCATTAGACCCACCTAGGTTAATTTTAGTTCTTGAAGAAATTGTGGTTTGATATTTATTAAAATTCAAATTCTGAAAATCACCCTGTCTGTTCATTTAATTCACAGTAAATTTACTTAGTGTCAAAAAATTCCAAAAAAATTGGTGTAGTTCATTTTCATCATCATTAACCATCTGGCCAAGTTTCATAATTTTTGGAATTAATTTGACCATCTTTCTGAATTAACATTTAATTTGGCCTGATTTTGCATGTGTATTGCATAGAAAAGCTGAAAAAGACCAAAAATATATTCCCCGAAAATCTCACACTTGGATTTTGCTAAAATTTGACCTAAGGAGACAGTTGCCTCCCTGAGTTCGACCTTGGACTTCCACCAAGTAAAAAAAATATTGCCGCTTAAAGTTAACTTCATATTTATCCATAAGTGGTTTTTGATTAACCTCTCGTATCCGACTGCAACGAATCACATTAATTAATTTGGACATTAATTTGACCGAATTAACAAAGGGTGCGGGAGCGATGTCAGTCATCCTGAATGTTTTTCTTTTGTTTTCCCTTTTTAAGCGCATGGGGGAAAGGAATGGAAGCATTTGAGACAGGAGATAAAGTGCCAGAATCATAAATAAGAGCATCTTTATTAGACTTGGAGTTCTTGTTACAATCATAATATTTCTGATAATAATCAAAATCAGATTGCTTAAAAGATGACAAAGGTGTTTTTGCAGCAACTGTGGTTCAAGGTCCTCTGCAGACTCCATAGATGCTTTCCCTTTCTCTTGTTCTGGGATCTTCAGGCGTCCTTCTTCATCCTCCTCGGAAGCATCCTCCAGTTGATCTTCCGAGTCTTCATGGTCCGATTCTCTAGCCTGGTCAGGTACGACCACGGTCCTTCCGCTCCTGGAAAAATCTGAATAGTATACCTGGCCATTGTGTTGAGATGATTGAGATTTGTTCAAGCTATTGGGGTTAGCTTGAACTTGGGCGGGAATGGTTGTGACTGGAGCTGTCTGCTCATCCTTCCAACGGGATAAATGATTGACATCGACCCATAGATCATACAACTCATTTCGGAAGTTGCGAATTTCTTCAAGCATTTACCTCTGGATATCGTCCGGTTCTTCTGGAGGGTTGGATGATTGAGCTAATTGTTTGGGAGCTTGATATTGCTGACAGTATTGCTGAGGTTGGTTCTGGCGATTGGAGGGTTGCTGCTGCTTCGTATGCTGGAAAGATGTAGTGTCCCGAGTGTGCTGTAGAGGGGGAGGAAATGCGGCATTATAGAAAGTGGGTGGACGTTGATAAGGCTGACGGTTCCCCATATTACCCTGTCAGATAGAGTCTTGCGTGTACCAAATGCCATTTACTTCGAAGGTCAGAGGCATGGTTTCTTTAACTGTCTTGGCTTGTGGAGGTGGCTGCTGGAAAGATTGGACATAGGATTGGTCCTGAGCCCATGGTTGCCGTTGTTCAGATCATGGCTGCTCCTGGACGTGATGCACATGATAGGTCAGAACTGTAGGTGCAGTAGGCATCCCCATCGTAGTGAGCTCCTTCGTAGGTCGGAATCGTAGGTGCAGTAGGCATCCCCATCGTAGTGAGCTCCTTCGTAGGTCGGAACCGTAGGTGCAGTAGGTTGGACACCTTCGTAGTGAGCTCCTCCATTTGCTTTGGGAATTGGGAGATCCTGTTGTTGATGTCGCTCATTCTCTTATCCACTATTATCAATTTATCAACTATGAAGTGCATGTTTGGAATCAAATCCTCTGCTATTTCTGCGACAGTCTGCTTCCCGCCTTTGGCTTGAAGGGTGTTCAGGGAATCAGTGTATGCTCTACTGACAATCTGAGAATGGCTTGTTTCTACCATCTGCTTCAGTACTTTCTAGACAGTCTCAGCTCCAGCGATGTGTAATTCCCTCCGCAGGCATTGCTAACTAACCCTTGAGTCTCATAGTTGAGGCCAGAGTAGAGTGACTAGACTAGGATGTTGTTATCCAGGTCATGGCAGGGACATTTCTGTAGCAGGTATTTAAACCTATCCCAAGCCTCACAGAGGGGTTCATTGGGCATCTCAGAGAAACTGGTGATGCGGGTGCTCATTTGGTTGGTCCGACTCAAGGGGTAGAATTACTTCAAAATAGGGTTTTGAACCTCTCATAAGTAGTCACAGTCATTCCTAAGTTCTTCACCCAGTAGTCTGACTTCCCTTTCAATGCGAAAGGTAGTCCAGTGAGACGAATGTAGTCTTGGCTGACTTGTGTGTGCCTCCGATTAGAACATATCAGCTCCTAGTCACGCAAGAATTCATATGGCTCTTCAGTCGTATTACTGTGGAATTGGGATAATTGACTTATAAAATGTGGCTTCAGTTCGTAGTGAATGTCTGGATATGGTGGCTGCAAATAATTCCTCACTATGTACTGTCCAGGGTTGTATGCGGCTTCCATTAGCAGTTCCTCCCCCACATTAAACTGTTCTAGCTGCTCCCTCAGTAACTGTTGTTGCTGCTTAGATGTAGCCAATCTTGCTAGAATCATCTGAATAGTATCGTCATTGGGTTCATCTTCAGGATCTTTCTTGGAAGACATCTTGGGAGGCATCTCTTCTTCTTCACCTTTAGAATATAAGGGGTTCGAGTTAATAGAGTGGAAAGAATTGAGGTAAGAGTTTTCTTTGATCTGTTTCGATGAGAGAGAGAGAGAGATGGTGTGGGTTTGTCCTCCCTCCAGAAAGAAGGAATCGTATGAATAGGGTTCTTGGGAAGGGTTTCCCTGAGGCCAAGGAGGTTCAGAGAAAGAGTCTCTCTGAGCTTTTGAGATTGGAGAGTTTGTGGTAGTGAGAGAAGGGTTCGCGGAGTCCGAACGAGAATTACCACAATCTTCCATTCTCGAGGTCGACAAGAGAGTCGCATTTTATGGTATAGGCACAAGTATGCGGTATTCGTTGATTGCTTATTTTCTGCACACAAACCAAATACAATACAAGGGTTTCTTTTACCAACTCACTCAGTGAAGGCCGTAAGGGTTTGGCCAATTATCTTGTCAGTTTTAAATTGGTGAGAATTCAAATCTTGCAAACCATTTAATGAGCTGTTAGGTACCAAAATTTCCTTAAAGACTGTCCCGAGTTCGTACGACTAGTTGTATCCACTTTCAGCCAGTATAGGTGTAAGTACACACCGTAAAACGTCTACCCGTGTTACTTAAGGACGGAGCCTTGCATAGTGTCCTTTAAACCACCCACTCTGCTAAGAAAGTTCGGACAGTAAAACGGCTACACGTGTTCCTCACTGAGAAGTAGCTAATCGTTTTTAAAATCAGTGGTCTATATGAAAATATTGGCTTGACTTTATCCTAGTGTGCGTCTCTCTCCTCGCTGCAAGATAAAATCAAACAATGTCGGGGTTGCTCTCCCGCAAGAATTCTTGATTTTATGGGTTCTTAAAATCAGCTATATTTAGCAGTCCCAATTTTAGGTAGGTGATCACTGAAGAATTTAAATGAGCATAAATACACGTCTACTGTCCAGTCCCAATTTCCTTTAGAATTATGTGATAAACAAGAGGGAGGAGTTCGGGAAAAGCCGATGCACGCGAAAACAAAGATGTATTCTCAGTTAGAAGACTTACAGTGCTTCCTCGCAATTTCCATGTGGGATGCAATAGAGAATTGAAAAATTATTCTAAATGAGTGCAAGCCGATGAAAATCGTACCTAGGCAGAAAGTTCTATTAACGGGAAAGAATTGAGTTAAATTTTTGGCTAAATTGAACAATCTAATGTGCGTCTCAATTAAAGTGCAGTGTGGCTTTTAGATCCTACGAGCTCAAGCAAAAATATAAATGCTCTGATAGCCGTATGTGCAGGTCTATCCTAATCGCCACTCAAGTCAGGCTCCACCCTCACCGGAGAGTGAAACAGGCCACGACACAGCACAGAAAAGTTCAAGGTCTTTTTACATGCGCGAGAATCCAAACGGACACCGCTGTAAATGAGTAGTTAAATAAAATTGCAGAAATTAAAAACCTAGACTCTACTCTCTCTCACGACTCGACTCGCTTAAATTAATTGCGGTTTTTTCGGATGTCGGTGAAGATGCTTCCGTTTCTTAAAAAAACCGCTCCACTTACGTCGGGTACCTCGTAAGAAAAATAAGAGAGATTTGTGTAAGAGAGTGACTCAAAAAATAATCAAAAATAAACTAAGCAAAATAAATGCTGAAAAATAAATGCAGGAAATAAAATGGTATTTACAATGACAAATTCGGAGGTCAGACTACCCGAATGTGGAAAACCGAATAAGAAATTTTCAAAACACAAAACTAAGTCGTTTGCCTCCCTGGCAATGGCGCCATCTGACGAGTCCGATATCCGCCAAGTTAAGAAGTTGTTTTTATATTGTTCGTGTTTAAAGAATAATGTGTCGTTCGTTATAGGCGGCGATCGGAATCGGTCAAGAAATAACCACAAAATAATTTAATCAATTTTTAATCGAGTAGTTTTATGTTTATTTTTCTTGGGCAAGTCCCAAGGTCGAATACAAGGAGGCAAAGGAACAACCTCGAATTTTGTCTATCAAGATTCGTGCACGGTTTTCAAAGCGGACTTTTTTTTGGAATTTTTAATGCAAATAAGGGATGCAAGATGCAATTTTGGCCTATTTTAGGGACTAAAATGTAAAATTCGATCAAACGATGTCCGAAAAATATGAAATTTGGCCACAATGCAAAATATGATGAAATGAATGCACTGCAATTTTTGCTTTTTGGGTGCAATATGTATTTTTTATGAATTTTTAAATGCAAACGGAATGATTTTCAATATTTAATTATAATAAAAATTAAACCTACTTATTTTCAGGGGTAAAATTATCTAAGATCTATCATTAGGTGATGGATCTCAGAAAAATCCTAAACCTCGAAAATGTGGGATTTAATATCTATTAAAAATCAAATACTGAATTATGCAAAATGATTTTTATAGGACAAATTATGCATGTAAATGCAAATCTTTTTGGGCACAATGTCAAGCACAATTTACTCTACAATATATGATTTTTCTGGAATTTTTAGAGAAATGGTTAATCAATGGCAAATTTAAGAGCATAAATTGGGCAAAGTTCGCAACTTTCCATAGAATAATTGATTCTTAATTAACCAATGATCATAAAAATATCCACAACATGTCAAAATGTAGAGAATTATGTGAGGAACATCATGTTATTTTTGAATGATAACATAATGTACAGGAGATGTCTAGAAATGAAGGAGAACACATAGGTCTTTCTGCAATAAAAAAATAAACTGAATAAAAAAATAAATGCAGTGGGGGGCGCCTAATTGTAATTATCAATAGCAGAGGAGGCTGTCTGCAAAATTCCCAGAGGGTCACGTGCAGTGCACGTGACCTCTGGGTCGTCAGGACTGAAGTGCAAGACGAAGATCTTCCCGAGGGTATGCTGCAATTTACCCTTCTATCACGTGGAGGTTACATGTGGTATTAGGCTTGGGTGACGGTTGGGTGCGGATCTCCACGTGGCGCGATCTTGTGCTTCAGGATGGCCGAAGCACCAGCTCGGAGGATGGCTCGGAGCGCTCTGGACGGTCGATGAAGATGGATCCAATTTGTTGTAAGTGTGGCGTGATTGAACGGTCGAGATCGTAAGTCTTCTCAATCGGACGACTGGGAAGGTGGCCGACACACGGCTGGCGGGCTTCGGTGGAGAGGCGGTCGGGGAAGTGTGGACCGGCTGCGATCGAGGCGTTGATGTCCCTTTGCATACGGCGTGAAGATCGGTGAAAGAAGCCGCACTCGGAGGCTGGTGTGGTCGATGAAGCTTGAGCGTTGGGGGTGCGGGGGTTCGACGAGGAAGATGAAGGTGGAGACGATGGAGTCGCGGAGGTGTTGGTCGTAGGTTGAGTCTCGCGGAGGCTCGCTAGTAGCAGGAGCATTGTCGGAGAAGACGAAATGAGCGGAGGTGAAGGTGTCGCAGGTGAGGATGATGATCGAGATCGAGAGAGGGAGGGAGATCAAAGAAGATGAAGATGAAGGAGGATGTACCTGGGGGGCGGGGGCTCGACAGAGGTGATTCCGGAGCGAGGCAGCGGCACTTCGGCGGAGCTGCGACGAGGATGGGCTCCTCGGATCACGCCGCGAGTCGGGGCTCTCACTTCCAAAATGGAGTAGGGCGGATGAGGCAGAGGTGAAGGCTCGGAGTTCTTAAATAGCAGAGGGGTGAGCGGCTGGTACGAGAAGTGTGGAGGATCCGGAGGTGGCCGGTCGCGAGCGACGCGGAGGAGGTTGGCAAGGATTGCGGGGGCTGTTGGCGAGTTCAACGGCGAAGGTTACGTAGAGGGTCGGCGCTCGATTTGGGAAAGGAGGCAGGAGGTGGAAGACGACCACAGGTCGTTCGATCGACCGAGATCGAACGGCCTCCAACAGGCCACGTGGCGACGGACGGAGAGAGAGGAGCGCACGTGCTTGGCGTGTGCCTGAGGGCACGTGCCTCGCACGTGCGGGTATTTTTATTTTATTATTATTTTTTTATTTTTTATTTTTAATAAAAACGATAATAAAAAAGTCCAAAAATCGCTGACACGTGGCGACCCGAGGGACTGCCACGTGCAGCACCACAAAATTCTAAGAATAAAGACTTTGTCAATTGCCAAATAAATAGCAAATGACTTCGAATTGAAAAAGTTCCTTCAAAAAAATGCTTGTCTCGATGAGATCTACAACTTTCATGAAGACATCAAAATCAAACTCGATCAAATACATAAAGTGAATTTTTGGGGTATCCCATGTACATAGAATACCTTGATTTTTTGGGTTTTATATTTTTTTGTGATTTTTAAATCAAATAAAAATCCCAAAAAACATGGTAAAAATCAGAGATAAATATTTACACATTAACCTATTTTTTTGGATTTTTATTAATTAAGAAAATATGTACATAAAATATCAGGTCAAAAACCGCTAAAATACACAATGTACAAAAGAGGCCCAAAACCCAACCTTCACATATGAGCTCCGATTTACTTGAACTTGGTCTTGTTTTGAAGGTAATTGAATGTACATTAGTTTAAAAGTGAGTAGGATCAAATTAGACGCTAGATGGAGAAGATATGTGATTTTTAGTCCGAAAATCCTGAAACTAGGGTTTGGGTTTTTGGTCCATTTATTTGTGTTAGTGATTTTTTTGTATTTTTCATTTATTTTTGTTAGTGATATGTATAAAATGGATGTGGTTTTGGTTTATTCGGTATTAGCATGAAGGAGTTAAAAATCCGGGAAGTTAGACTATTTACAGGTCAATTTTGGCTGAGATTTTTGGCTTCTTATTTCGTGCAGAAATTATGGATAAAATGCAATTCTTATGAAAACATGCATGAATGCTAATTATGCAGAATAATTGCAGAAATGTGATGATTTTGAGGGGTATGAGCTTAATAAATGAGATTTAGAGTGATGAATTCTAGATTCATCAGAGTTCCTAGCCATTACAAAAATAATTAGACTATAATTTCCTACATCCTCTTAACACATTTAGATTTATCAGCGCACATCCTTCTTTATCTTTCGTTAAATACCAAAATCACACGATTGACCATAAAACAATTATCAACCAGACATATATATTGGAATAATCGTAATACTTGAAAAGTTTAGGAGCATTTACTGCTAGTTAATTTGACTCATCCAAGATTGTTTTCTTGACAAAAAAATGTTCACATAAAGAACCGATAGCATCGAATATGTTATTCTTTATTAATATAGGTTTTCATGGTGAGACTTATAGTAACAAGAAGCATTGTATTAACTAAAATTTTAAGACCATACAAATATTATAAACCTAACCTATCCTTATTTAGAAATACATAATTGAATTTCATACCTTTTGACCACTACAACAATCGACGTGCAGACTACTAATTTAAGAACAATTACAATCGTGCATAATCCTAAACTATATGAATCCCCGTGGAATAGTTACTGTTCACCGGATTTTGCACGGAGGTCCTCAGTTGTTTTGGATTTTTCACGGAGGTCCTCAGTTGTTTTGAAATTTCGATTTTGATCTTCGGTGGAGGTCCTTGCAACGTGCCACGTCTAGGCCCAATAGGTGATGTTCACCGGATTTTGCACGGAGGTTCTCGGTTGTTTTGAAATTTCGATTTTGAACGTGCCACGTCTAGGCCCGTCAGCACTTTAAAGCTCCACGCGTTCAATAATATATTCCGAACACGCGTCTATTCCAAAGACACGCCAATTCGTTTGTTTTTTGGGTACCTTCGTCCTCTCCCATTTCAGGCGGAGTTACCCTATATGGTGTTCTTGTCTTCTGCTTCACACGATGCTGCTTGCGATGGAGGAGCTTGATCAGATGGCGGGATCACAGACGAACGAGTCTGGTGGCTCGATGTCGTGTTCGAGGGTTAGTAGATTCTCCATATCTTCCTTATTTTAAGTGTTCTCACGTTCGTTTTCGGAAAGACAAACAAGGCCAGTGGCTTCACCCAGAATCGAGAGTTAGTAGATCATGAATATCTTCCGTATTTTACTTTTTGTCTTTAATTTTGGATAAAGGATGACTCGGTTATGATCCCTCCATCCTGTTATCCGCTTCTTCTGAAACCCTCGCCTCAAGGGTTCCGAAAGCCCTTTTTGCTCCCACCTCTGTCAGTAAATCATCAATATCTTCCGTATTTTGTTCTTTTGTCTTCGATTTTGGATCAAGGATGATTCGCCTCTGATCCCTCCATTCTGCCATCCGCTTCTTTTGAAATCCTCCCCTCATGAGCTCCGAAAGCCCTTTTCCTGAGTCACTCCACCTCTTCTATACTGATGTATTGAATGCATTGGTTGTATGATCATTAAATTCATAATAAGATTTTTAACCCTGTTGTATTCTGCGTACATAATAGATAGTACACGCTAGACCACAGATCTAGCCATCGCATCATTAAAAGCACATTGCATAAATCCTGAAGCATATATCATTTATAATGCATATGCAAAGTATAAATCTTTTAGCATCAAGTGAAATGATAAATAGATCCTCCAAAAGTGTCATTGGTGCACGTAATGTCGGATAAGGTATGGACTTTCTTATTTGTGTCCTCTCCATGTATAGATCCTGTACTTATAACTCTACTCTTATGCCCCTGTGAATAGAATGACTGATATTGAACCCTTTTCCGAGAAAAAAGCATATATTAATATATTAGCAGCATCTGTTCTAATTGTGGTCAGTATTTACATAATGGAAATACTTACCAAGCTTGGCCAAGCTCGGTCCAGGTCTGGGTCATACCTACCCCTGTGCCGAATTCAAACTAATTTTTTTGACAATCTATTGGGCTTTGTATACAACGTGAAATAAAGGATTTTGACAGCAATGCACAACCTCTCGAAAGCCATGAATTCAATGATGAGGCTTCTGGTTAGTGTCAAGATAACCACCCTTATTAGATGATCATATATATATATATATAATATTATTTTCCTGCCCGCTCATTTTCAATAAGTACTTTCTTTTCTTATCAGCTCTTGCAGTTGCATTAAGCTACAATAAGTACTTACAGAATGTCTTCTCCTTGATGTGTTTTGTTCTCAGGTCACCGTGCTCGAAAAAGATTGAAAAGTTGTGCTCGATCAGGTTTTTTAGTTTGTTCTTCCTCTTACACATATTACACATGTACTTTTTTCTTCTTGCTTTATTACCTCATCGTATCACTAGAAGATCGTGATATCGTATCTGTATGTATGTATGCATGAATGTATATATGGATGTACATACTTACGTACACTGCATGTTACAATGCTATGAAGAAGTATGTTTTCTGGACACCAGTTTTTAGAATCAAAGCAGCATAATGCAAGTATATGGGCTTCCATTTTATACGGAATTTTCATTTAGGATTATGCTTTTACATAGAGTTCTCTGCAGGTGGTCATGCATTTAGCAAAGAACATGAAGCCTCGGTTACTCAACAACCTCTTGGTGAAGGTATACTCATTTAATCTTTTGACATTTTTTTCATTGGCAAACTTATTGCTATTTTACTGTTGAACACAGGTTCTCTTTTGTATGATCTAAAGAAAAACATGTTGTTGTGTTCCCGTGTTACAATATTATGTTGTTTGCAAATGCTGGCAGCATCAAAGCCTATTTACCTGTGCAAATATTAAATTAGTTTTATTATTGTTTAAACTTAGATATAGTATATGATTCTATATTTTATTATTTGTAGGAAGCTGTGCAGTGAGTATGGAACACGAAGCATTGCATGTTGAACATGCTCTCACTGAAGGTGGTATTATTTGAATCTCTGTTATTACATAAGCCACTATGTAGTGGTTTCTTAATTAGTAATGTTTTCTTATCTTGCAATAAAGTTATCACATATTCGACAAACATGACAGATATTGAAGAGTTCCTTTACTCCTTCCCTTTATCCATTAGCAACAGAAGTTTTCAAATCTAAGAAATTTTAAAATATCATACTTTATATTCTCTTATTTGTAGGAAGCCGTATGATGTATGGAATATAAAGTATTGTCTGTTGAGTATGCTCTCACAGAAGGCTGTCTCATTTGTTTCTATTATGTTATTATATATGCCACTTTGAAAGAGTTTTCTAATCAATAATATCTTCTTATATTGTGTTGATTTAAAACATATTTTATTTTTAACCTTTCTTACATCAAACAAAAAAAAGGATACTATAAGATTTTGACACACTGTACATATGTATGAATGAATGGAATGCAAGTCTTTGGGCTTCCACTTTATATGACATTTTCCACTTATAATTATGCTTTTACTTAGTGTAGTGTTCTCTACAGGAGGCCATAAATTTAGCAAAGAACATGAAGCTTTGATGATTCAACAACCTCTTGATCAAGGTATTCTCATTTGATCTTTTCTTATTTTTCCCATTACCAAACTTTCTGCAGTTTAATAATTGAACAAAGATGCTCTTTTGTATGATCTAAAGAAAAAAACGTGTTATTGTTGTGCTCACATCTTTTAATACTATGTTGTTCTGCAATAACTAGTATATATAACGAAGTGCACCATGCTGAAGATTCTAAATAATTTTGACATCTGCTTCACAGTAAGATAATAAAAGTTAAATTACTTATTATTTGAACTTAGATATAGTACATGATTATATTTTATTATTTATAGGAAGTTGTACACTAAGGTTGGAACATGAAGCATTGCATGTTGAACATGCTCTCGCTGAAGATGATAATATTTGAATCTATGTTATTACATAAACCACTATGCAACAGTTTTTAAATCAATATTTGACATGTTTGCCGAAAATGTGTTAACATTATTATAAGATAAGAAGTTTGCAAATCTAAGAAATCTTAATCCTTTATGTCCTCTTATTTGTAGGAAGTCGTGCGATGAACATGGAACATGAAGTTCTTTCTGTTGAGCATGCTGTCACAAAAGGTAGCATTATTTGTTTATGCTCTTTTCCTATATATTGAAGGAGTTTTCTAATCACTGAAAACAATTTGGTTTCACTTTGATGCCCAAAATATCTGGGGGTAAAAGTTTTTTAGCTACAACAAAAGTAACTTCAGAATGTTTTCACTGAAAATAATTTGGTTTCACTTTGATGCCCAAAATATGAAATCGTCCATAATATACCCCTCTCAAGAAAAAGCAGCCTGAAAATTTATTCAAACTCATAAAGTTTGAAAAGTTTATGTAATTTTGCATCCACCTTCACGAAAATATGGGTAAGCTATAACTGCAACCTCTAGAACACAAACGTGATCTGTTACTCGTATAATAATGCCATGTACTTCTTGCTATAGATGTCCGGTTGACCTCTCCACCTGTTAGCAACTTCCAGTGCTTTACAGTTTTACCTTTAGTTTTGAACTTTAATAGCTAGGTCTCTGAAAACACCATGCTTTATAACTTTTCCATAGGAAAATTTCTTGAAAGATGGAGCTTCGGTTCGCCAGATTGTTGTTGCACAAAGTGCGGTGCAATCATGTGGTTTGAGGAAAGGGTTATGAGATCTGGAGCTAGATCTCCGAAATTTAGACTTTGTTGTTTAGATGGAAAAGTCAAATTACCTTTTCTCAGAAATGTCCCACTATTCCTTGAGACTCTTTTATCTGATCAACATCCGCACTCTAAGCATTTTAGAAAAAATATTCGGCAATACAATAATTGTTTCATCTTTACATCAGTTGGAACTTTAACAGACTTCGGCGTAACTTCAACTCAAAGTCCATATTGCTATCGGATATATGGGGAAATGTATCATTGAATTGGATCTTTGTTACCAATAGATGGCAATGCCCCTTCTTTTGCGCAAATCTACTTATATGATGCTGAAGACGAGTTTAACACTCGGTGTCAATTCTTTCGGTTATGATCTAATGGATCAGTTGCTAATGAAAGTTTGATGAGGTCTTTGCAAACTATGTTGGCTGAAATCAATCCATACGTTTCAATTTTTAGACATGCCGGAGATTGGATTGAAGAAAATCAAGAATGCAATGTTAAATTGCGGATTTTAGATTCTAGAAAAGGAGATGCTCACAATTTAGTTGCCCCAGTTGTGAACGAGATTGCAATGCCGGTTGTAGGTGATGGTGAGCAAACTGAAAGTACACGTGATATAGTTATTTCGAAATATGGACATGGATTTCAACGAATTAGTCAATTACATGGGTCATACATGCCTTTACAATATCCTCTTCTCTTTCCATATGGTGAAGATGGCTGGAGAATAGGAATTAATTACTCTACAGTAGAAGGTCAAGAACGACTTGATAAAACCAGCATATCTATGATGAGCTTTTATGCCTTCCGTTTACAAAATCGAGTGATTGAATCACGAAATGCTTTGTTGCGAGGTGGTCGATTGCTGCAACAATTTATTGTTGATGCATACACATGCATTGAACATAGCAGACTGAATTGGTTTCGCAAAAATCAAGATAAACTGCGACTTGAGAGTTTGAAAAATATTTCTGATGCGGTTTGCACCGGTGAAGAGAAAGGTTCTTCTGTAGGTAAAAGAATAGTGTTGTCATCTTCTTTTACTGGAGGTCCACGATATATGATTCAAAATTACTATGATGCCATGGCTTTATGTTCTTGGGCGGGACCTCCTGACCTATTTCTAACATCTACTTGCAATCTGTTTATCAACATACAAACTGTCTTCCGACAATCATCTTTGCCTAAATTGCTCCAACAAAAATCTCATATGTATCTCTAGGTACTTATTGAACATATTCTACAAGTATTTTAAATATTTAAAATGTCTTACAATACTTCCTCAAATTTATTAGAAGATATAGTAATATCATTCGTTTCTATTTTTGTTTATGTAAGAATGAAACTTAGGATTGCAATATCAGATAACACAGATGAAGTTTATATCACAACTTTCGGAGATGTTGCTGAAAAAGTTTTGGATATGACAATGCTTCAACTTCAAGAGCTACTTAGTCAGGTAAACATTTAACGGTTTCCTGCAATAATCAAAATTACTGCTTGTCGTTAATTATAAAGCTCTTACCAATAATGTTACTTCTCAAATGACATGTCTGTAGGAAGACACATTGGATTTGCTTGGGCACCTTATCAATTCCCATTTATGGAAAAGATATATTTTTAATGTTAGGGTAACAAAGAAAAACCACAGATTTGTTCGTGCAAAAGATTTCACTGCCACTTCGGTTCAAGAAATTGATGTCTTACCCCTGTTGGATACTTCACATCATCCTTGTATGTAACGTTTCGCCTCTTTCTGTGCGTATATACTCAATTTCTAACATCATTAGTCTTATACTTGCTATTTTCTTGCTCATTTCGTGTTTACAATGTTCAGGATTTCGGATATCTCCATTTGGGATATACAAATTTTTTGACAGCTGCTTCCTGCCAGATACAAATACTTGATTACCACGTTTTCATATTTTATGTTATGAAAAGCATATGTGTAAACACAATATAGATGTAAATAGGTGTGCCCCATCTTATCTGCTTGGATAGCAGACTTTGATATATTTTTTTTGTTATTGATAGAACATGTGTAAATAATGTAGCAACAAGGACATATTTTGCCCGGCTTTATCTGTGGTATGCATTTGAACAATCAAGCATACTTTTTACATAAAAAGCTTTTGTTTAGTCATAAATGTTATTATATTGTCCTACATTATCTACTGTAATGCAAGATATTTCTCGAACCTTCCGAATTGTTTTAAATCTATTCGTAATACGGTATTCATTTATGTATAATAGTAGTTTCTAACTGATAATTCATCACGTGTTATCTTCTTTTATAGATCTAATTTATTTTAGTATCATGTGTAATATATTTGCCAAGCAGCTACCAAACATACCTGGACGTAGTGTTGCCAATTTGCTTAACTATAAGTACGCAAATGTCTGTTTCTTTTGAAGCATATATCTGAATATGTGATTAAGAAATTGGATATTCACAAACTATTGACCAAGGTCACCTTACTATGAATAGTTCTAATTTGGCTTAGCTTTCGTTGAATATATTTCCTGGTTGCGATTTTAAAAATTTTGACCCTCCTGTGAATAAAGATATGTTGCATTGTTTAAGAAAATGTGTTGCTTGGATAGCGTATACATAATTCAAAACATATGTTGCACTGTTTAAGAAAATATAAATATGTAATATTCTCTTATACAAGTAATATGCAACAGAACACATTTATTACTTTGTGTGAGAAGAAGGGGGTGAACTATCGTACTACAACATATTTCTTGACTATTCTAATTTTTTTCAGATTTGTTTGTGTTACAACATGTTTATTGACTTCTCTTAGCTATTTAGAATTTTTCAATTTTTCCTTCTTCTAAAGCACTTTCAAAAGTAGACATTTTTTATATCAGCTTAGCGAACAAAATTAACTCATTTCCATTCACTATCGCACTAAACGTAAAATAAATACATTTATCGATGCAACGCACGGGTTTCTCACTAGTTTAACTTAATTAAGTTTATACTACCTACTAAATTAAGGAAACCAATTTAAAATTGTGCTCTAATCAACTACACATTATCCAACCTAAATGATTGAGCACTCCAATACAAAATAAATTGTAATTGTTATTAACTAAAAATAGTATGATTTCTAACTTTAATAGTATCCAATAAAATTACTATTTAAAAAATGGAATTCAAGAAACAACAAAAATTAACGTGGGGTATGAAAAGGACTATGCATCCAATCCTTTTAACACTCAGCCTTCGTAACTTTCACAGCATGAGTAATTTGTTCTTCAAATAATAATATGAGGTCGGTATTCAAAATCCATGCAAATGTTATAATTTCCTTAATATTAACAAATATTACATATTGTATTAACATTACTCTCATACTCCTCATATAAGACCCCATTCGGAAATGCACGATACATAAAGATGCATATTTCCCACTACAAGAGCTCCCAACATTCACCACAAGAATCAACAAACGTTATCCCTTGATAAAATAAAAAAACCATGGAAAACCCTTGTAACGTTTCAACACTATATGAAAATTCGGTTTCTAAAATCAGAGCTATCAGACTATCACTCTATTATCTAGTAACTTAAAAAAAAGAATACGGACGGATCTAATGATCTGTATGAATTTAATATCTAGCCATGATTTTCACATATTCGATCCTCCTATATAGATCAAGTCCTCAATCACAAATTTTTAGTAAATAATGATGGAAGCAATTAATGTGAAAATGGTTTGATTCAATAAATACCAACAACAAGAGGAGATCCCGGGGTTAGGATCAGAAACAAGTAGTCAACCCCAAAAGGCAATCTCTGAAAAAGGAGAGAGAACCGAAGATCCATTACCTATGATAGCGCACGTCTCTGATCTGCAAGCTTGATCGCTCGATCAAGAGTCTGGTGAGAGAAGTACCTTTCCCTTGCGATGGCTCTCCTCCTTTTCCTATTGTCGCGAAGCTACATAGCTTGCATCATTCTCCCTTTGCTTTTCTAGAGAAGGAAAGGGAAAATGAGATAAAAGAATGACTTGGAGAGGAAGAAAAGGATGGATTAGGGTTTGGAAAGGAGTGGGAATGAGGGGAGATGAAGGGTGGGGGTATTAATATGATGTAGGTGCAAAACCCTAGTTTTAGAAGCCCTAAAGCAACCTTAACCCACAAGTAAATAAATAAAAAACTGTAACCATAATTTCCCTCTATAACCATGACCTCTCTTCACTAAAACACACATATCTCACACATTTAGAATCAGAATTATGTGTTCTTGGACTCATTGGAAAACTTGTGACGAGATGCTTCTTTTGAATATAAATATTGAATAGGTTTTAAGACTCCAAAAAAGACAAAATTTATGGGGTGTTACATGGAGTATGACATGGAGTATGCCTAGCCATCTATTCCACCACACTTTCACTTAGAGGGCAAGATGGAAGAGTTTCTTAGGAGGCTTCCTCACTGCTTGAGTTCTGATTCTGTTCTGCCAGTAGGCCCTAACGATGAGTTACAGTTGAATTGGATGCAGTTGAGCCTAATAAAGAAATCATCAATCATTGTCAATCATCAACTATCGACAATTAATCAGATCTTATAACTACTACTACAATGTCAAGAGAAGCTAGTGGACGTGTTGGAAACTTATAGGGTGCATTATAATCCAGCATATGCCTACAGAGGCACCCCATCCCTAATATATTCTTCACGCCTTAGAGTCATATTATGAGGTCACACTCAGATCAAAATCATAGACTATCCACTAGGCTTGAGAAATTAGACAGAAATAAAGATTAGATTAGAGACTCATCATCCCCAATACCAAGATCCATCAACATGATCTCTAAAGTGATAAAAGGATAATAACATACAAACGGGTCATTAACTAATATATGAAATGTATATATCGAAAGTTAAGGGGTGAAGGGTGATCAGGGAATTCATAAACAACACCGCTTGAAAACCTATTTATATGCAGGTAGCCTATCAAATTTTACTCGTCAACATCTGTCTACTTGACTTCTTTTGAAATCACTGAATTGCATGTTATTTTTAATATACTAAATTGTATTCAACAATTTTTGACATTCTATTGTTTCTATCATGTATGGCTGGCAAGGCACCTGCATCATAGTAGATTGACAACTGGGCGCTGAGTTCTGTAGTTTTTGTTTACGGTACATATGCTTATATTTTGTTCAAGATAATGTATTGCTTTTCCTTCCCTTCTGACGTATTTTTTGGGATGCATGTGTATAATGTAATTTCTTTTTTTGTTACATGTAAATTATATGAAAATTAATGCAAATGTAAATTTGATGACATACTGTTATTTCTGTGGTTGATTGTTACATTGTGAATGTCATTTCACATCATGATTTTTTCTCTAAATTTCGGGTATCCTAATGTGATCCACTGTGAATGTAATACTGTGAGTGTTGTGTAAACGGGTAACCCGGATCTGTGGACGGGTGTCAGCAAGTGAAATTCGGGAGTGCTTAAAGAAAGGTTGTCGTGGTCGATAGTTTTGTCTAGTAGATGTGGTGGCATTATCTAGTCTTCAAGAACTTTGATATTTTATAGGGGACACCCAATAAGAATAGAGTGAACGGAATTAAATCATGTTAAGAATCAGAACTTGCATTTTCATAAGTAAACGATGACATTTTCGTTGCAAGTGGAAACATGAAGATTCATATGGAACATGTAGGAGTCATATTTATGTTGGGTATTCTTCTATTGTGCAATCGTGTATCTTGTTTGGATACTAGGTCCACGCCTCCTATTTGTTCAGGACGGATACCATGAATGATGGTTCGATTCAGGTATTCAATCATGGCGTTGAGATGCTCAGTTGACTCATCCCCCTGACAGAAAGATAGAAGAAAGATAGAAGAATAAGGGCCGGGAACTTTGGATGAACATTTAAAGTTAACTTGAAAATGTATATAAAGATAAGTTGCAAATAGGTATCAAGTTTAGAAGCAGTTAAGTAAAACAAAGAGCCGATCATACCTTGATATAGCCTTACATCGACTAACTTGATCCGTGCCTTGATGAGTTGTGATACTCTTTAGAGTATTGTTCCCTTTATCTATATTTAAATCAAACTTTTTCAATAGATCTTGAGTGTGATTTAGTAGAATTTCATTTTCTAGTTGATTGTTCTGAAGGCCTGAAGAATACATATCCTATCATAATCATTTCAAATTTATCCTGCATTTGTCTGAAAAACACTTGATAGAGAGTTCTATTAATATCACACAAAATAATATGATCAAAAATTTTTTGAGTAATAATAAATCTTTTTATGACTTTTTCAATGAAAAGAGGGTGATCAACTAGTCCAACCTTAAAATTAAAAGCTAGTTAAAGCTTTGCAAGTGATCATATCAAGCACACGACGCTTGTCTTAGATTGTGCAGTGCTTTCTTCGGGCGAAAGATATGGTCTCGAAAAACAAAGAGAAATAACAGGTTGTCTAACATAGATTTGACTCTGAAATATTGTTAAAAAGACACTCTTAACATCAATCTGGAAAAGCTTAATGCCACAAAAACTATCATCGGCCAAAAGAATCGAATTTATTCAAGTTTAGCAAAAGGTGTGTGGTTTTTATCTAAATCGATACATTCCTCTTGATTATACCCTTGTGCAACTAATCTTCCTTTGTTCTATGTGATATTGCCTAACTTATCAAGCTTACTATAGAGAACCAACGAGTTTCATTAATGGAATGGTCTTTCAATTCAAGAACTAAATCCCTAACATTATTAATTCTCTTCAAACTGATTACGTTCTTCTTACATTGCTTCTGGTCAAGATTCGTCATTTCAAGTTTTTTCAATAGATATCGATTTTCGTTTGAAAAATAAAAGTATTAAAAGCAAAGTGTGACTGAAAACTTGAACGAGATTATTATTCTCAAACTTAAAAAATATTTTTGAAAAAGCCTCGAAATTTTTATGTTTGGAATGGAATATTGGATGAGATTATCCCAACATAGCTTTTTTTTAATAGCTGAGTCTAGTCATACATTGAAATAAATAAAAGTTAATTAATATACTTTTTTCTAATTATTTATTTGCTTTTACTTATTTCTCATGGAAAGACTTTCCCGTTTAAATTCTTAAGCGATAGAGTTCAAATCTTTGATATGAAGTGATCATTGATTTGCTTATTATATGTCTTATAGATTCATCTAAACATGGTCCTTCGAAACAATACTTTCAAAAAAAAATATTTTCAAAACATGAGCTTTAATAAAGGCAAAACCATATCTATTACCTACAATTTTTTTATTTCAAATGTTAATCTAATTAGCATCAATGTCCACCATGAGTCATATATAAGTATAGGATGGAGGCTAAGCTATGCACATGCCATTAGATATCGATCAAGCCTCCATTTCCCCACACTTTAGACTACTCATAAGGCCATCAATGTTATACCCATTTGTCTACACCTTTCATAGACATAGAAGGGATTTTTTACACTTGTTCCCATGCAAAAACATTGCACTAATTGTCTCTAATTTTTTCATATTTATACTATAACTTCAGCAAACCTTTTAAATTTTCGCATACATCTATCCATCATTAATTTCCAACATAGGTCAAGGTTTGTAATGGAGAAGTTTGTTACTTGTTGAATAGAGCGCGCATCTAACATATAGATAAACAAACAAGATTGCCAAACTACACATATGCACAACTTTCACCCTTAACTGAGCTACTTCTCGATAGCAACCGCCAATCTTTTTCTCTTGGAGAGGGTACCCTAAGGAGTTCTTTGTACATAACCTTAAATGGGGATATCCTTTTCCTTATCTCATTTTAAGACGATGGATTGCACCCGACAATGATGTAGAAGAGGTCACAAAAATGAGCTCTTCAATGTAGCGAGCCAAGTAGATGATTTAAGATTTAAAAGGGGCCATGGTTTAAAAAAGAAAAACGAAAGGATGCATGTGTAAATACATTGTTTAGATGGGAGCATATGTAAAAATCTCGATCATAAGTAGGCAAGGGCCATGACTTTAGTGTGTCCCATGGTGCCAACATGACATGGACTACCACTTCAAACAGTCACTCTAAAGTTTGATCTTACTTTGTAAAATGTTTTCTACTTTTTTTTCTTCTTCCCAAAGGCAAAAGATTCTCCCATACAAGAACATGATTTCAATTATCTCATGTAATTAATTTGTTTATCAAAAATTAGCTAATGTTTCTGCTTTGGAGGTCTTGTTCATACACCTCGAGTTGTTTCTCGTCACCTAGCTACTACACAGCTCATGCCCATCTAGCAAATCGCTTCCGAATCACCTTTTTTATGGCTAGTTTCGCCAAGGTCAACATGGGCCTACCCCTCGACCCATTGACTAAGTAGGGAATGTATCATGACACGATATATATATATAGAGAGAGAGAGGAGTGATCCTATGAGAGCAAAAAGTTGTGAGAGCATGAGAGGAATGATCTTGGATCACATGATTCTGTTTTCTCTCTCCTGGTCTTCTCTCTCTTGGGTGAATCATGTGGTCCAGAATCACCCCTCTCATGCTCTCACAACTTTTTGCTCTCATAGGATCACTCCTCTATATATATACATACATACATACATACATACATACATACATACATACATACATACATACATATAGAGGTAAATGGGGCTGCCCCCAGGGAGTAGCCAACTTCACTACTCCCACCCCTATTTTCCCCTAATTTTTTTATTTTTTTGAAAAATAAAAATTTGTATATTCATCATTATATCCCTCTCACATTCTACTAAAATTTCGTCAGAAACAGAGACTCCTACGGCCTCCATCTAAACATGGTCAATTTAAAAAATCCTACGACCGTTAAAAAAATGACGTCTGGATGGAGGGCTTAGGAGTCTCTGTTTCTGACGAAATTTTAGCAGAATGTGAGAGGGATATAATGATGAATATTCAAATTTTTATTTTCTAAAAAAATAAAAAAAGAGGGAAAATAGGGGTGGGTAGATATATATATACACACTCATGTAACCTTTGGTCACTTTAGGATTTATGTGTCATATAAATGTCAATAAACTGTTTAGCTATATATTCTTATAAAAATAAAAAATATATGCATCTAATGGATTTTCATTGAAGCAATAGATGCGAGAAGGTGTAGTTTTATAGGGGCCACAGTGTAAAATATGAAAAAAATAGATGAAAGTAGAGGAGAAAACGTGTAAAAATCCCAAGGTTATCCCTTAGATCAACCAACTATAATAATCATTTTTAATTGTAATCCTAAATTAAGGAAAGGTGGATGGTAAATGCGAAAATTAAGAATGTTTATGGGAATTATTATATGTATGTATTCATATTTACGTTTTTTGGGATAAAAATTAATGTGTACATAATAATATCCGAATTTGTAACCGTATTAAAAGAGGAGATGTATATGGGGGAGTTTTTAATATTTACTAATTAAATACTAATTAAATAAATGCATGTATCAAGAATTGGGGACTAAAAAGAAGGTATATTTGGGAACCTTGGTATTGAGATAGTGGTAGAAAATTTGTCTACAAAGTCCAAATGAGAGGTGGAGGTGGGTAAATTAAAATAAATCCCCTGGCATAATCAATTTTAAACCTCATCTCATGATCCATCTATAACTCATATTTCTAATATTTTATTTTTTTTGTTATAATTTATATCTTTTTTGGTGTATGATAAGTAAGAAAGGATAATTTGATAGGATAATAGGAATGAAGTTTATTCCGGTTAGGTGGTATGAATAGATCAAATAGAATCTGAAATCTTATCCAAACATGTGGTATCACATTATAAATGTTAGGTTTTGATGGATTCCATCGAATTAAGAAATTTTTTAATTTGCTAAATTACGGATTGTCAACATCTGACCTAATCTAATCTAATATATATATTTCTCTCTCTCTAGAGAGAGAGGAAGATGTATGTATGTATGTATACATATGTATGTTTACTACCTATAAGTTTTGAAAATATTGAGAATGTGATAAAATAAAAAAGAGGATAGGGAGTATGCATCCAGATGCATGTAATTCTACATGCACCCGAGCCTATAACTACAAATTTTTTACTTTTTCGAAAAATACCGCTATGTATATTCATCTATATATCCTTCATATATGTCATTCCAATTTCATCAAAAACAGAAATCCCTACGTCCTCCATCCAGAACATGTCGATTACAGCAATTCTAAGACCATTAAAATAATGTGTTCTAGATGGAGGACCTATGGGTCTCTGTTTCTGATGAAATTAGAATAACATATAGGAGAGATATGTAGATGAATATACATGGCGGCATTTTTTGAAAAAGTAAAAAAATGCGGGAGTTATAGGCTCGGGTGCATGTAGAATTACATGCACCTGGTGCATACTCCCTATCCTCAATAAAAAATGACAACTATATTTCTGTTTTTACTTTATTTCCCACTCATGTCCTTCTTCGTCAAGTTATAATCAAGCTTCGCTCATTTATGTATGCAAGAAAAATAAAAAAATAGGGTAAAACGGGTTGCCCTCAAGGGAGCTAACTTGACTCCTTCACATATTTTTCTCATTTTTTATTTTTTTAAAAAATACTTCCGTGGATTTTCATTATTTAATTCATTTATTCTGTCATCCACATTTAATGTGAAAATAACTGTCTAGATGGAGATCGTAGAGGTCGATGTTTCTCACGAAATTTGAATAACAATATAGGGATATAATATTGAATTTCCGCATATTCATTTTTCAAAAAAAACAAAAAATATATGAGAAAAATAAAACGAGAAGCTGCTCCTCCCAAAGGTCAACCCCATTTTTCTGGAAAAAATACATGAATTAATGTAACCAAACATATTATCGAGAATAGGAGTAAACTTGGGATCGAATTCCTAACCTGTGTCCTATCCAATCATAATAAATTGTTTTTTAATACAATCAAATCAAATATTAAATCCAATCCACCAAATTTTGAATTAGATATGTTTATTAATACTTAGATTTTCTTCTTTGATAGGTTATTCTCATGTAGTGCCTCGCATTTGGAATATGGTTCAATAATTTGGATGGATGGAGGCAGATGATAACTCTACTAAAATGGATGTTGGATTTTTTAAAAAAAAATATTGGTACTTCATGAAGGACATGAGCGTCAAGAAAGTGAAAATAGAAATAGAGTTTTCAATTTCTATATTTCATCATATTTTCAATTTCTTTTCAAAGCTCTTATGCAATGTGTGTATATTAATCGATTGATGGAAGAGATTAGGTAGGATTTTTTTACCGTGTTTCGATTCAATCCATAGTTTAGGGAATCTTAAATTTTTTAATTCGATCAATTTCTTTGCAATGCCGACAACACAGGCTTGGATCGAAGTACTGATTTTATTTGATCTATGAAATAAACATTTCTAATGCAATGAAGTTATCATTCCTTACTTATCCTAAAATTAAAACATAACTTATTAAAGGAAAAAGACAGAAATATGAGTCATACAAAGTATCTTGATATTTGTAATATATAGTTCTTGGCTATTCTTAGATGACCGAGTGGTCATCGGACTTGGTATTCTCGCATTAGCCGGAGGCGGTTAGTGAGAAAAAATAGGGAAGGCCAGTTAGGGTTTTTGGAGGGCGTACGGACATGCACAAAGAGCCTATAAAACAAGAATGGCAGCTGACAGAAACCCTCAACCCAAATCAGTTTTCTTCTCCTCACCTTTGTTTTTCTAATACTGGTATCAGATCCCTCGCTAACGATCCGAGCGTACTGGCTCCTCGATCCGAGTTGCAGGTTGCTTGAACCACCGCTGCGGGTTCTTCGATCCGTCGCTACGCTCTCCGGTCCGAGACGTGGTTCCTCGACTTGCGCTGCACGGCTCCATCGTTGTATTCCTTTCCGATCTACCTCTGCTGATCTCGTGAACGTTGAGGAGTGAGGGGCCCGAGAGTCTTCTCGTCTTGTGTATCTGCAAAAGAAGTAAGTCTTTTGTCTTTTTGGTAAAGTTTTCTAGTGCATTCCATACTACATCTGTAAAGTTATTTTGAATTTATTACAAATACTGATTTACAGATGTATTCTTTAGCGTGACATTGTTATTTTTCATTTGGATTTCTTTATTCGTTTTTTATTTTAGAGACCACGTGGGTGGTTGTTTTTTTAAACCTTGTATCATCTTTAGTAATTGAATATCTCGTTAACTAAAATAATAATAAAAGAGGTAGTTTTTAAATAGGGTCATACGCCTTATTTGGGCAAATTTTTTTATTTTTTTTGAAAAATACCACCATGTACATTCATCCCTATATCCCTCCTATATACCATTCGAATTTCGTCAGAAACAGAGACTCCTACGGCCTCCATCCGGATAGTAATTTTTTAACGGTAACAGGATTTTTTTAAATCGATACCATCGAGATGGAGGCCGTAGGAGTCTCTGTTTCTGACAAAATTCGAATGGTATATAGGAGGGATATATGGATGAATATACATGGTTTTATTTTTCAAAAAAAATAAAAAAAAACGTCGAAAAGTGGGGCGGGGGCAGCCATGTTGGCTGCCCCCAGGGGGCAGCCCCATTTTTTCCTTTTAAATAAAAGTCCCCGTAGGTTGTTTGAGAATAGATTGATCTATTTTTTTTATTCTATGTTGTTTAAAGAAATTTATAACTTTAGCCCATTCGATTATTTTTTTATCCCGTGCTTAAAAATTGTTATTTTTTTGCATATGTAAAGTTTGTTTTAAAGCAAGTTTAATCTAGCAAATATCTTTTTTGTTCTTATTTTTTGTTATAAAAAAGGGAGGACATAGTATTTATTGCATCTTGAGAAATACCGTAAAAAACTTATTTATTTCTTTCTTTTTGGTAGAGAAATACCTATGGCAACCAACCTGATTGCATCTGAGTTGCCTAAACTAGAAAAGTTGAATGGTGTCAACTATGACATGTGGAGTCGGAAAATTTTATATGGTCTGATGCATGATAATCTAGATAGTATAATAGAAATCCCTGCTCATGAACTCTCCAAAGAAGCCACTGATGCTGAGACAGTGAGAGAAAACAGATAAGAAAGCTCGTAGTTTCATCCTCATACATATGGAGGATGATTTGATTAGGGTTTTTGAAGCCCATAAATCCACGTACAAGTTATGGAGAGCAATCAAGAAGAAGTATGACTCTAAGACGGAGGTGAATGTGCAGCTTCTGTTGCACAAATATAACACATTTAAAATGAAGGAATCCGATAGTGTTATTGAACACGTCAATCGGATGATAGTCACGGCAAAAGATCTACAGATAGCAAGAACCACTATTCTTGACAATTTACTGGTGGCACCTATATTGAATAGTCTGCCATCTTCATTCGATATGGCTGCCACCACCTTGAGGCTAAATGAGGCCATAAAGAGTGTGACCAACTTGTCCGCTCAACTTGCGATTGAGCAGGACTTAACTGCCAGAAGAAGACGGATGTCTTTGAAGTTGAACAAGAAGAGGCAAATGTTGTTCATCACAAGAAATATATGGTCCCACAAAAGCAAAATTCAAGGGAAACTAGCAACAACGTGGAAATGAACCATGAGGATCGTGCTATTCTTATGAAAAATTTGGTCATTTCAAGGCCAACTGTCCCAATAAAGGGGTGAAATCGGGGCCGGCTAAGGTCCCAGAAAATAAGGGCAAGAAGCACGAATTTATTGACGCGGTTGAGTGTAACTCTACCACAACAGACTGTGAAGGCTGGTGGGTGGACTCTAGTGCCACCCGACATATCACAAAGACTAAAGAGGGACTCGTGGAATTCAAAGAACTCGAAAAGGGCGAGCAGAGGATCTACATGGGCAATAACACATACCTAGATGTGGAAGGTGTTGGAACTTATAGACTGGATCTTGGGGAGAGTGTCATGACCCTCCAAGATGTATTCTAGTGCTCCAGGGATCCGAAGGAATCTGATCTCAGTGGCAGCTCTCCTGAAAAAGAATCTGGAAGTTAGGTTTTATAATAATCGTGTCTCAATATGTCGAGATAGAAAAGTCTTTGTAGTTGGCAAATTTGTTCCTTAACATGACTTATTTTGTATTCTTTTTTTTGCTGAATCAATAAAGGGTATTTGGAATTATTCCTTGTGTTTATTGTCTAATTTTGATTTATGGCATATGAGACTAAGGCACCCAGGAAATAATAAAATGAATCAAATAATAAAGTTAGATCTATTGTCTAACATAACAGGAGTAAGAACATTGCCCTGTGAGCATTATTTGACCGGAAAAATGACTAGAAAACCATTTTCTAGTGGTTAAAGGTCAAAAGAATTGCTAGAGTTGATTCATTCAGATATTTGTGGTCCCCTAAGTGCCAAAATATATGGAAATAAGGAATATTTTAATACCTTTATTGATGACTATTCAAAGTTTATCTTTGTATATCTCTTGGAAAGAAAAGATGAAGCTTTTGAATGCTTTAAGAGGTATAAGGCTGAGGTAGAAACCTAAATTGGGTAGATCGATCAAAGTACTTAAGACAGATAGAGGTGGGGAATTTAGCTCGAGAGAGTTTAATGACTTTTGCATTCATGCAGGCATTATTTGACATACAACAATGCCATATGTGCCACAACAAAATGGAGTGGCGGAGAGGAAAAATCGAACATTGATGAATGCAGTCAGGTGTATGCTCTCACATTCGAGACTCCCAAAGAATTTGTGGGGTGAAGCGGTATTGACTGCAAATTATATACAAAATAAAATTCCCACAAAATCTGTTGAATCCACACCATATGAGATATGGAATGGAAGAAAGCCACAGTTAGATCATCTCCATAAATGAGGATGTGAAGCACATGTCTTAGTCCCTCATCAGCTTAGAGATAAGCTTGATTTTAAGACAATAAAGTGCATTTTTATTAATTATTCAGAGAAATCCAAAGGATATAGATTTTTATATCAAGAAAGAGGTCTAGTTGAGAGTCGTGATGCTACTTTTCTCAAGAATAAATAGGATAAGGAAGCGGAATCTGAGGATTTATAACCTCTAGTTGATTTACATGATAATGATTCTAACTCGGAAACAGACCAATTAGGAAGAGAATTTCTTCTTGATGTAGAAGGTGAACCTGTAAATATCGATATTCCTTTGGAGGTTGTAGGTGAGCCTAGTCAACCCACTGGTTTAGCTGGAAACAAAAGACCCAGAACGCAACTTGCATGGATGGACGACTACCATCTGTATTCTTGCGAGGTTTCATGTTTTGTTGTCGATGAGGACATTGTGGATTGTACAGACCCAGAACGCAATCTGCATGGATGGACGACTACCATATGTATTCTTGCGAGGTTTCGTGTTTTGCTGTTGATGAGGACATTGTGGATTGTATGGATCCAGTGTCCTTTGATGAAGCGATGGCTTCATCTGAGTCAGAATCATGGACGGCTGCCAGGAAGGATGAACTTGACTCGATAGATAAAAATGGTGTCTGGGAACTATGTGACTTACCAGTAGTCAGGAAGTTCATAGGATGTAAATGGGTATTTAAGAAAAAGTATCGGGTTGACGGTACAGTTGATAAATACAAAGCAAGGCTAGTTGCTAAAGGTTATACTCAGAAAGATGGAATTGATTTCCAAGAAACATATTCTCTCGTTGCCAAATTTGCATCGATAAGGATGATTTTGGCACTGGTCGCATATATCCAATTTTCTATTCACTCGTGGGATCCGGGCGGTCCGGAGGGGACCACCGTGGCTCCTCTCTTCTCGAGAATCCATACATCCCTTATCAGTGTATGGGCAGCTATCGGATATTTCATTATTTCACCTGGAAATAAGAAAAATTCTACCGATACTAGGATTGGAATTATTCCAAATGGATGTCAAGATTGCTTTTCTCAATGGAGAATTGAGAGAAGACATATACATGTGACAACCTGAAGGTTTTCATATAATTGGTAAGGAGAATATGGTTTATAAATTGAAAAAGTCTCTGTATGGATTGAAATAGTCCTCGTGACAATGGTATCTCAAATTCTATGATACAATTATTCAATTGCGTTTTGTGGCAAATAAGTTGGATAATTGTGTATATGTCATGCATAGTTCGAGCAAGTTTATGATTTTGTCATTATATGTATATGACATCTTGCTTGCAGAAAATGACATACTTGTGTTAAATGATATAAAGAATAAATTAAGTTCTGAATTTGAGATGGACATGGGATAGGCATCCTATGTTCTTGGAATCCAGATTAATAGAGACAGAAGCTCAAGAACATTGAGTTTAGATCAGGAGAAGTATTTGCATACGGTATTAAAGAGGTTTGGAATGTAGAATAGTACTCCAGCCCCTACACCACTTGTGGTAGGAAAAAGACTTAGTAAAAGTCAATGTCCAGGAAAGGGACAAAACCACTTGATGTTCCATATGCACAAGCAGTGGTTAGTTTAATGTATGCAATGTTATGTACGAGATCTGATTTGGCTTATCCAGTAAGCTTGGTACATAGATATCAAAGTAATCCCGGACAGGCTCATTGGGAAGCCATTAAGAGGATTCTTCGATAACTAAAAGGTATTGTACAATTCAAATTGAATTATCAAGCTGAATCACTTGAAATTGTGGGATACTCCGATTCTGATTTCGGAGGGATATTGATGATGGGAATTCCACATCAGGTTACCTTTTCATGTTTGGCGGTGCAGATGTTTTTGGGGAAGCAATAAACAAAGTTGTGTATCAAGACATACACAAGAAGCTGAATATATTGCATGCAGCATGGCTAGCACTCATGTTGTTTGGATTAAACGTTTTCTTGAAAACTTGGGCCTCGAATTGGTCAAAGGACCAGTTGAAATATATTGTGATAATCAAGCCGATATAAGCTTGATTAATAGTGGGGCAAATAGTTCAAGAGGAAAACACAATGAAATCCAATATTATTATATTCAAGACATAACAGCCAAATAAGAGATTAAGGTAACATACATTCCCACAAGTGATATGTTAGCTGATTCTTTCACAAAAGGAATTCCAGCAGGAACTTACATTAAACATGTTGGTTTAATGGGACTCTGGAACATATGAGTCAAGTAGAAGGCATTCAAGTAAATTGAAACTTTGGGAATAAACATCTCTATAATATAGACACCTCACGAATAGTGGGAGTGTGGTATGACCATTTCGGTCAAGTGGGAGATGTTGGCTATTTTTAGATGATCGAGTGGTCATCGGACTTGGTATTCTCGCACTAATCGGAGGCGGTTAGTGAGAAAAAATAGGGAAGGCCGGTTAGGGTTTTTGGAGGGCCTACGGGCATGCGCAAAGGGCCTATAAAACAAGAATGGCAGTTGATGGAAGCCCTCAATCCAAATCAGTTTTTCTTCTCCTCACCTTTATTTTTCTAACAATAGGTGTGCATGAAAATTAATGTGAATATATTCATATCCCGTCTGTTATCGTATTTGTTTTATACATATTTAAACATCGTATTTATTTAAAGTGGATGCAAGTATAAATATCAATTTGACATTCGCATTTGCAATTCCATTTTACTACATATATATATAGTCATAGATTTATTTGTCATAATATTTTATGATTGCATTCACTATTATTGATATAATTATTATTAAATAGATATATTTAATGATATGTTTATTTTATATGTAAACCAGCATAAACATATATATATTAGTTAATATATAAGATATTTCTATTAGTATTCATATTTGAATCGTATTTATTTATATTCGTATCCATTTTTAAAGAATATGATAACATATTTTTCAATATGTGTTTTTGCATTTGTATTTTAAAATGGATAAAAATATAACTATTCATCTATTCATATGCATTTCTGCATTTCTGACCGATTTCATTCCTGGTTGTCACAGTAATTATGGGTTCTTCGTTACACGAAGCTTGTTTCTAACCTAAAATATATTAGGTTTTAGATTAGTTTGAAACTGAAGATTTGTGGATTATTTATATTTTCTTGTCAAACATATCTTAAATATACATTTTTACTTGTGTGTTTATATCTTGAGGACGTAAGTCTTCAATCTATACATTCGTCTAAAATACCATAATCAAACTAAAAAGAAAAAGGTTAGTGATGATACCTATTTTGTAACGTCCCGTTCGTAGGTGTCAGTCCGTTATCGAGGAAAATTGACCTTTACAATTTGTTGGGTTCGGGCCCAATTCTTATTGACAACTATTCAAAATAGTTAAGGTCCAAGTTGTCAAGTAGTAATTCCCACCACTTATAATTCATTGTCACACTTTGTGAGTTTTAGATGTGCCACTATGTTTGAGGATTTAATGTGTTACAATCTCCCCCACTTATATTCGCAACGTCCTCGTTGCGACATGACCTATTACTTATTCCCAGTGACAATGACAGTTGTACACTCCGGGTAGCCATTTCCTCCCAGCTCTTTGTAGGGGTGGCTCCATCTCTCGGATAACCCTTTCCACTATTAAAGGGAAATTGGCTCTGATATCATTTGTAATGTCCCAGACTTAGGACTCCGGTCCATTATCGAGGAAATCTGACCTGGATAACTTATTGGGTTCGGACCCAAATGGATCCGTTGACAACCACCCAAAATGTTTAAGTTCATTTTTTCAAGTTGTAATCCTCACCACTTATAATCCACTCTCATACTTTGTGAGTTTTAAATGCGGCACTATGTTTGAGGGTTTGGGGTGTTACATATTTTGATATGGTATCCTGAAGAATTATTCCTCCATGGCAGAATGGGTACGGCTCGAAAATATTTCTTAAAATAGACATATACCGTCAAACCGTTTACCACTTGGTGTGTCGCAAACAGTAAACGATTTACGGCAAGCGACAAATCGTTTTCCGTATCACATGAACGACACAAATACACACCCTAAGGCCCTATTTGGTTGGAGAATAAGCCCTGGAATAAGGGGTCTCTCCCGACACGGTTCCCAGTGGTGGTACGACTATTCCCCATTATTCCATCTTATTTCACTCTTATTCCTATCTTTATTCCACCTTACATATTTTTATTTCACCTTATTATCATTTTCCTATCCTTCAGCTGAACGGAGAATAGACACTTATTCCCCTTATTCTCTATCCTTATTCTTAATTCTCCTACCGAAAGAGCCCTAAGAGGAAAATCTGAGTTCCTAACCTCCTCCTGTTTGTCCACGTAGCACAACAAATAATTTACCATATCACGGCAAACTATTTGCAAATATACAGCAAGTCTGAAAAATATTTTTGAGCCGTCCCCGTTGTGGAAAAAAATTTCACCGTCCTCTTTCAGTAAACGTCCCCGTCCAATTCTCTCTCTCTCTCTCAAATACAATAAATACTACGTTCCTATTGAAGAGCATAATATGCAACATTTACATACAGCACATTAGATGAGATATTTTGACACATACCCTTTTGAGCTTTTCAATAAAACCAACCCCTCTATTTCTTTTGCAGTCACACTTGTATCCCTATCTCTGTACAAAGTTCACTGTAGTGCTCTTTTGTTTCTACACTTGTGCTCATATATTGTGTCTTTTGTAAAAAAATATAAGGTGTAATTACAAATAAGTTAAGAAAGTAAATATAATTGAAAAAATTAAGAAGGACGCAGATATCAAAGGCGTTAAATATATCGTTTTGATTTTGGCGTATGGGAGCACATAGTAGAATAAATGAGGCGTAAGGAACGATAGTCCATCCAATAAGGTATTAAGATATAGTATATAATAATAATAAATATAATAAAAAGATGAGTCAAAGTTAGGCATGGAATCATATGCCCTCCAGTTTGCAGCCCATTTTGTTCATACTGTTCCCGTGGATTTTGATGGAATCCAATGAAAATGAGAGGTTAAAATCGGTAGTAGGATAAATGGGATTTTTGCACCTTGATCCCAAAATATCGTTTATTTACACCATAGTCCTTATAGTCTTCATAGAGACATCATAACCTTTGTAAATTACACCATAACACATGTCATCTTACTCCCACTTACACCACATTAAAGGAGTAGTGGCTTAAAATTCCTTAAATAAAATGGTTGAAAATTTACTTTATTTACCAAGTCTTAATTAACTAGTTCCTCCGCCATCTTGTGGAGGGTTAGGGTGCGTTCTCTTAGAGGAGTGAATCATCAATCTCGTGAAAAGAGACCAACATCACGTTGGCCCTCATGGGGAGCTTTCATTGACTCATCAATTCCTGTGCGCAGACATTTCAGTGCTTAGTCCGATCTTACGTGGGAAGGCAGCATCGTGCGGCCAATCACGTGGGTAGGTCGCAATTTTCTCCGCTCTCGGAGTGGAGGGTAGGTTTCTATGCCTCACATGGGGACAATCTAGGGCATCTATGCCTTGTGTGTGCCTGAGTCAAGCCTCTACGTTAACTGAGTGAGCAGCTAAGGGCTTCGCAAACAACATTGTCTAGGACAAGGCCATCGTCTTGCTCAGTAACACTTGTGGTGCACCCAGTTAATCTACTGACTCCCTTGTATCTTTGGTTTGGATCCCACTAAAGAGTATACCTTCAAGTCGTATCGCATACTGACAATGAAGCTACACATGCAATACTTGTCTGTGAAGCATGGCATCTTATTTGCATATATAGTTACCCAAAGGCGTGCGCACGGGGAGGTGTTTTGGGAGTAGATTCATAACCTACTAGTCATTCATGACTTCAATGCAATTGTCAATACCCAAGATAAGCTATGTGGGACGAAGTTGTTCTAATAATGGAGCTCTTATATCTCAAACTTTTGCAATAATATATATTTGGTTGGTATTGAATATGCGAGACCGACTTTCGCTTAGAGTAATAAGAGAAAGTATAATGAATGTATCAAGAAACGGGTGAATGGATCCCTTGCAACATGGAAATGTAACCTATGGAATTGGAACCTGAATCGGCCAATGGCAATGTCTTGCATCTTGTAGCCATATGTAGTGACCATGCATCTATTTTGCTAAAACTAGATAGAGCTACCTCAAGAAAGAAAATCGGCACTTTGAAGCTTGGCGGATAGAGAAACACGATTTCTGGTCAAAACTTCTAGGATATTGGACCAAATTCAACTGCTCTTACTCTATGCAAATGAAGATGATCATGGTTGGAAAAACACTAACTAGATGGGCTTTAAAGGAAGTCAGACAATGGAAAGCTGAAAAAGGCAAAAGTAGAAAATTTTATATTTACAAGCCTTATTCGATTAATCCCTCATGAACGATGTTATGACTCTGCTTGAGAAACTTCAAGAACATGAAACATCAATGGATAAACTATGAAAATGGAAATAACAAGTTCTACCACCTATATGCAAAAAAACAAGAAGAGGAAAAATATAATCAATTGGATACGATTCGACGACAACACCCCCCCCCCTCGGGGAATAGGAAAAATATTGGAAATTCTTTCTTTAATCACTATGTTAAGAGAATTTATAATTCCGACAAGTTATCACCTTCCCTTATATAATTGACTCAAAAGATACAATGACTATAACTGAGTCGAATTTCATCGAATCTATCCCTAGTAAGGAAGAGATTCACATCTTCTTAAAAATGTCACCTCTTAAAATATGTGATTCAGATGGATTTGAAGACATTTTATATCGAACAAACTAGAAGCTAATATGAATTAAGTTATTAGTTGCATCAGCCCAAATTGCAAAGGGACATTTCTCTCAATCAGTATGTGTTCTTGCCTGGAAGACATAACACAAATAAGGTCATAGCAACTTCTGAGATTATTCATGGTGTGTCCAAAAGAATGAAAAGGTATTGCATGACAATACAATTAGACATGGAGAAAGCTTTTGATCCCATAGAATGGAAGTTCATTATAAACTTATTATCGCAGTTGTGTTGCCCCTATGATTCACATATTGCAGTTCATGAATAATGATGTGTACCCTACGCTAATGAATGGTGCTCATACCCCTACTACTTTTCTCAATAGAGGTTTATATAAAGGATGTTCCATATCCTTGTTTCTTTTTATACTTTGTAATGAGCCACTTTCTAGACTCATAGATCAGGCCCTCCATCTTAGGCTCATTTCAGACAACAAGTTCTAAGGTAAACGATCCCTACTTCTCGTCTTATCTATGTTGATGATTCTTTGGTCTTTGGAAGGACCGTGGACACAGAAGTCACAAACATCACTAATCTATATAATTTGGAAATAAATTATTATAAGTCCAAAGTTACTTTCAGCAAAGGCACTCTCCAACAACTTCAACTAGGCATCATTTGATAGTTGAAGGTTCATAATGGCCTCAAAGATGACATTTACTTGCATACCTCTTTACTTATGGCCAACCCCTCAATCAGTTTACGAGAATATACTAAAAATAGATTCAGATCGAACTTGTTGATTGGAAAGGAAGAATTCTATTACAAGACGGAGTGACTATTCTTGTTGTCAATTCCATTCAATTCCACATCATGTCATGAGTACATTATGTTGGACATGTAATCCCATGACGAGCTATTATGCAATAAAAGTTATTGCACATCATTCCTTAATCTGAAATGAAGAATAACTGATTTGCAAAATAGATCCCTTAGTACAATTAGGATTATCATGGTCATCTTGATATCATATGGTTGTTGATCCAAAGGTTGGACCATAGAGCTTGGTACATGGTTGAATATCTAAAGAGTAGGAGTGATGACTTAACCGCGCCATAAGTGATTATTAACAATGGATCTCTAGCCTGAGAAGGAAATGGTGATTTACTCCAAAGGCCAACATCCAACCGACCTCTTGATGTAGGTCCTTTGCATAGCAATAGAGATTCAAAGGTGTTGGATGAGCTAAGTCAAATGGATGACTTTATGAGATCGAGATAACTAAGACGTATATTGTGTGCTATCACGTATAGGCATGCATTCTCTGATCAAAGACATATACATTACTATATGTCTAAGTATGTGCATTAAGAACATTAGGTTGATGACCTAATCAAGGTATATACATATGAGAGCGGGTGTGCATATGAGGGTATATTAGTAAATGCAATCTCTCAAACAGATCATACATATTCACTACTGAATCGAAATACATGGGCTCACTAATAATATATTGGGATAAACCAAACTCTAACCATGGACATCTTATTTTGGAAATAAGACATGATATATGATCTTGGATAATATATGATTGATACTAACTCCCAATGATCAAATGAGAAACTTAGCAATAAGAACCTGAATGAGACAATTTAAATAAGACCAGAACTTTAGGTTTAGTGATAGTCTTCCAGCATGCAGGATGTATGGGTATTGGGAATACTCGAGGGTGATGTGATCTTAATTGATTGTATAACCATGACACTTTCATTTCGAGAGAGTGATGAAACATGTTTGGATTTTAGTGACTCCACTCAATAGACTATTTATTCAAGTTGATCCAAATGTTCAACATTGATCTGAATATGATTCGGATGCAATGAAAAGTTTGGATATTATGTCTGACTTGATCAGACGTCTCTAAAAGGCCTTCAAAATCTGGATATGAGATTAGATCTCACTATACATGGAATATACAGTCACACTATCATTGTATCTAAGTATCTAGGGAGAAGGTACACTGTTCTTGAAAGAGTTCAAGAATTGTTCCATTAGAGATAATATCTATTGATAATTAAATTAGAAATAAGTAATGTGAATATGATTCATATTACTTATACATGTGTATAGAGACATCGTGAATAATTAAATCAGACTTAATTATCATAGACGAGATTAATATGAATATCATTACCTATAATAATCATAGATGATGTGGATGTGATCCACATTGTCATAGATATATTAATTGTGAATATGATTCACAATTTAAATATTAATGTGAAATGGATTCACAATGAGAAATTAAATGTAAATGCGGTTTACATTTAATTTTGGATGGATGAATAATATTCATAAATATCAATGGCCTATTTGCAATTACCACAAATAGTGTGCAAATTATTTGGTAATATTTTTAAATAAATAAATCCTATGAATAAAGATTTGGTGTAATAAGATTACATCAAGATAATTAGAGAGAGAAAATCTCTCTTCAATTCCATGGTGCGAATGAGGAAGGATGTTATCTCATTTCCTCATTTTAGGAAGGAGTATCTCTTTTTCCTTTTTATTCATAAAAGAGAATTTCTTTGAGATAAAATTTTAGAACATGAAATAATAATTGATTTATTATTTCTAAATTATATTTAGTTGGAGCACAACTAAAATCATTTAATCTCAATGAATTAATTATGAGTACATCTCTACCATCCACTATTATGTAAAAGAGAGTATAACCCTAGCTCTTTTTAGTCAATTAAGGAATGTAATTGTTGCAAACAACTCTCTCTCTCTCTCACCACATGTCTACCCTCTCTCCTTCTCCAACCCTTGTGGTCGTCCACATGGGGTTTGTAGAGACTGTGATCGTCATCACTCTACTGTCATGTTTCCAGATTGATTACTTGTGGATCTTCATATTCTTCAATGCCTCGTGTTCTTGAAGAAGTTGTCAGATTTTATGTGATGAAATCAGGAGATTCTTTGCTCAAATAATCAAGTTTGGATTGTGGGAAGCATGTGTTTCATCCACACACCCTCAAGTACTCTCTCATTGAATCGGACTTGAGACAAAAGGCATCTTCCTTTAGTGTCTTTGAGATCACGATCACACTTCAAGAGGAAAATCTTATACGCATGTGATCATGATGAAACGACATGTGAATTGTACCCATGTTGTGTGGTATCATCAAAAAAATTTAAAATTCCACTGCACCATTGACTAGTATGACTTGTCAACTTAAAACGGATATGATTTAATCTCCACACTTTTGTGATGCCCGAGGTACTATTGCCTCCCTTCACATCACTCCTACCTAAAATTACTTGCAATTGCATTGACGTGTTGGCTAGAGATTTCTGGTGAGATTCCATCAATTAAGCCACTACCGTGCCAAATCCTGGGATCACGTGCAGACACTTGAATGGTTTTGGAATTCGAATGCTAAAGATATGGATGAAATACTATAGATTTCTAGAAATAAAATGAAAGACATTTATGGAAGGATATTATCCAGACAAAATGCTATGATAAGGAAGATTTCTAAGATGTAGGGAGAAATCAAGTTCCTTCATGTTATGGAAAGTTCTTCTGTAGGAAAGGCATTTCATATTCACTAACACTTTCACCCTTGTCGGCAATGGGTCCATCATCACGATGATATCATTATACCTAATAAATGTACATGAGAAAATGCCTACCTGGTTCTCGTAACTTATATATATCAATGGCAATGCTAACCTTGAGGAGAACTTTTAGCCCACCAAGCATACAACATATACTAAACACCATCATAAGACATTGTGCACCATACACTCTTATATGAAACACCGTCCAAGAGACATATTCATAATTAACTCGGGCTAGCAACAACTTTCACACTATATACATGTTCATGATAATCACACATTGGAATGCATTAAAATGATTTCAACCCATGATGTTTGGACCGGTGCATCAAGCTATTCATGTAAAAACTATGTATTTTCAGACTATTTGCCATCTGGCAAAAACTTGTTGTACATGATGTGAGGGTATGGTAATATAAGCATTATGTGTCATAACTCCAAAGAAGATTAACATCATTTATTTGGAAGTTGTCAATATGCACATGCTATATGGTTCACTCATGGACATAAGATAACTTATAACTCCAATGCCATTGAACTATGCTTTGATTTCTTGATGATCAGATTGGGAATTCACTCTTTCTGTATCCTTTTAAGTTCTTGCATCTTATTCGATTAGATAGATGTACTAGTTTTACAAGGGTCACATTCCAAATATGTTGCTCACAATCAATAAACTAAGAAGTCGTCAAACTCAAAGCTAATCAAGCTATAGCTCTAGCTAGAGCCTACGAGTAGACACCATACGTCAACATTATAGTTGATGCAGCCTACCTAAAACCCCCAAAAAAAGTCCCACACATTGGAAACATGAAATTTCCGTGTGAGATAAAAAAGTGAGGAGGTTACTATCGAACAACCCGGTTTAAGCATTTTGGGGGTGATTAATCGGGTCCGCATGGTCCCGATCCCAAGAGGTTGTTAGGACCAGTAATGTTCCGTTAACGGACCGAGGACCTAAGCCCGGGACGTTACAAATGGTATCAGAGCAGTAGTTCCTATGGGCATGAGATATCCAATCGTAGATGGCGTATGACCTATAGTATAGGGAAAAAAACTTAGGTAGGTGTGACGCCCGCCCCGCCGGCTACCGAAACCGACGAGACGGGAGCGTCGGACCTACGATCCAAATACGCCCACGATCTATGATACTCAGCAAACCATCTTATGCACATTAGATTAACATTTGAAATATAAATAACAACAGGAGAATAATGTGAAATGGAAAGTAAAATACACCATCCATTCTCATTGATAATGATAATCAAGTCCATGTCCATAGAAGAGATACATCATGAAATCTTAAATTTTGTAGAAAAAGCTCTCAACATATCTCACTACAATGTCTCTCAATAATAACATAAAATGACGCGGAAGTAAATAAGTTACTCTAAATATGACGCACCCTGTCTAATGCAAGTATGACGTAGGAAGTGCTGATCTCCTGAAAAGACCGCTACTATAGCGGCTGCTGCTCAGGTATACCTGTTGGATTCACACGAGGGTAACGTTATCAGCAATTGCCCAGTAACGAGACAAACACTATACTGACTAATGCAGGGGTAAGAAAAGAATGTATACTAAACTTTATTTAATGGCACATGCATCTATTGAAAAAAAATTAGAATGAACACCAAGTCATTCTAATTCACATTGGATCTCATAATTATTTACTTTTATTTATTATATATAATCATTTAAGTATAACCACCATAATCTTGATATTTCTACAAATTGATTAGAGTCCACAACGGTATACATTTTCCGACACCCGATCAATAATCATTTCTCGTATTATTTTAGCACATGCAGGTACGCGACTCGCAGGCCTCCGCTACGCGGGAACTTGTTTGTCATCTTGGATAAACCTCCAAGTATTTCAACCTCAAATTCTCCAACTTCAAACCATATCTCGGAACACCTATCACGATAATAATACTCCAAGTAAAATTAGATGTGGCCACATTTAATTTTAAATAGAGTCTTATAATCGTGTATAAGTGAGAAACCAAGAACGCCAACCGCGCCACCTGCCTACTCCGTCGAGCGACTCCGGATATTACCGGGATGCTAGGTGCAACGCGTCACCCAACTCGTCCGTTGGGGTCGCGACTTTCGAGGCATCTACCGGAGCCCAAGGGTGCATGCTCAATCCCTTGCGGCGCCTACTCCATTTACCTGACTATCATGGAACCTCACTACATGATAATTACCATGATAATAAATATTGTTAGATAATTAACGGTAGTCAGTTACGACCCTATGGGTGATGGCATTCATGATTATACGAGTACAACATCAACCATTTACCTATACCCAGACAAATATTATTCTTCATGTCCTCCTTGGACTTTCAATTGCATCTAATTTAATTTTTATCAATTGCATGCGCCGTTACACTAAAATATGTTCTACCATATCTTATTTAAATTGGGGTGATAATCTCTTACATACTACGTATAACGTACACTACTATTCAATATTGTTGACTGTTGAGTCATTGATAAATTGACATATACATCCGATACCTGAAGCAATACAAATGGTAATACACGGATGTCGGTTCATGACATAGGTATAATATCATTACTATGCAGCGCACTTTGATTCAAGATGGAGGGATCATACACGTGTAATATGATAGGTGGACATTGTTGGTTTCGAGAACCCAATGCAAAACTATAATTAACCCAATCGTCTATGTTATATCCCATAAATTCTTATTGTATATGTCAACAATAAAATATATTAAAAGAACCTGGATTGATTTTGGTATTTACAGACTTAGATAATAACTGATATACTCAAAATATTTATCGTAAAGTGCGATTTCCCTCTCCCTTTTTCTCTAACAACGTAATGCATGAACTATTTTATATAATAATGGAAGATCAGATTTTATTGAGATCATGCATGGAGAGATTTAAAGCACGAACATACTAACGCATAGATTAAAATCTATTTATTATTTCAAAAAGAAACCGAAAAGGAGTCAGGTCGATTTGTCTTCTTTAACGGAAATTTCACTCGCAAATCTCATATTTTCATCCCATTATGATTGCTAGGAAATTTATGAGCGATCCAACAAAATCATTGATAGTGCATGAGGGATTATACAGTGTTGCATCATTTCCATCGATATATATGTATGCATGTACATGAATGGAAATCGTAAAAATATAGCGTGGATGAAATTTGTTATCATAGATTTATACATTTTGATCTTGTCTATGATGATAACAATAATCCCTACGGTGATACTAATGAAAGCATGATCCGAAAGTGGTGAGAACAAACGAAGCATCAATAATCACATAGGAGGATCAAGAATTGTATAGAAACAAATCCAAGGAGGGAAAGCACAATCACTACTATATAAATAATATCATAAGAAAAACCAAGGCTCTAAGTATGTTCAAGCATATGTGAATAAAACTACGTGGAAGCCAACAGCAAGAGGGAGGTATTTATCGTTACCTTCGAGGATGTTCCTTCGGGATCTCCTCTTACACGAAAATGGTATTTCCGTTGCTCGATCGCAGTGCGGAGGCGTGAACCGCGGTGACCTCGAGCTTTCCTACGTGATGGTGGTCGCGGATCTTCGATCGGAGCTCCTTCTCCGACGTCAATGGCGATGGTGGTGCTCCAAAGAGAGGGAAGGATTGTGGTGGCTAGGGCTTTGAGAGAGTAGCCTATCACCTTCTATTTATAGAGGGAGAGGTGAAAATGGGTGTAATTCCGGATATGGTTCGGATCCATATATGGGTCCCAACTATTATACTTAAAACATCGATAACTTGAGCTAGGAATATCGGAATTGGGTGTTCTTGGGCTCGTTGGAAAGATATCGACGAGATCTGCGCAATGACGTGATTATTTGATTTTTTTGGATGTTAAAAATATTCCAGATTTTAGGAAAAATAAAATACGGGATTTCACATCATAAAAATCTTAAAGGAAGTCTCGTCCTCGAGACGTAGGATTTAACGTGTAAGTTCCTAATGTGGTGTATAATCAGGCATAAAAATCTTAAAGAGAACGAAACCAATAAAAATCTTAAAGAGGATTGGAATAGGGTCTCGTGAACATACCTTCAAAAAGATAGGGGTATTTCTGTCGCATATCTGCCTCAGGCTCCCATGTAGCCTCCTCAACGTTCGGACTTTGCCACAATACCTTAACCAAAGGGATGTCTTTCCGTCGTAACCTCTTGACTGTCCGGTCTAAAATCTGTACGGGTGCCTCAGGAAAAGACAAATTCAGTTCAACCGCGAGGTCCTCATAGCTAATCACATGTCGAGGGTCGCGAATATACTTCCGGAGGTTTGACACATGGAATACATCATGCACGCCTGCCAAGTGAGGAGGGAGTGCTACTCGGTATGCTACCTTCCCAATACGAGATAAAATCTCGAAAGGGTCAACGAACCGTAGTACCAACTTGCCCTTGACACCAAATCTTTGAATACCTTTCATTGGAGATACTTTTAAGAATACAAAATCTCCGGCATCAAATTCCAGATCACGACGTCTCTGATCAGCGTAGCTCTTCTGACGACTCTGTGTAGTCAATAATTTCTTCCTAACCATTTCCACATCTCTCGTTGTGTCCTCGATTATTTGAGTGGAATAAATACCCTTGTCACTCACTTCCTGTCAACACAATGGAGTAGTGCATCTTCGCCCATACAATGCTTCGAAAGGTGCATGCCAATACTATCATGGTAGCTGTTGTTATAAGTGAACTCCACTAAAGGAAGGTGATCCTTCCAAGATCCTTGCCACTCAATGGCACATGCTCTGAGCAGGTCCTCAGGAGTCTGAATTGTCCTCTCTGATTGTCCATCCGTCTGCGGATGATATGCTGAACTGAGACACAGTTTAGTTTTTAGGGCCTTCATGAATTCTCCCCAATAATGTGACGTGAAACGAGAGTCCCTATCAGATACAACCTCCTTAGAAATCCCATGCAAGCGAATAACATATTGAATATATAGTTTGGCCAGATCCACCGGAGCGCATGTCATGTTCACGGGAATAAAATGTGCATACTTAGTCAACCTGTCTACAATAACCCAAATAGCATCATATCCACCTACTGTACGAGGTAAGGATGTCACGAAGTCCATAGAGACACTCTCTCATTTCTACAACGGAATAGGAAGTGACTGTAACAAGCCTGGAGGATGCTTGTGCTCTGCCTTCACCAATTGGCACGTAAGGCAACAACTGACATGTTCTACAACATCTCTCTTCATCCCTTCCCATCATAAGTGTTGACGGAGATCTTTATACACCTTGGTGCTTCCTGGATGGATAGATAATCTGGAACAGTGAGCCTCATCTAGGATGTCTCTCCTTAACTCATCATCATCAGGGGCAGAGACACGGTCTCCCTTCCATAAGATGGACTCACAAACTCTAAATCCATCAAACTCCTCCTTCAGACATCGATGGAACAAGTCTTGTAGTTTCTGATCTGTCTGCTGACCATGCACAAGCTTGTCCCATAATCCATTGTACTTAGCAGGTACAATTACGACATCTGTAGTACTACCAAAGGGGTGCCACTCATTGAGTGTGTGAGCATATCCAAAGTCTGTAGCAATGATGTGGTGCCCTCGGTATGTGCTCTCCTACTCAAAGCATTTCCTACTACATTTCTCTTACCCGGATGATAAGCGGTCATGCAGTCGTAATCTTTCAACAGTTCCATCTATCGTCTTTGTCTCGTATTCAATTCCCGTTGGTCAAGGATATATTTGGGACTCTTGCGATCTGTAAAAATTTTAAAAGTGACCCCATATAAGTAGTGACACCATATCTTCAATGCGAAGACCATAACTGCCAACTCAAAGTTATGAGTAGGGTAGTTCTGTTCATGATTCTTTAATTGTCGCGATGATATGTCACAACTTGACCACGTTGCATCAACACTGCTCCTAATCCCTTTGATGCATTAGTATACATCCTAAAATCTAAAGTTCCTGAAGGGAGGGTGAGAATTGGGGTATTGGTCAATCTCTCTTTCAACATACGAAAGCTCAGCTCACACTTGTCGCTCCAAATGAAAGGGACATCTTTCTATGTCAGACGAGTAAGTGGTAAATCTAGCTGCGAGAAGCACCTAACAAAACGTCTATAGTAGCTAGCAAGGCCTAAGAAACTGCGTATCTCGGTAACTATCTTGGACTGCTCCCAGGACATTATTGCCTCTATCTTGGCTGGATCAATTGCCACACCTGCTCCCGAAATTACATGACCAAGGAAGGCTACTTCGGTAAGCCAAAATTCACACTTATTTTACTTGCATACAAATTGCGTTCTCTGAGTGTCTCAAGAATAGTATGAAGGTGCTGCTCATGCTCATGCTCATCACGTGAGTAGTTGAAGATATCATCAATGAATACTACCACAAAACGATCTAAGTATTGATAGAAAATTCTATCCATGAACGCAGCAGGTGCTTTCGTGAGTCCAAACGGCATGACCACAAACTCATAATGGTTGCATCTGGTGCAAAAAGCATATTTAAGCACCTCTGTGTCCTTAATTCTCAATTGATGATAACCCGATCGTAGATTAATCTTTGAGAATACCGTTTCACCTTGCAACTGATCGAAACGATCATCTATTCGTGGAAGTAGATAACGGTTATTTACCGTTCTTTTATTCAATTGCATGTAGTCGATGCACAAACGCATAGACCCATCCTTGATATTTACGAAGAGGACCGGTGCCCCCTAAGGTGATGTACTAGGAAGGGTGAATCCTCTTTTTCCAACAACTCCTACAGTTGAACTTTGAGCTCCCTGAATTCGGCTGGTGCCATTCGGTATGGAGGTATGGAGATGGGTTGTGTATTAGGTATCAAGGTGATCTCGAACTCGATCTCCCTCCTTGGTGGCAGTCCAGGTAACTGATGCTGCGCAAAATGACCACTCGGATATAAGGTGCTAATCGGTCGTTGCGACCCAAGCAATCAAGTGCGAACAATCAAGAAAAATAGACCACCAAGAGAGATAAAAATCAATCAAAATGCGAAATAGCGGTCTTGCTATTTATTTAACCTGGTATAGCGACCAGGGTCGAACACAAGGAGCACGGGAAGAAGGTGAAGATGAATGTGGATTCCGATGATCGAATAGAGCTATGGAGTGGTCGGAATCGGCGTAACACGGTGGAGCGGCGATTTGGGGGAAATGGAAAATCAAAGAAAAAGAAGGAACGACTGGGCTACCTGGGTGGATGGTGAGACTGGGGACGAGCTAAGGATGCTCTGGGTCTTCTCCTCAAGGAGCGTCTCCCTCCGAGGCTCGAGCTCCTGCTGGTGGCGGAGCAAGGCGGCGAAGCTTCGCCGGATCAGTGACCTCGCTCCCTCTCCTCGCTTCAACAGCACAAGACGCGAGATGTCACTCTCACGCACACGCTGGAGCTCACAGGGGGTGGAATCGAATGGCCAAAGATGAGATTCGAGGAGGCGGAGCTGGACCTTTATATGCTGGAGAGTCCGAGAAGACAGGCGCGGGTAGGGCATGGAAGCGTGCGGATCCCAATGCAGGAGCTCCGGCGAGGATCTCGCGTATATCAAGATCAAATCGGACCCAGGGTTTGAGTGGGGATGAATCGGGTTTAAGCGCTAAAAATCCGAGAAGATGGGTTACCCGCTAAGAACCCGTGTGAAGTGGTCCTGGGGGGAGTTGACCGGGCGGTCAACAATCCCCAGGACCAATGAGAGAAGGCCACGTGGCTGGATTTTGAAAATGAATTTAAAGGTAGTAAATGGCCGAATTAGTGAAAACTTAAACACATGAAATATTTTTATTTTATTTTTTTCTATTTTTTTAGTGATTTTTAATTAATTATTCAAAGTAAAAATAGTGTATTTACATAGTAGGTTCATATATAGGTATATATACACTATATGGGATTTTAATTTTTGATTTTTGATTGTTATTTTTATACAATTTTATTCCCATTTTATATTTTATTTATTTATATTATAAAATAAGGAATACAAAGACATTTTTATTTTATTTTTATTATTTATCTATATAGGTGAAATAAATACATATGTACATCTATATACATGGTATATTTTTCTGTTTTTAATTTTGCTATTTTTATTTTGTTTTTGTTTTAATTGTTTTTATTTTATTTATTTACATTATATAATATAGAATATTTACAAAGATTTTGGAAATTAATTTTATTTATTTATGAAGCTAAATAAATATAAAGGTGGGTGGTCTATGTACATGATGAGTGATGTTTTTCTCTTCTTTTTGATTTTTATCTTTTTCTTTTGTTTTTATACTTATGAGTACATACAAAATTTACAAGCATATTTTAAGCTATTTTTGTGAGGAAAATACTTTTATTTATTTACATAAATATTTACACACATGAGCCCCTATCTCCCTCTACTTTGGCTTTTATGCGGTCAGGCTCATGCTGAGTCCTCCCTTGGGTTAGGTTGCTTAATATTTATTCTAAATATTTCCCTCTTTTTTCTTTTTAATCTTTATTTTTTTATTTTTGCACAAAAACATGCTAATTATAGGTTTTTACACAATGCATGCTTTTGGTAATTATTTCCATTTACAACTATATACATGCATTTGCAAAGGTTTTTGCAGCTAAAATATAAGAATAAAGAGTGATGAATGGATATTCATCAGTAACTCCTCTGGAAATACATCAGGAAAATCACGCACAACTCTAACATCTTCAATCATGCGATCCTGGGCAGGTAACTCCACAGCATAGGCGAGAAAACCCATGCAACCCTGATCGAGTAAGTGTTGGGCCTTCAATGCTGATACATATAAGACTTCACTATCTAGGGTACGTCCATCAAACTGAAAGGTAGGTATGCCTGGGAGACGGAACACTATCGTCTTCTTAAATCAATCAAGGCATGTGTGATATTGCTCGAGCTAATCCATACCTAGGATGACATCAAAATTTTCTAACAGAACAAGTAAAAGATATGCGGGCATTAGGTGCCGCCAATCTGCACTGCTACATCCCTCGCTTCTTGTCACACGATGAATAATTGACCCCTTGGGACCTTGATGTAGTAAGGATATGAAACAAAGATTTGTTCTTTTTCTAACTTGGATACTAGTCGATGTGCTAGAAGAGAGTGCATAGCTCTTGAATCAAATAAGGCATGTACGGATATACCATGCACTGAAATCATACCTCGCACTACAACTCCTGGGGTGCGGGCCTGCTCCTGTGTGATTGCATTCACATGTCCCTGCAGGTTTGATGGGGCGTTAGAACCTGCAACACTGAAGGTTGGTCATGGTGGAGGACGTTGAAAGCCTCGACCTCCATGACGAGAAGCTGATCCATGTGATTGTGCGAGTGAGAAAGTTGATCGTACACTTGGTTGATGACTGCCTAAGCTGCTAGTAAGTAAGGGACACTTGGCCTTAAAATGACCCGGTTGTTGGCAGTGGAAACACCTACGATCTCCTGACTGAGAAAATGAGCCTCCCGAGACAAGGCTAGCACCTCTTGTCTTGTGACCCCGCGAGTGTGTTGAAGAGCGGAAGGAAGTAGTATCGCGACTCGCCAAGCCCTCCCCCAAAATAGGTGTAAGAGCAAATCTTCTAGTGGTAGGAGTGGTAGACATTGGCTGGAAATGATGCTCTCTACGAGCTCTGTAGAAATCTCGACGAACAGATCTCCCGGACTGAGGTGATTGGAAAGACAATGGACTTACTAAACATGAATGTAATTATTCTCCTTAAGTAATGCTAAAATTTGATAGCTTTGTCGCTATATTTATATTTCAAATCCCGTTGAGAATCTAATATGCAAAGGATAGAATGGAGTATCGGGCTCTGATACCATCTGTGGCGCCCCGCCCCGCCGGCTACCGAAACTGACGAGACGGGAGCGTCGGACCTACGATCCAAATACGCCCACGATCTATGATACTCAGCAAACCATCTTATGCACATTAGATTAACATTTGAAATATAAATAACAACAGGAGAATAATGTGAAATGGAAAGTAAAATACACCATCCATTCTCATTGATAATGATAATCAAGTCCATGTCGATAGAAGAGATACATCATGAAATCTTAAATTTTGTAGAAAAAGCTCTCAACATATCTCACTACAATGTCTCTCAAGAATAACATAAAATGATGCGGAAGTAAATAAGTTACTCTAAATATGACGCACCCTGTCTAGTGCAAGTATAACGTAGGAAGTGTTGATCTCCTGAAAAGACCGCTACTATAGCGGCTGCTGCTCAGGTATACCTGTTGGATTCACACGAGGGTAACGTTATCAACAATTGCCCAGTACTGAGACAAACACTATACTGACTAATGCAGGGGTAAGAAAAGAATGTATACTAAACTTTATTTAATGGCACATGCATCTATTAAAAAAATTAAAAAGAACACCAAGTCATTCTAATTCACATTGGATCTCATAATTATTTACTTTTATTTATTTATATAATAATCATTTAAGTATAACCACCATAATCTTGATATTTCTACAAATTGATTAGAGTCCACAACGGTATACATTTTCCGACACCCGATCAATAATCATTTCTCGTATTATTTTAGCACATGCAGGTACGCGACTCGCAGGCCTCCGCTACGCGGGAACTTGTTTGTCATCTTGGATAAACCTCCAAGTATTTCAACCTCAAATTCTCCAACTTCAAACCATATCCCGGAACACCTATCACGATAATAATACTCCAAGTAAAATTAGATGTGGCCACATTTAATTTTAAACAGAGTCTTATAATCGTGTATAAGTGAGAAGCCAAGAACACCAACCGCGCCACCTGCCTACTCCGTCGAGCGACTCCGGATATTACCGGGATGCTAGGTGCAACGCGTCACCCAACTCGTCCGTTGGGGTCGCGACTTTCGAGGCATCTACCCGGAGCCCAAGGGTGCATGCTCAATCCCTTGCGGCGCCTACTCCATTTACCTGACTATCATGGAACCTCACTACATGATAATTACCATGATAATAAATATTGTTAGATAATTAACGGTAGTCAGTTACGACCCTATGGGTGATGGCATTCATGATTATACGAGTACAACATCAACCATTTACCTATACCCAGACAAATATTATTCTTCATGTCCTCCTTGGACTTTCAATTGCATCTAATTTAATTTTTATCAATTGCATGCGCCGTTACACTAAAATATGTTCTACCATATCTTATTCAAATTGGGGTGATAATCTCTTACATACTACATATAACGTACACTACTATTCAATATTGTTGACTGTTGAGTCATTGATAAATTGACATATACATCCGATACCTGAAGCAATACAAATGGTAATACACGGATGTCGGTTCATGACATAGGTATAATATCATTACTATGCAGCGCACTTCTATTCAAGATGGAGGGATCATACACGTGTAATATGATAGGTGGACATTGTTGGTTTCGAGAACCCAATGCAAAACTATAATTAACCCAATCGTCTATGTTATATCCCATAAATTCTTATTGTATATGTCAACAATAAAATATATTAAAAGAAACTGGATTGATTTTGGTATTTACAGACTTAGATAATAACTGATATACTCAAAATATTTATCGTAAAGTGCGATTTCCCTCTCCCTTTTTCTCTAACAACGTAATGCATGAACTATTTTATATAATAATGGAAGATCAGATTTTATTGAGATCATGCGTGGAGAGATTTAAAGCACGAACATACTAACGCATAGATTAAAATCTATTTATTATTTCAAAAAGAAACCGAAAAGGAGTCAGGTCGATTTGTCTTCTTTAACGGAAATTTCACTCGCAAATCTCATATTTTCATCCCATTATGATTGCTAGGAAATTTATGAGTGATCCAACAAAATCATTGATAGTGCATGAGGGATTATACAGTGTTGCATCATTTCCATCGATATATATGTATGCATGTACATGAATGGAAATCGTAAATATATAGCGTTGATGAAATTTGCTATCATAGATTTATACATTTTGATCTTGTCTATGATGATAACAATAATCCCTACGGTGATACTAATGAAAGCATGATCCGAAAGTGGTGAGAACAAACGAAGCATCAATAATCACATAGGAGGATCAAGAATTGTATAGAAACAAACCCAAGGAGGGAAAGCACAATCACTACTATATAAATCATATCATAAGAAAAACCAAGGCTCTAAGTATGTTCAAGCATATGTGAATAAAACTACGTGGAAGCCAACAGCAAGAGGGAGGTATTTATCGTTACCTTCGAGGATGTTCCTTCGGGATCTCCTCTTACACGAAAATGATATTTCCGTTGCTCGATCGCAGTGCGGAGGCGTGAATCGCGGTGACCTCGAGCTTTCCTACGTGATGGTGGTCGCGGATCTTCGATCGGAGCTCCTTCTCCGACGTCAATGGCGATGGTGGTGCTCCAAAGAGAGGGAAGGATTGTGGTGGCTAGGGCTTTGAGAGAGTAGCCTATCACCTTCTATTTATAGAGGGAGAGGTGAAAATGGGTGTAATTCCGGATATGGTTCGGATCCATATATGGGTCCCAACTATTATACTTAAAACATCGATAACTTTTGCTAGGAATATCGGAATTGGGTGTTCTTGGGCTCGTTTGAAAGATATCGACGAGATCTGCGCAATGACGTGATTATTTGATTTTTTTGGATGTTAAAAATATTCCAGATTTTAGGAAAAATAAAATACGTGATTTCACATCATAAAAATCTTAAAGGAAGTCTCGTCCTCGAGACGTAGGATTTAACGTGTAAGTTCCTAATGTGGTGTATAATCAGGCATAAAAATCGTAAAGAGTACGAAACCAATAAAAATCTAAAAGAGGATTGGAATAGGGTCTCGTGAACATACCTTCACAAAGATAGGGGTATTTCTGTCGCATATCTGCCTCAGGCTCCCATGTAGCCTCCTCAACGTTCGGACTTTGCCACAATACCTTAACCAAAGGGATGTCTTTCCGTCGTAACCTCTTGACTGTCCGGTCTAAAATCTGTACGGGTGCCTCAGGAAAAGACAAATTTGGTTCAACCGCGAGGTCCTCATAGCTAATCACATGTCGAGGGTCGCGAATATACTTCCGGAGGTTTGACACATGGAATACATCATGCACGCCTGCCAAGTGAGGAGGGAGTGCTACTCGGTATGCTACCTTCCCAATACGAGATAAAATCTCGAAAGGGTCAACGAACCGTAGTACCAACTTGCCCTTGACACCAAATCTTTGAATACCTTTCATTGGAGATACTTTTAAGAATACAAAATCTCCGGCATCAAATTCCAGATCACGACGTCTCTGATCAGCGTAGCTCTTCTGACGACTCTGTGTAGTCAATAATTTCTTCCTAACCATTTCAACATCTCTCGTTGTGTCCTCGATTATTTGAGTGGAATAAATACCCTTGTCACTCACTTCCTGTCAACACAAGGGAGTAGTGCATCTTCGCCCATACAATGCTTCGAAAGGTGCATGCCAATACTAGCATGGTAGCTGTTGTTATAAGTGAACTCCACTAAAGGAAGGTGATCCTTCCAAGATCCTTGCCACTCAATGGCACATTCTCTGAGCAGGTCCTCAGGAGTCTGAATTGTCCTCTCTGATTGTCCATCCGTCTGCGGATGATATGCTGAACTAAGACACAGTTTAGTTTTTAGGGCCTTCATGAATTCTCCCCAATAATGTGACGTGAAACGAGAGTCCCTATCAGATACAACCTCCTTGGAAATCCCATGCAAGCGAATAACATGTTGAATATATAGTTTGGCCAGATCCACCGGAGCGCATGTCATGTTCACGGGAATAAAATGTGCATACTTAGTCAACCTGTCTACAATAACCCAAATAGCATCATATCCACCTACTGTACGAGGTAAGGATGTCACGAAGTCCATAGAGACACTCTCTCATTTCTACAATGGAATAGGAAGTGACTGTAACAAGCCTGGAGGATGCTTGTGCTCTGCCTTCACTAATTAGCACGTAAGGCAACAACTGACATGTTCTACAACATCTCTCTTCATCCCTTCCCATCATAAGTGTTGACGGAGATCTTTATACACCTTGGTGCTTCCTGGATGGATAGATAATCTGGAACAGTGAGCCTCATCTAGGATGTCTCTCCTTAACTCATCATCATCAGGGGCAGAGACACGGTCTCCCTTCCATAAGATGGACTCACAAACTCTAAATCCATCAAACTCCTCCTTCAGACATCGATGGAACAAGTCTTGTAGTTTCTGATCTGTCTGCTGACCATGCACAAGCTTGTCCCATAATCCACTATACTTAGCAGGTACAATTACGACATCTGTAGTACTACCAAAGGGGTGCCACTCATTGAGTGTGTGAGCATATCCAAAGTCTGTAGCAATGATGTGGTGCCCTCGGTATGTGCTCTCCTACTCAAAGCATTTCCTACTACATTTCCCTTACCCGGATGATAAGCGGTCATGCAGTCGTAATCTTTCAACAGTTCCATCTATCGTCTTTGTCTCGTATTCAATTCCCGTTGGTCAAGGATATATTTGGGACTCTTGCGATCTGTAAAAATTTCAAAAGTGACCCCATATAAGTAGTGACACCATATCTTCAATGCGAAGACTATAACTGCCAAATCAAAGTTATGAGTAGGGTAGTTTTGTTCATGATTCTTTAATTGTCGCGATGATATGTCACAACTTGACCACGTTGCATCAACACTGCTCCTAATCCCTTTGATGCATTAGTATACATCGTAAAATCTAAAGTTCCTGAAGGGAGGAGAATTGGGGTATTGGTCAATCTCTCTTTCAACATACGAAAGCTCAGCTCACACTTGTCGCTCCAAATGAAAGGGACATCTTTCTATGTCAGACGAGTAAGTGGTAAATCTAGCTGCGAGAAGCCCCTAACAAAACGTCTGTAGTAGCCAGCAAGGCCTAAGAAACTGCGTATCTTGGTAACTATCTTGGACTGCTCCCAGGACATTATTGCCTCTATCTTGGCTGGATCAATTGCCACACCTGCTCCCGAAATTACATGACCAAGGAAGGCTACTTCGGTAAGCCAAAATTCACACTTATTTTACTTGCATACAAATTGCGTTCTCTGAGTGTCTCAAGAATAGTATGAAGGTGCTGCTCATGCTCATGCTCATCACGTGAGTAGTTGAAGATATCATCAATGAATACTACCACAAAACGATCTAAGTATTGATAGAAAATTCTATCCATGAACGCAGCAGGTGCTTTCGTGAGTCCAAACGGCATGACCACAAACTCATAATGGTTGCATCTGGTGCAAAAAGCATATTTAAGTACCTCTGTGTCCTTAATTCTCAATTGATGATAACCCGATCGTAGATTAATCTTTGAGAATACCGTTTCACCTTGCAACAGATCGAAACGATCATCTATTCGTGGAAGTAGATAACGGTTATTTACCGTTCTTTTATTCAATTGCATGTAGTCGATGCACAAATGCATAGACCCATCCTTCATATTTACGAAGAGGACCGGTGCCCCCTAAGGTGATGTACTAGGAAGGGTGAATCCTTTTTTCCAACAACTCCTACAGTTGAACTTTGAGCTCCCTGAATTCGGCTGGTGCCATTCGGTATGGAGGTATGGAGATGGGTTGTGTATTAGGTATCAAGGTGATCTCGAACTCGATCTCCCTCCTTGGTGGCAGTCCAGGTAACTGATGCTGCGCAAAATGACCACTCGGATATAAGGTGCTAATCGGTCGTTGCGACCCAAGCAATCAAGTGCGAACAATCAAGAAAAATAGACCACCAAGAGAGATAAAAATCAATCAAAATGCGAAATAGCGGTCTTGCTATTTATTTAACCTGGTATAGCGACCAGGGTCGAACACAAGGAGCACGGGAAGAAGGCGAAGATGAATGTAGATTCCGATGATCGAATAGAGCTATGGAGTAGTCGGAATCTGCGTAACACGGCGGAGCGGCGATTTGGGGGAAATGGAAAATCAAAGAAAAAGAAGGAACGACTGGGCTACCTGGGTGGATGGTGAGACTGGGGACGAGCTAAGGATGCTCTGGGTCTTCGCCTCAAGGAGCGTCTCCCTCCGAGGCTCGAGCTCCTGCTGGTGGCGGAGCAAGGCGGCGAAGCTTCGCCGGATCAGTGACCTCGCTCCCTCTCCTCGCTTCAACAGCACAAGACGCGAGCTGTCACTCTCACGCACACGCTAGAGCTCACAGGGGGTGGAATCGAATGGCCAAAGATGAGATTCGAGGAGGCGGAGCTGGACCTTTATATGCTGGAGAGTCCGAGAAGACAGGCGCGGGTAGGGCGTGGAAGTGTGCGGATCCCAATGCAGGAGCTCCGGCGAGGATCTCGGGTATATCAAGATCAAATCGGACCCAGGGTTTGAGTGGGGATGAATCGGGTTTAAGCGCTAAAAATCCGAGAAGATGGGTTACCCGCTAAGAACCCGTGTGAAGTGGTCCTGGGGGAGTTGACCGGGCGGTCAACAATCCCCAGGACCAATGAGAGAAGGCCACGTGGCTGGATTTTGAAAATGAATTTAAAGGTAGCAAATGGCCGAATTAGTGAAAACTTAAACACATGAAATATTTTTATTTTATTTTTTTTCTATTTTTTTAGTGATTTTTAATTAATTATTCAAAGTAAAAATAGTGTATTTACATAGTAGGTTCATATATAGGTATATATACACTATATGGGATTTTAATTTTTGATTTTTGATTGTTATTTTTATACAATTTTATTCCCATTTTATATTTTATTTATTTATATTATAAAATAAGGAATACAAAGACATTTTTATTTTATTTTTATTATTTATCTATATAGGTGAAATAAATACATATGTACATCTATATACATGGTATATTTTTCTGTTTTTAATTTTGTTATTTTTATTTTGTTTTTGTTTTAATTGTTTTTATTTTATTTATTTACATTATATAATATAGAATATTTACAAAGATTTTGGAAATTAATTTTATTTATTCATGAAGCTAAATAAATATAAAGGTGGGTGGTCTATGTACATGATGAGTGATGTTTTTCTCTTCTTTTTGATTTTTATCTTTTTCTTTTGTTTTTATACTTATGAGTACATACAAAATTTACAAGCATATTTTAAGCTATTTTTGTGAGGAAAATACTTTTATTTATTTACATAAATATTTACACACATGAGCCCCTATCTCCCTCTACTTTGGCTTTTATGCGGTCAGGCTCATGCTGAGCCCTCCCTTGGGTTAGGTTGCTTAATATTTATTCTAAATATTTCCTTCTTTTTCCTTTTTAATCTTTATTTTTTTATTTTTGCACAAAAACATGCTAATTATAGGTTTTTACACAATGCATGCTTTTGGTAATTATTTCCATTTACAACTATATACATGCATTTGCAAAGATTTTTGCAGCTAAAATATAAGAATAAAGAGTGATGAATGGATATTCATCAGTAACTCCTCTGGAAATACATCAGGAAAATCACGCACAACTCTAACATCTTCAATCATGCGATCCTGGGCAGGTAACTCCACAGCATAGGCGAGAAAACCCATGCAACCCTGATCGAGTAAGTGTTGGGCCTTCAATGCTGATACATATAAGACTTCACTATCTACGATACGACCATCAAACTGAAAGGTAGGTATGCCTGGGAGAGGGAACACTATCGTCTTCTTAAAGCAATCAAGGCATGTGTGATGTTGCTCGAGCTAATCCATACCTAGGATGACATCAAAATTTTCTAACAGAACAAGTAAAAGATATGCGGGCATTAGGTGCCGCCAATCTGCACTGCTACATCCCTCGCTTCTTGTCACACGATGAATAATTGACCCCTTGGGACCTTGATGTAGTAAGGATATGAAACAAAGATTTGTTCTTTTTCTAACTTGGATACTAGTCGATGTGCTAGAAGAGAGTGCATAGCTCTTGAATCAAATAAGGCATGTACGGATATACCATGCACTGAAATCATACCTCGCACTACAACTCCTGGGGTGCGGGCCTGCTCCTGTATGATTGCATTCAATTGTCCCTGCAGGTTTGATGGGGCGTTAGAACCTGCAACACTGAAGGTTGGTCATGGTGGAGGACGTTGAAAGCCTCGACCTCCATGACGAGAAGCTGATCCATGTGATTGTGCGAGTGAGAAAGTTGATCGTACACTTGGTTGATGACTGCCTAAGCTGCTAGTAAGTAAGGGACACTTGGCCTTAAAATGACCCGGTTGTTGGCAGTGGAAACACCTACGATCTTCTGACTGAGAAAATGAGCCTCCCGAGACAAGGCTAGCACCTCTTGTCTTGTGACCCCGCGAGTGTGTTGAAGAGCGGAAGGAAGTAGTATCGTGACTCGCCAAGCCCTGCCCCAAAATAGGTGTAAGAGCAAATCTTCTAGTGGTAGGAGTGGTAGACATTGGCTGGAAATGATGCTCTCTACGAGCTCTGTAGAAATCTCGACGAACAGATCTCCCGGACTGAGGTGATTGGAAAGACAATGGACTTACTAAACATGAATGTAATTATTCTCCTTAAGTAATGCTAAAATTAGATAGCTTTGTCGCTATATTTATATTTCAAATCCCGTTGAGAATCTAATATGCAAAGGATAGAATGGAGTATCGGGCTCTGATACCATCTGTGGCGCCCCGCCCCGCCGGCTACCGAAACCGACGAGACGGGAGCGTCGGACCTACGATCCAAATACGCCCACGATCTATGATACTCAGCAAACCATCTTATGCACATTAGATTAACATTTTAAATATAAATAACAACAGGAGAATAATGTGAAATGGAAAGTAAAATACACCATCCATTCTCATTGATAATGATAATCAAGTCCATGTCGATAGAAGAGATACATCATGAAATCTTAAATTTTGTAGAAAAAGCTCTCAACATATCTCACTACAATGTCTCTCAAGAATAACATAAAATGATGCGGAAGTAAATAAGTTACTCTAAATATGACGCACCCTGTCTAGTGCAAGTATGACGTAGGAAGTGCTGATCTCCTGAAAAGACCGCTACTATAGCGGCTGCTGCTCAGGTATACCTGTTGGATTCACACGAGGGTAACGTTATCAGCAATTGCCCAGTAACGAGACAAACACTATACTGACTAATGCAGGGGTAAGAAAAGAATGTATACTAAACTTTATTTAATGGCACATGCATCTATTAAAAAAATTAAAAAGAACACCAAGTCATTCTAATTCACATTGGATCTCATAATTATTTACTTTTATTTATTTATATAATAATCATTTAAGTATAACCATCATAATCTTGATATTTCTACAAATTGATTAGAGTCCACAACGGTATACATTTTCCGACACCCGATCAATAATCATTTCTCGTATTATTTTAGCACATGCAGGTACGCGACTCGCAGGCCTCCGCTACGTGGGAACTTGTTTGTCATCTTGGATAAACCTCCAAGTATTTCAACCTCAAATTCTCCAACTTCAAACCATATCCCGGAACACCTATCACGATAATAATACTCCAAGTAAAATTAGATGTGGCCACATTTAATTTTAAACAGAGTCTTATAATCGTGTATAAGTGAGAAACCAAGAACGCCAACCGCGCCACCTGCCTACTCCATCAAGCGACTCCGGATATTACCGTGCTGCTAGGTGCAACGCGTCACCCAACTCGTCCGTTGGGGTCGCAACTTTTGAGGCATCTACCCGGACCCCAAGGTTGCATGCTCAATCCCTTGCGGCGCCTACTCCATTTACCTGACTATCATGGAACCTCACTACATGATAATTACCATGATAATAAATATTGTTAGATAATTAACGGTAGTCAGTTACGACCCTATGGGTGATGGCATTCATGATTATACGAGTACAACATCAACCATTTACCTATACCCAGACAAATATTATTCTTCATGTCCTCCTTGGACTTTCAATTGCATCTAATTTAATTTTTATCAATTGCATGCGCCGTTACACTAAAATATGTTCTACCATATCTTATTCAAATTGGGGTGATAATCTCTTACATACTACATATAACGTACACTACTATTCAATATTGTTGACTGTTGAGTCATTGATAAATTGACATATACATCCGATACCTGAAGCAATACAAATGGTAATACACGGATGTCGGTTCATGACATAGGTATAATATCATTACTATGCAGCGCACTTTGATTCAAGATGGAGGGATCATACACATGTAATATGATAGGTGGACATTGTTGGTTTCGAGAACCCAATGCAAAACTAGTAACCCAATCGTCTATGTTATAACCCATAAATTCTTATTGTATATGTCAACAATAAAATATATTAAAAGAACCTGGATTGATTTTGGTATTTACAGACTTAGATAATAACTGATATACTCAAAATATTTATCGTAAAGTGCGATTTCCCTCTCCCTTTTTCTCTAACAACGTAATGCATGAACTATTTTATATAATAATGGAAGATCATATTTTATTGAGATCATGCATGGAGAGATTTAATGCACGAACATACTAACGCATAGATTAAAATCTATTTATTATTTCAAAAAGAAACCGAAAAGGAGTCAGGTCGATTTGTCTTCTTTAACGGAAATTTCACTCGCAAATCTCATATTTTCATCCCATTATGATTGCTAGGAAATTTATGAGTGATCCAACAAAATCATTGATAGTGCATGAGGGATTATACAGTGTTGCATCATTTCCATCGATATATATGTATGCATGTACATGAATGGAAATCGTAAATATATAGCGTGGATGAAATTTGTTATCATAGATTTATACATTTTGATCTTGTCTATGATGATAACAATAATCCCTACGGTGATACTAATGAAAGCATGATCCGAAAGTGGTGAGAACAAACGAAGCATCAATAATCACATAGGAGGATCAAGAATTGTATAGAAACAAATCCAAGGAGGGAAAGCACAATCACTACTATATAAATAATATCATAAGAAAAACCAAGGCTCTAAGTATGTTCAAGCATATGTGAATAAAACTACGTGGAAGCCAACAGCAAGAGGGAGGTATTTATCGTTACCTTCGAGGATGTTCCTTCGGGATCTCCTCTTACACGAAAATGGTATTTCCGTTGCTCGATCGCAGTGCGGAGGCGTGAACCGCGGTGACCTCGAGCTTTCCTACGTGATGGTGGTCGCGGATCTTCGATCGGAGCTCCTTCTCCGACGTCAATGGCGATGGTGGTGCTCCAAAGAGAGGGAAGGATTGTGGTGGCTAGTGCTTTGAGAGAGTAGCCTATCACCTTCTATTTATAGAGGGAGAGGTGAAAATGGGTGTAATTCCGGATATGGTTCGGATCCATATATGGGTCCCAACTATTATACTTAAAACATCGATAACTTGAGCTAGGAATATCGGAATTGGGTGTTCTTGGGCTCGTTGGAAAGATATCGACGAGATCTGCGCAATGACGTGATTATTTGATTTTTTTGGATGTTAAAAATATTCCAGATTTTAGGAAAAATAAAATACGGGATTTCACATCATAAAAATCTTAAAGGAAGTCTCGTCCTCGAGACGTAGGATTTAACGTGTAAGTTCCTAATGTGGTGTATAATCAGGCATAAAAATCGTAAAGAGAACGAAACCAATAAAAATCTTAAAGAGGATTGGAATAGGGTCTCGTGAACATACCTTCAAAAAGATAGGGGTATTTCTGTCGCATATCTGCCTCAGGCTCCCATGTAGCCTCCTCAACGTTCGGACTTTGCCACAATACCTTAACCAAAGGGATGTCTTTCCGTCGTAACCTCTTGACTGTCCGGTCTAAAATCTGTACGGGTGCCTCAGGAAAAGACAAATTCGGTTCAACCGCGAGGTCCTCATAGCTAATCACATGTCGAGGGTCGCGAATATACTTCCGGAGGTTTGACACATGGAATACATCATGCACGCCTGCCAAGTGAGGAGGGAGTGCTACTCGGTATGCTACCTTCCCAATACGAGATAAAATCTCGAAAGGGTCAACGAACCGTAGTACCAACTTGCCCTTGACACCAAATCTTTGAATACCTTTCATTGGAGATACTTTTAAGAATACAAAATCTCCGACATCAAATTCCAGATCACGACGTCTCTGATCAGCGTAGCTCTTCTGACGACTCTGTGTAGTCAATAATTTCTTCCTAACCATTTCCACATCTCTCGTTGTGTCCTCGATTATTTGAGTGGAATAAATACCCTTGTCACTCACTTCCTGTCAACACAAGGGAGTAGTGCATCTTCGCCCATACAATGCTTCGAAAGGTGCATGCCAATACTATCATGGTAGCTGTTGTTATAAGTGAACTCCACTAAAGGAAGGTGATCCTTCCAAGATCCTTGCCACTCAATGGCACATGCTCTGAGCAGGTCCTCAGGAGTCTGAATTGTCCTCTCTGATTGTCCATCCGTCTGCGGATGATATGCTGAACTAAGACACAGTTTAGTTTTTAGGGCCTTCATGAATTCTCCCCAATAATGTGACGTGAAACGAGAGTCCCTATCAGATACAACCTCCTTGGAAATCCCATGCAAGCGAATAACATGTTGAATATATAGTTTGGCCAGATCCACCGGAGCGCATGTCATGTTCACGGGAATAAAATGTGCATACTTAGTCAACCTGTCTACAATAACCCAAATAGCATCATATCCACCAACTGTACGAGGTAAGGATGTCACGAAGTCCATAGAGACACTCTCTCATTTCTACAACGGAATAGGAAGTGACTGTAACAAGCCTGGAGGATGCTTGTGCTCTGCCTTCACCAATTGGCACGTAAGGCAACAACTGACATGTTCTACAACATCTCTCTTCATCCCTTCCCATCATAAGTGTTGACGGAGATATTTATACACCTTGGTGCTTCCTGGATGGATAGATAATATGGAACAGTGAGCCTCATCTAGGATGTCTCTCCTTAACTCATCATCATCAGGGGCAGAGACACGGTCTCCCTTCCATAAGATGGACTCACAAACTCTAAATCCATCAAACTCCTCCTAATGACATTGATGGAACAAGTCTTGTAGTTTCTGATCTGTCTGCTGACCATGCACAAGCTTGTCCCATAATCCACTGTACTTAGCAGGTAAAATTACGACATCTGTAGTACTACCAAAGGGGTGCCACTCATTGAGTGTGTGAGCATATCCAAAGTCTGTAGCAATGATGTGGTGCCCTCGGTATGTGCTCTCCTACTCAAAGCATTTCCTACTACATTTCCCTTACCCGGATGATAAGCGGTCATGCAGTCGTAATCTTTCAACAGTTCCATCTATCGTCTTTGTCTCGTATTCAATTCCCGTTGGTCAAGGATATATTTGGGACTCTTGCGATCTGTAAAAATTTCAAAAGTGACCCCATATAAGTAGTGACACCATATCTTCAATGCGAAGACTATAACTGCCAACTCAAATTTATGAGTAGGGTAGTTCTGTTCATGATTCTTTAATTGTCGCGATGATATGTCACAACTTGACCACGTTGCATCAACACTGCTCCTAATCCCTTTGATGCATTAGTATACATCGTAAAATCTAAAGTTCCTGAAGGGAGGGTGAGAATTGGGGTATTGGTCAATCTCTCTTTCAACATACGAAAGCTCAGCTCACACTTGTCGCTCCAAATGAAAGGGACATCTTTCTATGTCAGACGAGTAAGTGGTAATTCTAGCAGCGAGAAGCCCCTAACAAAACGTCTGTAGTAGCCAGCAAGGCCTAAGAAACTGCGTATCTCGGTAACTATCTTGGACTGCTCCCAGGACATTATTGCCTCTATCTTGGCTGGATCAATTGCCACACCTGTTCCCGAAATTACATGACCAAGGAAGGCTACTTCGGTAAGCCAAAATTCACACTTATTTTACTTGCATACAAATTGCGTTCTCTGAGTGTCTCAAGAATAGTATGAAGGTGCTGCTCATGCTCATGCTCATCACGTGAGTAGTTGAAGATATCATCAATGAATACTACCACAAAATGATCTAAGTATTGATAGAAAATTCTATCCATGAACGCAGCAGGTGCTTTCGTGAGTCCAAACGGCATGACCACAAACTCATAATGGTTGCATCTGGTGCAAAAAGCATATTTAAGCACCTCTGTGTCCTTAATTCTCAATTGATGAGAACCCGATCGTAGATTAATCTTTGAGAATACCGTTTCACCTTGCAACTGATCGAAACGATCATCTATTCGTGGAAGTAGATAACGGTTATTTACCGTTCTTTTATTCAATTGCATGTAGTCGATGCACAAACGCATAGACCCATCCTTGATATTTACGAAGAGGACCGGTGCCCCCTAAGGTGATGTACTAGGAACGGCGAATCCTTTTTTTCCAACAACTCCTACAGTTGAACTTTGAGCTCCCTGAATTCGGCTGGTGCCATTCGGTACGGAGGTATGGAGATGGGTTGTATATTAGGTATCAAGGTGATCTCGAACTCGATCTCCCTCCTTGGTGGCAGTCCAGGTAACTGATGCTGCGCAAAATGACCACTCGGATATAAGGTGCTAATCGGTCGTTGCGACCCAAGCAATCAAGTGCGAACAATCAAGAAAAATAGACCACCAAGAGAGATAAAAATCAATCAAAATGCGAAATAGCGGTCTTGCTATTTATTTAACCTGGTATAGCGACCAGAGTCGAACACAAGGAGCACGGGAAGAAGGCGAAGATGAATGTGGATTCCGATGATCGAATAGAGCTATGGAGTGGTCGGAATCGGCGTAACACGGCGGAGCGGCGATTTGGGGGAAATGGAAAATCAAAGAAAAAGAAGGAACGACTGGGCTACCTGGGTGGATGGTGAGACTGGGGACGAGCTAAGGATGCTCTGGGTCTTCGCCTCAAGGAGCGTCTCCCTCCGAGGCTCGAGCTCCTGCTGGTGGCGGAGCAAGGCGGCGAAGCTTCGCCGGATCAGTGACCTCGCTCCCTCTCCTCGCTTCAACAGCACAAGACGCGAGCTGTCACTCTCACGCACACGCTGGAGCTCACAGGGGGTGGAATCGAATGGCCAAAGATGAGATTCGAGGAGGCAGAGCTGGACCTTTATATGCTGGAGAGTCCGAGAAGACAGGCGCGGGTAGGGCGTGGAAGCGTGCGGATCCCAATGCAGGAGCTCCGGCGAGGATCTCGCGTATATCAAGATCAAATCGGACCCAGGGTTTGAGTGGGGATGAATCGGGTTTAAGCGCTAAAAATCCGAGAAGATGGGTTACCCGCTAAGAACCCGTGTGAAGTGGTCCTGGGGGGAGTTGACCGGGCGGTCAACAATCCCCAGGACCAATGAGAGAAGGCCACGTGGCTGGATTTTGAAAATGAATTTAAAGGTAGCAAATGGCCGAATTAGTGAAAACTTAAACACATGAAATATTTTTATTTTATTTTTTTTCTATTTTTTTAGTGATTTTTAATTAATTATTCAAAGTAAAAATAGTGTATTTACATAGTAGGTTCATATATAGGTATATATACACTATATGGGATTTTAATTTTTGATTTTTGATTGTTATTTTTATACAATTTTATTCCCATTTTATATTTTATTTATTTATATTATAAAATAAGGAATACAAAGACATTTTTATTTTATTTTTATTATTTATCTATATAGGTGAAATAAATACATATGTACATCTATATACATGGTATATTTTTCTGTTTTTAATTTTGCTATTTTTATTTTGTTTTTGTTTTAATTGTTTTTATTTTATTTATTTACATTATATAATATAGAATATTTACAAAGATTTTGGAAATTAATTTTATTTATTTATGAAGCTAAATAAATATAAAGGTGGGTGGTCTATGTACATGATGAGTGATGTTTTTCTCTTCTTTTTGATTTTTATCTTTTTCTTTTGTTTTTATACTTATGAGTACATACAAAATTTACAAGCATATTTTAAGCTATTTTTGTGAGGAAAATACTTTTATTTATTTACATAAATATTTACACACATGAGCCCCTATCTCCCTCTACTTTGGCTTTTATGCGGTCAGGCTCATGCTGAGCCCTCCCTTGGGTTAGATTGCTTAATATTTATTCTAAATATTTCCTTCTTTTTCCTTTTTAATCTTTATTTTTTTATTTTTACACAAAAACATGCTAATTATAGGTTTTTACACAGTGCATGCTTTTGGTAATTATTTCCATTTACAACTATATACATGCATTTGCAAAGGTTTTTGCAGCTAAAATATAAGAATAAAGAGTGATGAATGGATATTCATCAGTAACTCCTCTGGAAATACATCAGGAAAATCACGCACAACTCTAACATCTTCAATCATGCGATCCTGGGCAGGTAACTCCACAGCATAGGCGAGAAAACCCATGCAACCCTGATCGAGTAAGTGTTGGGCCTTCAATGTTGATACATATAAGACTTCACTATCTAGGGTACGTCCATCAAACTGAAAGGTAGGTATGCCTGGGAGACGGAACACTATCGTCTTCTTAAAGCAATCAAGGCATGTGTGATGTTGCTCGAGCTAATCCATACCTAGGATGACATCAAAATTTTCTAACAGAACAAGTAAAAGATATGCGGGCATTAGGTGCCGCCAATCTGCACTGCTACATCCCTCGCTTCTTGTCACACGATGAATAATTGACCCCTTGGGACCTTGATGTAGTAAGGATATGAAACAAAGATTTGTTCTTTTTCTAACTTGGATACTAGTCGATGTGCTAGAAGAGAGTGCATAGCTCTTGAATCAAATAAGGCATGTACGGATATACCATGCACTGAAATCATACCTCGCACTACAACTCCTGGGGTGCGGGCCTGCTCCTGTGTGATTGCATTCAATTGTCCCTGCAGGTTTGATGGGGCATTAGAACCTGCAACACTGAAGGTTGGTCATGGTGGAGGACGTTGAAAGCCTCGACCTCCATGACGAGAAGCTGATCCATGTGATTGTGCGAGTGAGAAAGTTGATCGTACACTTGGTTGATGACTGCCTAAGCTGCTAGTAAGTAAGGGACACTTGGCCTTAAAATGACCCGGTTGTTGGCAGTGGAAACACCTACGATCTCCTGACTGAGAAAATGAGCCTCCCGAGACAAGGCTAGCACCTCTTGTCTTGTGACCCCGCGAGTGTGTTGAAGAGCGGAAGGAAGTAGTATCGCGACTCGCCAAGCCCTGCCCCAAAATAGGTGTAAGAGCAAATCTTCTAGTGGTAGGAGTGGTAGACATTGGCTGGAAATGATGCTCTCTACGAGCTCTGTAGAAATCTCGACGAACAGTTCTCCCGGACTGAGGTGATTGGAAAGACAATGGACTTACTAAACATGAATGTAATTATTCTCCTTAAGTAATGCTAAAATTAGATAGCTTTGTTGCTATATTTATATTTCAAATCCCGTTGAGAATCTAATATGCAAAGGATAGAATGGAGTATCGGGCTCTGATACCATCTGTGGCGCCCCGCCCCGCCGGCTACCGAAACCGACGAGACGGGAGCGTCGGACCTACGATCCAAATACGCCCACGATCTATGATACTCAGCAAACCATCTTATGCACATTAGATTAACATTTGAAATATAAATAACAACAGGAGAATAATGTGAAATGGAAAGTAAAATACACCATCCATTCTCATTGATAATGATAATCAAGTCCATGTCGATAGAAGAGATACATCATGAAATCTTAAATTTTGTAGAAAAAGCTCTCAACATATCTCACTACAATGTCTCTCAAGAATAACATAAAATGATGCGGAAGTAAATAAGTTACTCTAAATATGACGCACCCTGTCTAGTGCAAGTATGACGTAGGAAGTGCTGATCTCCTGAAAAGACCGCTACTATAGCGGCTGCTGCTCAGGTATACCTGTTGGATTCACACGAGGGTAACGTTATCAGCAATTGCCCAGTAACGAGACAAACACTATACTGACTAATGCAGGGGTAAGAAAAGAATGTATACTAAACTTTATTTAATGGCACATGCATCTATTAAAAAAATTAAAAAGAACACCAAGTCATTCTAATTCACATTGGATCTCATAATTATTTACTTTTATTTATTTATATAATAATCATTTAAGTATAACCACCATAATCTTGATATTTCTACAAATTGATTAGAGTCCACAACGGTATACATTTTCCGACACCCGATCAATAATCATTTCTCGTATTATTTTAGCACATGCAGGTACGCGACTCGCAGGCCTCCGCTACGCGGGAACTTGTTTGTCATCTTGGATAAACCTCCAAGTATTTCAACCTCAAATTCTCCAACTTCAAACCATATCCCGGAACACCTATCACGATAATAATACTCCAAGTAAAATTAGATGTGGCCACATTTAATTTTAAACAGAGTCTTATAATCGTGTATAAGTGAGAAACCAAGAACGCCAACCGCGCCACCTGCCTACTCCGTCAAGCGACTCCGGATATTACCGTGCTGCTAGGTGCAACGCGTCACCCAACTCGTCCGTTGGGGTCGCGACTTTCGAGGCATCTACCCGGAGCCCAAGGGTGCATGCTCAATCCCTTGCGGCGCCTACTCCATTTACCTGACTATCATGGAACCTCACTACATGATAATTACCATGATAATAAATATTGTTAGATAATTAACGGTAGTCAGTTACGACCCTATGGGTGATGGCATTCATGATTATACGAGTACAACATCAACCATTTACCTATACCCAGACAAATATTATTCTTCATGTCCTCCTTGGACTTTCAATTGCATCTAATTTAATTTTTATCAATTGCATGCGCCGTTACACTAAAATATGTTCTACCATATCTTATTCAAATTGGGGTGATAATCTCTTACATACTACATATAACGTACACTACTATTCAATATTGTTGACTGTTGAGTCATTGATAAATTGACATATACATCCGATACCTGAAGCAATACAAATGGTAATACACGGATGTCGGTTCATGACATAGGTATAATATCATTACTATGCAGCGCACTTTGATTCAAGATGGAGGGATCATACACGTGTAATATGATAGGTGGACATTGTTGGTTTCGAGAACCCAATGCAAAACTATAATTAACCCAATCGTCTATGTTATATCCCATAAATTCTTATTGTATATGTCAACAATAAAATATATTAAAAGAACCTGGATTGATTTTGGTATTTACAGACTTAGATAATAACTGATATACTCAAAATATTTATCGTAAAGTGCGATTTCCCTCTCCCTTTTTCTCTAACAACGTAATGCATGAACTATTTTATATAATAATGGAAGATCAGATTTTATTGAGATCATGCATGGAGAGATTTAAAGCACGAACATACTAACGCATAGATTAAAATCTATTTATTATTTCAAAAAGAAACCGAAAAGGAGTCAGGTCGATTTGTCTTCTTTAACGGAAATTTCACTCGCAAATCTCATATTTTCATCCCATTATGATTGCTAGGAAATTTATGAGTGATCCAACAAAATCATTGATAGTGCATGAGGGATTATACAGTGTTGCATCATTTCCATCGATATATATGTATGCATGTACATGAATGGAAATCGTAAATATATAGCGTGGATGAAATTTGCTATCATAGATTTATACATTTTGATCTTGTCTATGATGATAACAATAATCCCTACGGTGATACTAATGAAAGCATGATCCGAAAGTGGTGAGAACAAACGAAGCATCAATAATCACATAGGAGGATCAAGAATTGTATAGAAACAAACCCAAGGAGGGAAAGCACAATCACTACTATATAAATCATATCATAAGAAAAACCAAGGCTCTAAGTATGTTCAAGCATATGTGAATAAAACTACGTGGAAGCCAACAGCAAGAGGGAGGTATTTATCGTTACCTTCGAGGATGTTCCTTCGGGATCTCCTCTTACACGAAAATGGTATTTCCGTTGCTCGATCGCAGTGCGGAGGCGTGCACCGCGGTGACCTCGAGCTTTCCTACGTGATGGTGGTCGCGGATCTTCGATCGGAGCTCCTTCTCCGACGTCAATGGCGATGGTGGTGCTCCAAAGAGAGGGAAGGATTGTGGTGGCTAGGCCTTTGAGAGAGTAGCCTATCACCTTCTATTTATAAAGGGAGAGGTGAAAATGGGTGCAATTTCGGATATGGTTCGGATCCATATATGGGTCCCAACTATTATACTTAAAACATCGATAACTTGAGCTAGGAATATCGGAATTGGGTATTCTTGGGCTCGTTGGAAAGATATCGACCAGATCAGCGCAATGGCGTGATTATTTGAATTTTTTGGATGTTAAAAATATTCCAGATTTTAGGAAAAATAAAATACGGGATTTCACATCATAAAAATCTTAAAGGAAGTCTCGTCCTCGAGACGTAGGATTTAACGTGTAAGTTCCTAATGTGGTGTATAATCAGGCATAAAAATCTTAAAGAGAACGAAACCAATAAAAATCTTAAAGAGGATTGGAATAGGGTCTCGTGAACATACCTTCAAAAAGATAGGGGTATTTCTGTCGCATATATGCCTCAGGCTCCCATGTAGCCTCCTCAACATTCTGACTTTGCCACAATACCTTAACCAAAGGGATGTCTTTCCGTCGTAACCTCTTGACTGTCCGGTCTAAAATCTGTACAGGTGCCTCAGGAAAAGACAAATTCGGTTCAACCGCGAGGTCCTCATAGCTAATCACATATCGAGGGTCGCGAATATACTTCCGGAGGTTTGACACATGGAATACATCATGCACGCCTGCCAAGTGAGGAGGGAGTGCTACTCGGTATGCTACCTTCCCAATACGAGATAAAATCTCGAAAGGGACAACGAACCGTAGTGCCAACTTGCCCTTGACACCAAATCTTTGAATACCTTTCATTGGAGATACTTTTAAGAATACAAAATCTCCGGCATCAAATTCCAGATCACGACGTCTCTGATCAGCGTAGCTCCTCTGACGGCTCTGTGTAGTCAATAATTTCTTCCTAGCCATTTCCACATCTCTCATTGTGTCCTCGATTATTTGAGTGGAATAAATACCCTTGTCACCCACTTCCTGTCAACACAAGGGAGTAGTGCATCTTCGCCCATACAATGCTTCGAAAGGTGCATGCCAATACTAGCATGGTAGCTGTTGTTATAAGTGAACTCCACTAAATGAAGGTGATCCTTCCAAGATCCTTGCCACTCAATGGCACATGCTCTGAGCAGGTCCTCAGGAGTCTGAATTGTCCTCTCTGATTGTCCATCCGTCTGCAGATGATATGCTGAACTAAGACACAGTTTAGTTTTTAGGGCCTTCATGAATTCTCCCCAATAATGTGACGTGAAACGAGAGTCCCTATCAGATACAACCTCCTTGGAAATCCCATGCAAGCGAATAACATGTTGAATATATAGTTTGGCCAGATCCACCGGACGCATGTCATGTTCACGGGAATAAAATGTGCATACTTAGTCAACATGTCTACAATAACCCAAATAGCATCATATCCACCTACTGTACGAGGTAAGGATGTCACGAAGTCCATAGAGACACTCTCTCATTTCTACAACGGAATAGGAAGTGACTGTAACAAGCCTGGAGGATGCTTGTGCTCTGCCTTCACCAATTGGCACGTAAGGCAACAACTGACATGTTCTACAACATCTCTCTTCATCCCTTCCCATCAGAAGTGTTGACGGAGATCTTTATACACCTTGGTGCTTCCTGGATGGATAGATAATCTGGAACAGTGAGCCTCATCTAGGATGTCTCTCCTTAACTCATCATCATCAGGGGCAGAGACACGGTCTCCCTTCCATAAGATGGACTCACAAACTCTAAATCCATCAAACTCCTCCTTCAGACATCGATGGAACAAGTCTTGTAGTTTCTGATCTGTCTGCTGACCATGCACAAGCTTGTCCCATAATCCACTGTACTTAGCAGGTACAATTATGACATCTGTAGTACTACCAAAGGGGTGCCACTCATTGAGTGTGTGAGCATATCCAAAGTCTGTAGCAATGATGTGGTGCCCTCGGTATGTGCTCTCCTACTCAAAGCATTTCCTACTACATTTCCCTTACCCGGATGATAAGCGGTCATGCAGTCGTAATCTTTCAACAGTTTCATCTATCGTCTTTGTCTCGTATTCAATTCCCGTTGGTCAAGGATATATTTGGGACTCTTGTGATCTGTAAAAATTTCAAAAGTGACCCCATATAAGTAGTGACACCATATCTTCAATGCGAAGACTATAACTGCCAACTCAAAGTTATGAGTAGGGTCGTTCTGTTCATAATTCTTTAATTGTCGCGATGATATGTCACAACTTGACCATGTTGCATCAACACTGCTCCTAATCCCTTTGATGCATTAGTATACATCGTAAAATCTAAAGTTCCTGAAGGGAGGGTGAGAATCGGGGTATTGGTCAATCTCTCTTTCAACATACGAAAGCTCAGCTCACACTTGTCGCTCCAAATGAAAGGGACATCTTTCTATGTCAGACGAGTAAGTGGTAAATCTAGCTGCGAGAAGCCCCTAACAAAACGTCTGTAGTAGCCAGCAAGGCCTAAGAAACTGCGTATCTCGGTAACTATCTTGGACTGCTCCCAGGACATTATTTCCTCTATCTTGGCTGGATCAATTGCCACACCTGCTCCCGAAATTACATGACCAAGGAAGGCTACTTCGGTAAGCCAAAATTCACACTTGTTTTATTTGCATACAAATTGCGTTCTCTGAGTGTCTCAAGAATAGTATGAAGGTGCTGCTCATGCTCATGCTCATCACGTGAGTAGTTGAAGATATCATCAATGAATACTACCACAAAACGATCTAAGTATGGATAGAAAATTCTATCCATGAACGCAGCAGGTGCTTTCGTGAGTCCAAACGGCATGACCACAAACTCATAATGGTTGCATCTGGTGCAAAAAGCATATTTAAGCACCTCTGTGTCCTTAATTCTCAATTGATGATAACCCGATCGTAGATTAATCTTTGAGAATACCGTTTCACCTTGCAACTGATCGAAACGATCATCTATTCGTGGAAGTGGATAACGGTTATTTACCATTCTTTTATTCAATTGCATGTAGTCGATGCACAAACGCATAGACCCATCCTTCATATTTACGAAGAGGACCGGTGCCCCCTAAGGTGATGTACTAGGAAGGGTGAATCCTTTTTTTCCAACAACTCCTACAGTTGAACTTTGAGCTCCTGAATTCGGCTGGTGCCATTCGGTATGGAGGTATGGAGATGGGTTGTGTATCTGGTATCAAGGTGATCTCGAACTCGATCTCCCTCCTTGGTGGCAGTCCAGGTAACTGATGCTGCGCAAAATGACCACTAGGATATATGGTGCTAATCGGTCGTTGTGACCCAAGCAATCAAGCGCGAACAATCGAGAAAAATAGACCACCAAGAGAGATAAAAATCAATCAAAATGCGAAATAGCGGTCTTGCTATTTATTTAACCTGGTATAGCGACCAGGGTCGAACACAAGGAGCACGGGAAGAAGGCGAAGATGAATGTGGATTCTGATGATCGAATAGAGCTATGGAGTGGTCGGAATCAGCGTAACACGGCGAAGCGGCGATTTAGGGGAAATGGAAAATCAAAGAATAAGAAGGAACGACGGGGCTACTGACAGCGCTCCCGCACCCTTTGTTAATTCGGTCAAATTAATGTCCAAATTAATTAATGTGATTCGTTGTAGTCGGATACGAGAGGTTAATCAAAAACCACTTATGGATTAATCTGAAGTTAATTTTAAGCGGCAATAGTTTTTTACTTGGTGGAAGTCCAAGGTCGATCTCAGGGAGGCATCTGTCTCCTTAGGTGAATTTAAGCAAGGATCCGAGTGTTGATTTACAAGGAGTATTTTTTTCTTTTTTTTTATTTTCTATGCAGACTTATGGAGACAATGCAGGCCAATTTGATGTTTAATTTAATTAAGGTATCAAATGAAGTCCAAAAATTATGAAAATTGGCCAGATGGTTAATGATGATGAAAATGACCTACACTAATTTTTTTAGAATTTTTCGACACTAAATAAGTTTACTGTGAATTGAATGAACAGACAGGGTGATTTTCAGTATTTGAATTTTAATAAATATCAAACCACAATTTTTTTCAAGAACTAAAATTATCCTAGGTGGCTCTAATGAGAAGGGATCTAGGAAAGTTAACAGAACTTAATTTCACTGTGAAATGAATTAATTAAAATTAATCTAAGAAAAGCACTTATCAATTTATTTAGGCCTCGATATGCGTGCAAATGCTATGAAATTTTTATGGTATGTTAAAAATGATGTCCTTAAGCTACTGTGAATTTTTGATGAATTTTGGAAGCACAAAGAATTAACTATCAATCAAAAGGTTTCACTGGGCAAAATATGTCAACAATTCACTAATTAATTCATTAATAATTCAAATGAACTTACAAAATTATGACACGTGGACCAATAGACAGAGGACAAAATTTCCAACATAATGCAATTTTTAGAATTTCAAAATGATGTAAAATGCAATCTAGGGATGCATGCAAACACAGGGGTGTAAATGCAATACAGGAAATTAAAATTACAATAAACAAATATGCAGACAGGGACTCAAATGCAATTACCTATAATGCGGGGGACTCTTGTGCAAATTCTCCACAGGGCACGTGCTCCTCACGTGGGGTCTGCTTCACAGGGACTTCTTTGCAATTTTGGAGAGCTCCAGGGGCTTCTGTGCAATTTGCCCGCACGTGCTCCTCACGTGGGCGGCCTAGGCTCGGAGTGCTGCGGTGGCTCGGAGTGAGGTTCGGGCGCTCTGGAGGTCCGGACTGAGGCTCGGAGTAGGCTCGAGTTGTCCGAGCCTAGGCTTGGGGGCTGAGGCTCGGAATATGTCGACGTGGCGTGATTCGGACCGTTCGGATCAAGATCGATCCAACGGATGGCGGTGAAGACACGTGGCAACGGGAGGACCCGTCAGATCAGGGGAGCGATCAACGGTTGAGGACGGCCGCGGTGAGGGGACGCGTGGCGACGGGTTGGCCGTTCGATCGGTAGCTGCTCTTCTTCCTCGACGGCCCTCTGCCTCCTGCGGAGGAGAAGGCGGGGCTCCAACGATAGGGCTGTAGCTCCGCCCGTCCTTCCTCGTGTTGCTGATGCTCTCCGGCTTGTCGGAGTTCGCCCGGAAGCTTCGTGGCGTGGAGGCGGAGATAATGGTGGTTTCGGGAGCGTCGGAGAGGGCTCTGGTGTCTCTGTCGATGAAGCTCGAGAGCGTCTCCGGCGAGCTTCCGTTCAGTGAGAAGCCAAGTACCTGCTGGGGGTTAGAAGAGATAGCCGAGGCGTGCGAGTGCTCGTGGAGAGATGTAGATGGTCGGCGAGGCCTACGGTGCGAAGGAGGTGACCTGGAGATGAGCTCCGGCCAACTGGCGGAGCTGTTGGTCGGAATAGTGCGAGAGGCGTCGTCAGAGTGTCTAGATGGGACAGCGAGGACGGGAGCTTCGACGCGAAGCTCGTCGATGGTGATTGGAAGCGAGAAGGTGGCCGGTGGCGGTGAATAAAGTCGGAGAAATCGGGGAAAAATAAGAGAAAGATTGGACGATGGATGGAGGGATCTACCTGGGAAATGGAGCTCGGGTTCGGGCTCCAGGTAGTCGCTCGAAGGTCGGTAGGTGGCCTGAGCTCGCGCAGCTCGCGGATGGAGGCTGCAGCACGGCGGTGGCGGCCGTGGATCTCGTCGGAGTCGAATCCCTTTCTTCGCTCAACGAGTCAACGAATTGCTGTCACCAATTGGTAGGTCAGAGCTCAGGGAAGCTCTCTGGAGTGGCGGATGGGGGTGAACGTTGCCGGTGGCGACGTATTTATCAGGTGAAGGTGATGGGTTGGCTGGTGACGAGGCGAGGTTGGTGGTCGTCGTGGGGCGATTCTGGTGGAAGTGGTGGAGCGTGAGGTAGACGGCGAGGGAGAGGGACGAGTGGGTGACGTCGTGGGGGTGTCAGCGGTGGAAGAGGGAGTCTGACGTGTAGCCGGAAATAGAAAGGGGGCGCCCCTCCCGCAAGGCAAGGGACGTGGGAGAGAGGGGCGCCCGGAGGTAGGAGACGAGGTCTCCACCGTTGGATCTTGTGATCCAACGGTGGCGATCGAGGGGAGCTGGTCGGGTAGGATTAGATCTGGGGCGCGGAGATGAAGGGCTGAGGTGTAGCCACGTGGCACGTTGTGGGCGAAGCGCAAGCGAACGGCCTGGATGAGGAGAGGATGTTGATCAGAGGGTCGCGATTCGCTGGGAGAAGGGCGGCTGCGATTGAGAGATCAGGGGTCTGATCAAGCGACGTAGATGCTGCCACGTGGAGGGCTCTGGTGAAAGCGCGAACGAGCGGCGTAGATCAATGCAGGAGATGATCGGATGGTCCAGGCAAGGGGCGTGTGTGGAGAAAGCTGGGTCGTTGGATCTGAAGCGAGATCCAACGGTTGAGGACGCAGGCGGGTGAGGCGAGGGGAAGCGGGCCGCGTGGCGCAACCAGAGGGCGCCACGTGGCCTGCTGTGAGTAGTTGGAGAAAAATACACTTGTAGAGAGAAGAGGGGATCGAATTTGGAAAAAACTCAAAACATAAAAGTTGTAGATCTCGATGAGATCTACAAGTTTCATGTTGACCAAAGACGGAGATGAGGTCAAATATGATACATAAATACAAGGATACATAGATATATATAGATAGTATACAAAGTGGCTCAAAAACCCATCTTTCTCATACAAGCTCCAAATTCAATGAAATTAGTCTCATTTTAAAGGTCTTTTGATTTGTAGTAATCTAAGAGTAAGTAGACCTAAATCGGAGTTTGTATGAGGGCTTTATTTGCATTCTAATGTACAGGGGTTCTCAGGCTTTATTGGCTATTTTACAAAGGTGATTTTTGGCCTTTTTCCCTATATTATTAACTAAGGAGTACAATTTATAGAGAAGAGGTTATTTTGGTGCATGGGTATTTTATAGAGGATTTTTGGCTTCTTATTTAAATGCAAATGAGTTGCTAAACTGCATGAGTTATGAATATATGCATGAATGCTATTTATGCAACATAAGAGGAAATATGCCTCTATTTTCTCGGGAACAAGGATCTATTTTTGACTTTTGGAGTGATGGATCACAGATTCATCAACCCCCTATACTTAAACCTTGCTCGTCCCCGAGCAACTAAATGAAATGCAAGAGTGAAATGAGATTGGGTTCCATGCCAATGTTATGAACAAAAGTTAAAAATAGAGCTTGACTTGACCTTTGGATTAATCATGTGTCGGAACCTTATTGGGATCTGAGTTTAAGACTTAACAGACTTCAAGTTCCACAAGTCTTCTATTCAAGACTCCTCAACTCACCTAATCAGAACAAGTCTACATACACAAACTCTAATGACCATGAATCTTTTCATGCAGTGTTAGTGATATATGACTCCCCACCTCAGAAGTAACAAAGAAACAACCTCCCCCAACCTGGTAACTCTAATGCCTCGGTCTAGCAACTCTTTCCTCGAGAAGCGGGGTATTCCCTTCTAAGTTCAAGTTCAACCAGCTCAAGAAGAGGGGGAAGAAGTATAGACTTTTGGAAGCTCAGCCAGTGTAGCTAAGTCTCCCGCTGCAAGCTTCATGAGATGTAACAAGGTGACCACAAGCTTTTGCTTTTCTTGACTACGTATACTTCGGTGGGGTTATTAAATTTTCAATCCGACCCACCACTTTTTTGGAGTTCTTTTTGGCATTTTTTTTTTCAAACATGCCTTTGTACATATATACATGATGCAGCATAGATACAAGAAATTTCCTCTTGAGCCAGTAGACTATCCCTCTTTTGAAGCTTTATTGCAACCCACTGCTTCTGTCTTTAGCCTTCATCACCACTAGTCCAAGTTGAGACGCACTTCCTTCACTAGAAGAAGAAGAGAGGTTCCGCCTAGAAGTACTACCCTCATATGCTACCCCAAGCTAAAGGAAACTGCCTCCTCATCACCTCATCCGTAGAGAGCCATGTGTAAAGTGCTGGTGCACGTCAAGCCATTGTCTCTAAGAGCCATGTGTGTGTTGTTAAGTGCTCTACTCAGGCATGTCAAGATGACATATGAACATAGACTTGCAGACTTAAAGAATTAAGTCACCTGACCTGAAAAATCTAACTCCAGTTCCTATAAGGTTCCTCTGAATTTAGGTGGATTAAGGTCAAATCATTTCCATCCTTAATATCTGCTCACAACTTGGTCCAGAACCCACTAGCTTTTCACTTTGCATAAGCAAAGTATGCAGATGAGATGTCATGCTATGAAAATGCAAGACTCTTTTTATTTTTCTATGCAGAGATGATATGCAAGAGTAAATAAGAAGCCTTATTTTCAACATTTTGTTTTATTTTTTGGTATACAACACTTTTTACAACAATTTTTAGTTTGTAATAATATACATAGTATACAAATTTTTATACATCCTATTTTACAACAAATTTTACAAAAGTATGTTTTACAACTTTTTGTACAAGTATTATAGTAATTTTTTTTTGGTATACCTCCTATGAGTCAGTTTATACAAGTGTATTTTACAAAAAAATTTCTCAAATTTTTACCCACCCGTAATTATTGCATAATATATACAAAAATACGCGAAAGTACGAGCTATGGGTAAAGTATATATGTAATATATACACGCCCCCCATACTTAGCATGTGGTATGTCCTCAGAGCACGAAGAGCGAGGAAAAAGACATAGCTCGTGCTAAGCGTGGGAGAGCCAAAAAGTATGGAAGTCGTCTCGCCCCCCTATACTTAGGCTCTGGCAGCCTAAGTATAGAAGAAGATCAGAAATGGGGCGGACGAGGAAAAGATGGGAAATGGATGAGTATTAATGCGGGCATCGGTCCCCCCTATACTTAGGCTCAGGTCAGCCTAAGTGTCGGTAGGGAATGAGTATGAGGACCAATGTGATCTGGAGGATGTACAGTGAATCGACTCGGGTGACCCTTCCCCCCTATACTTAGGATCTGGTCATCTTAAGTATAGTCCAAGATAATGGCTCGATGATGTGGGGATGGGATGGATTACTAGAATCGTGGGTGCAAAGGATAGGATATACAGGAAGAATGATATATACATATGAGTCGGTCTGAATCTTTCGAAGATGCTGCTGATGGCTGGGGTTTATTGCTGCACGGTTTCACACGCGGCTTGAGGTGTATCTTCTGTATCTGTCTCGCGCATGAGTACAATCTCCTCCACATGGACTAACTGTTCATTAGATTCAACGAAGTGCTTCAACAGCTGCCCATTTACTAGGAATGTCGGTGCGTCATCTGCGAGATCCGAGATCTCGACACATCCACTATCATGCACCGTACGGACGACAAATGGTCCCGTCCACTTAGACTTTAACTTGCCTTGGAAAATCTTCAGCCTAGCATTGAACAACCATACCTTCTGTCCAGGAACAAAGGTCTTTCGTCTGATATATCTATCATGCCAACGCTTCACCTTGTCCTTGTACACCAAACTGTTGTCGTATGCTCTGTTTCTGACTTCCACAAGCTCATTCAGATCCATGTCTCTCTGTTTCTGACCCAGGTGTGTGTTCCAGTTGACCTTCTTTATTGCCCATTCTGATTTGTGCACTAACTCTGCGGGCAAATGGCACGGCTTTCCGAATACCATTCGGAATGGGGAGGTGCCTAACGGTGTCTTGTAAGCCGTCCTATACGCCCAGAGGACTTGATCTAAGATCTGAGACCAGTCCTTCCTGTCCGGGCGGACAAGCTTTTGCAATATGGTTTTCACCTCCCTATTTGACACCTCAGCCATACCATTGGTTTGTGGGTGGTAAGGACTCGCGACACGGTGTTCGATGCCGTAGTCCTTCAGGAGTTTCTTCACCTCCCGATTCACAAAATGGCTACCCCCATCTGATATCATCATTTTGGGGATCCCGAATCTAGAGATTGTGTTCTCTCTGATGAATTTACAGACAGTCCTGCTGTCTGCGGCTCGGGTCGGGATAGCCTCCACCCATCTGGATAGATAGTCTACCGCAAGAAGGACGTATTCGAACCCGTGGCTGACAGGGAATGGGCCCATGAAATCGATGCCCCAGGCGTCAAAGACATCACAAATGATGACCGGCTTCATTGGCATCTCATCCTTGAAACCAACGGTTCCTCCCATTCTCTGGCAAACTGGGCACGACTTCGCGAAGGTGGTGGCATCGCGAAACAGAGTCGGCCAGTAAAAGCCACACTGAAGTACCTTCCATGCGGTCCTCTTCCCGGAGTGGTGTCCTCCTGCCTCTAAGCTATGGTATAAAGAAAGGACACTCTGGTATTCCTCCTGAGGAATACAACGTCTCCAGCACAATCCGGTCCTTCAAAGAAAAGGATCGGATCCTCCCAATGGTAGTGTCTAGCATCCGACTTTAATCGGTCGATTTGGCTTTTGGGCCAATCCTCGGGAACTTTCTTGGAGACAAGATAGTTCACGATATTGGCGTACCATGGGAGTGAGTCGATAACAAAAATCGACTCGTCAGGGAAGGAGTCTCGAATCGGGGAAACCTCGGAAGTATTAAGATCTTCGAGACGAGAAAGATGATCGGCCACTACGTTCGTCTTTCCAGGTTTATCACGGATGTCCAAATCAAACTCCTGGATAAGTAAAATCCAACGAAGAATACGCGCCTTCGCGTCCTTCTTCTCCATCAAATATCGTAGTGCCGTGTGGTCTGTGAACACAGTTACCTTGGATCCGATTAAGTGAGATCTGAATTTGTCCAAGGCAAACACTACCGCAAGCATTTCCTTTTCTGTAACTGTATAGTTACGCTGAGCAGAATCAAGCACTTTGCTTGCGTAGTGAATTACAAACGGGACGCCATCTCTTCTTTGTCCCAATACAGCCCCAACAGCATAATCTGAGGCGTCCGTCATGATCTCAAAAGGTAGAGACCAATCTGGGGCTTGTAGAATGGGTGCGTCCATGATCATTCCTTGTAAAAGCTTAAAGGCCTCCAGACACTTGTGATCTACAATAAACTCCATGTCTTTGCCTAAAAGCTCAGTTAGCGGTCGGGCAATCTTGGAAAAATCCTTGATAAATCTTCGATAGAATCCGACATGCCCGAGGAACGACCGCAACTGTCTTACGTTGGTTGGTGGCTGGAGTCGTCTGATCACGTCCACCTTGGCAGGGTCAACCTCCATTCCTCTCTTGGAGATGACATGCCCCAACACTATGCCCTCCATCACCATGAAGTGACTTTTCTCCCAGGAGAGCACCAGATTGACTTCACAACATCTTTTGAGGACTCGGTCCAGATTCCTAAGACGGGAATCAAAAGAATCGCCGTGGACCGAGAAGTCATCCATGAAGACTTCCAAGAATTCACCGACCATTTCGGCGAATACAGCAATCATGCACCTTTGAAAAGTACCTGGAGCATTGCATAGCCCAAAAGGCATGCGCCTGAAAGCATAGGTACCAAAGGGGCATGTAAACGTGGTCTTTTCCTGATCCTCCGGAGCGATGGCTACTTGATTGTAGCCCGAGAACCCATCAAGGAAGCAGAAGAATTCTTTTCCCGCTAATCTTTCTAGGATCTGATCAATGAACGGTAGGGGGAAATGATCCTTCTTCGTCGCGGCATTCAAGCGTCTGTAATCCACATAGACGCGCCACGACGTGGGTATTCTCATCACGATCTCCTCTCCGTCCTCATTGGTGGTCGTCTGAATTCCCGATTTTTTCGGGACAACATGGATTGGGGCCACCCACTTAGAGTCGAAGATTGGGTAAATGAAACCCGCGTCGCACCATTTTTCTATCTCTTTTTTCACAACCTCTCGCAAATTTGGATTCAACCGGCGTTGGAATTCACGAGAGGGTTTGGCTTCGTTCTCTAAGTAAATATGGTGCGAACACAGAGCGGGATTTATCCCGTGGAGATCGGAAATGCTCCCGCCTATTGCCTTGCGGTTCTTCTCCAGGATCTCTAGCAAGTGAGATTCCTGCTCCTCGGTCAATTGCGAACTGATAATGACCGGAAATTTCTTGTCTTGGCCCGCAAGGAAGGCATATTTCAGGGTTGTGGGCAGAGGTTTGAGCTCAGGAATAGTGTGATCGTCTAAGAAGTCTGGCTCAATCTGATCTGGTTTGGTGTTGGAAGTGGCTGGATCATGTTCTGTAATAGCTGCCACCAAGCACGGCTCTGGAGTCGGATCGTCAAAAGTTTCCATACAATCAGCAAACGCCTCGTCCGACTCGTCATCCTCATCTTCCGATTGTCCTAAGGATGTAAGGACTGACAGGCCCAACTGGGCCTCTACGTCATCGAAGATGTAGGGCGATGCAGGTTCAGAGCTGTACTCGTTCCTGAGGATCTCGCAGACTGACTCATGCATTGGATCATCTTCAAAGGAGATGGACACCTTGATGCTGGCTGGGTTCTGTCTCCATGGCCCAACTACGTCTAAATGCTCACAGTCTGTTCCGGTAGAAGAGTACTCGGTGCTGGATTCGGAGTCCGGTCTCTGCCATCTCGTCTGCTTCATCTCAAGTTCCTCATCTCCGCCGAGAGTTTGGAACTGAATCTTCCCTTTCTTATAATCAAATAAGGCCCCCGCTGTTCTGAGGAAGGGCCTACCTAAAATGATCTGGGAATCTCTCCAATTGCGAGGGGTTTCCATATCCAGGACAGTGAAGTCCAACATGTATTCTTGTCCCTCGACTTTGATCACAATGTTCCTTAACTCTCCTTGGGACCTCTTAGTGGATTTGTCAGCAAACTGTAGAATAGCTCTAGATTTCCTAAGAGGTCCGAGATTAAGCCGCTCATAGAGGGCTGTGGGCATTAAGTTGATCGAGGAACCATTGTCCAGGAGAGTGCGTGCAAACGCGATGTCATCAACATGACTCACTACATAGTGTGCACCCATGTCTCTTCGTTTCCGAGGAAACGAGTTCTTTATTGCACAAGTCGTGGCTACTGATAAAACGTGTTTCTCAACACGGCTTTTGGCCTTCCTGCTAACCCTAGTAGGTGTGCATCTCACCATAAGGTATTTTTGGAATGCAGGGGTCATTTCCACGAACTTGTCAAAAGGGGTTGTGACCTTGATGTGTTTATTGCAAAATTCAGCCATCTCAGGGTCATCTTTTTGGATTTTTTTGATTTTCTTCTTTCCACCCTTGAGAGCTCGGGGGAAAGGGATTATTGACTCCAACTCAGGTTCGAGAACTGAAATATTCTCATTAACTGCAGGAACTGAGTTCTGGACACGACTATGACTCTGACTCTGATACAGACTCTGACTTGGACTCTGACCAAAAAGAAAATGCTGAGGCGAGACCGGTTGCGCTTCTTCCGCTTCTTCTGGACGATCCTCCTCAGATGGAGGTGCGGGCTCATCGGTGTCGGCTGACTCTAGGTGGATGCGAGAATGCTGCTTCGAGGACTCAGATGTCCTCTTCTTCCGCTGGCGGTGGTGGTGGTGATGCTCCTCCTCTTCTTCCTCCGAATTCTCCTCAGGTAGATTCTCGGAGGCTCCTTCCTTCTGCGCCCTTGCCCGATCAGGTATGGTCACGGTCCTTCCGCTCCTGAGGGACATATGATTGACATTATCGTACGAAAGGATCTCATGTTCAGATAAGTAATTATCTGAATAATATACCTGATCTCTAGGTCGGTTCTGGCCCTGGTGTATGCTGTTTGGGTTGGCCTGAACCTGTGCGGGAATTGGGGTCCTTGGCGCCATTTGTTGGTCCTGGTTACGAGAGACCCGATTGATGCCGGTCCTCATGTCCAGGTAGTCATTCTGCATCTGTTGGACCCTATCAGACAGGGTCTGGATCGCCAAGGTGAGTGACTCCAATTCGGTGGGCTGGGCTTGCTGTTGTGTTGATGTCGTCCTGTATTGGCCCTGCTGGCCATGACGATACTGCTGCTGATGGGACGGTGCTGGCCCCTGCTGGTAGGTGCGCTGCTGCGGCTGGTACCCCTGTTCTGGCCTGGACTGGTATCGCGGGACTGTGACGGGCCTGGTCTCTTGGTAGATTGGGGTTGGGCGGTGTGCCTGATCCTTCCCCATCTCGATTTGCCGGACTAGCGGGTCACGGCTATACCAAAGCCCGTTAATCTCGTATACAGGCGGAGGCTCCTCGTAGTCTGTTTCCACTGGTGGGGGTGCATGATGGTTCGGCTGGGTATAAGTCTGATCCCAGCTGCTCTGAGACCCTGGTGCCTGTTCCTGTACAAGATGGACTCGATGTACAGGTACAGGTGGTGCAGAAGGGGCGGGTAGCTTGATCTTAGCTACCTTTTCAGAGAGTTCCTCCACTTTCTTGGGAAGGCTCGAAAGAGACTCCATCTCAGCGACTCTCTTGTGGATCTGCTCGACCATGGTAAGCTTGTCGGCTATCATCCCCATGCTGGGGATGAGGTCCTCAGTCAGACTTGCAACAGTCCTTCTAGTTGTCTCATTGGATAAGATTGAGGGAGACAACTGATAGGCCCTTGTGGCCTGTGACCTGCCGGTTTCCGCCATCTGCTCTAGGATCTTCCATACAGCATGCTCGTTTTTGTTCAGATAGCTTCCTCCACAGGCGGCACTGACTAACCCCTGCATCTCTGGAGTTAAACCACAGATCAAGGTCTGGACCAAGATCGCCTTTGAAATGCCGTGACAGGGGCATTTCTGTACTAAGTCATTGAATCTGTCCCAAGCCTCATGGAACGGTTCACTGAGTCCTTGAGCGAAGCTGGCGATCTTTGTTCTCATCTGATTAGTTCTACTGAGAGGGTAGAACTTCTTCAAGAAAAGGTCCTTAAACTGCATCCAGGTAGTACATACCACCCCTAAGTTTTTCAGCCAATGAGCAGCCTTATCACCTAAGGCAAAAGGGGTGGCTTTCAGCCGAATATAATCTTGGCCAACATTGGGATGGCTAAGATTGTTGCACACCAACTCAAAGTCACGGAGGAAAGTGTATGGTTCTTCATTAAGGTTTCCGTTGAACTTCGGAAGCAGACTAAGGAAGTGGGGTTTCAGCTCAAATGCCTGGGCGGGAACTGCAGGTGCCAACCAGTTCTGAATCTCGTTCTCCGCCGGGTTATAGGTATCAACCATTGGTCGGTCGATTCCTTCTACTACTATGATCCGTCCCATCCGCGCCGTGAGATCTGCATTCTTCTGTTCAGCTTCAGCGAGGCGAGCAAGAATCTTTTTGATCTGTTCCTCATCGGGTGGAACTTTTGGCGGCATCTCGTCCTCTAGTTCTGGGAATCGGAAAATAAGATCGGTGTTAGAGGGCAAATCAAGGAAGGGATTATCGAGGCAATGGTCTTCCTCGGTAATCTCAGAGGAGATAAAAGGGTTGGTTTGAGAGTAACCACCCTGAGCATGAGGGAACCAGGGCTCAAGAGGGTCATGAGTCCTGGGTGGTCCAAGGTGCGCTCGGGCCGACGAAGACGAGTTACTTGGGGGACTCATAGAGAGATCAGTGAATAGTGCGTCGAGATCTCCCCAATCACTCATCTTGATGAAGAGGGAAGATAGGATTTTACTCCTACCTGAAGCAAGCAACAAGATCAATCCAAGACCCTGGGTTCACACTCAACACAGTGAAGGACTCAAAGTTGGGTCCAATTTATCTTGTAGTTTTTAAGTGTGATTTTAAAGCAAAAGTAGCAAGGATTACGCGGCCTAGAGGGAAGTCGGCTTAGAGCCGGATGCGTCTTCCCTGTTTATCCTGTCGCCTAAGATACCGCCGATCCTCCCTTTCTGCGCTCCTATCCGGAGTGGGGACTCAATGACGTGCCCCTATCTACCTGCAAGCAGGCGGAGGCTGACAAAGTTAGGCCTTGTCGCAGAGTACCGCTGGTTCGCCCCTATCTACCCGCGAAGGCAGAGGCTACTTGGTAATTGTCAATGAGCTTAAAAGTATCCCACTCGTGATATTTGCTAAGATCAGTTGGCTCGTGATATGGAAGGCGGGGATTTGGGCTCTGCCTTAAGGTGTGCACACACACTCAAGTACCCTCACTCAGCCTGAAAACAAGGTCGGGGATTAATCTCCCGCAAACAATTTTCAGATTTTATTCTCTTTTTTTTGGTCAATACTGTTAGCAGTCCCGATTTTTAAAGTTAAGTTATCACTTTAATTAGTCCACCACAAAGCACGCCTATCGGACAGTCCCAATTTCCTGTTTAATTTAAGTGAGAAAATCAGAGGGGGAAATCGAGAAAAGCCGATGCACGAAAAATCGATGATGTTATGCTGAGTAGAGAATACTTACAGTGATCCCTTCGCCTTTTTTATGCAGGATGCAATACAGAATTGAAAACTTTACTCTATATGCAAATGCAAGCGATGAAAAGCCGCTCCTAGACGGGCAGTTCTATTAGCGTGAAGAACAGTTTAATTTTGACTAAGTACTACGGTCTAGGTGCGTCTTTTAAGTATGTTGTGTGGTCCTATTGATTACGAGCACAAACAAGTCCTAGAGTGGCTCGAGGAGCCGCTAGTGCAAGCTAAGTTACAATTCACCCACACAGCACACGGGACACAGTTTCACTATCTTTACACACGCGAGATCCCAAACGGGAACAACTAGAAATGATGCGAAAGAAAGATAAAATAAAATGTAATTACAAAGCCTCTCTTTCACTCAAAAATTTAAATGCTAAGTCCTCGAAGCGTCGCCGACTCCTCGCGGTCCTCGCACACAAAAAATAATTGGAGGTCAGAGAGTTACACAAAGATAAAATAATGCAAAAATAAATGGGAGAAAATAATTACAAGAAAACCGGGGATCAGACTACCCGGGGAAGGAAAATCAAACACTCAAAAAATTACTAAAAATTAACCTAAGCCGTGCCTCCCCGGCAACGGCGCCATTTTGACAGCGCTCCCGCACCCTTTGTTAATTCGGTCAAATTAATGTCCAAATTAATTAATGTGATTCGTTGCAGTCGGATATGAGAGGTTAATCAAAAACCACTTATGGATTAATCTGAAGTTAATTTTAAGCGGCAATATTTTTTTACTTGGTGGAAGTCCAAGGTCGATCTCAGGGAGGCATCTGTCTCCTTAGGTGAATTTAAGCAAGGATCCGAGTGTTGATTTACAAGGAGTATTTTTTTCTTTTTTTTATTTTCTATGCAGACTTATGGAGACAATGCAGGCCAATTTGATGTTCAATTTAATTAAGGTATCAAATGAAGTCCAAAAATTATGAAAATTGGCCAGATGGTTAATGATGATGAAAATGACCTACACTAAGTTTTTTAGAATTTTTCGACACTAAATAAGTTTAATGTGAATTGAATGAACAGACAGGGTGATTTTCAGTATTTGAATTTTAATAAATATCAAACCACAATTTTTTTCAAGAACTAAAATTATCCTAGGTGGCTCTAATGAGAAGGGACCTAGGAAAATTAACAGAACTTAATTTCACTGTGAAATGAATTAATTAAAATTAATCTAAGAAAAGCACTTAACAATTTATTTAGGCCTCGATATGCGTGCAAATGCTATGAAATTTTTATGGTATGTTAAAAATGATGTCCTTAAGCTACTGTGAATTTTTGATGAATTTTGGAAGCACAAAGAATTAACTATCAATCAAAAGGTTTCACTGGGCAAAATATGTCAACAATTCACCAATTAATTCATTAATAATTCAAATGAACTTACAAAAATATGACACGTGGACCAATAGACAGAGGACAAAATTTCCAACATAATGCAATTTTTAGAATTTCAAAATGATGTAAAATGCAATCTAGGGATGCATGCAAACACAGGGGTGTAAATGCAATACATGAAATTAAAATTACAATAAACAAATATGCAGACAGGGACTCAAATGCAATTACCTATAATGCGGGGGACTCTTGTGCAAATTCTCCACAGGGCACGTGCTCCTCACGTGGGGTATGCTTCACAGGGACTTCTTTGCAATTTTGGAGAGCTCCAGGGGCTTCTGTGCAATTTGCCCAGGGCGCACGTGCTCCTCACGTGGGCGGCCTAGGCTCGGAGGGCTGCGGTGGCTCGGAGTGAGGTTCGGGCGCTCTGGAGGTCCGGACTATGGCTCGGAGTAGGCTCGAGTTGTCCGAGCCTAGGCTTGGGGGCTGAGGCTCGGAATATGTCGACGTGGTGTGATTCGGACCGTTCGGATCAAGATCGATCCAACGGGTGGTGGTGAAGACACGTGGCAACGGGAGGACCCGTCAGATCAGGGGAGCGATCAACGGTTGAGGACGGCCGCGGTGAGGGGACGCGTGGCGACGGGTTGGCCGTTCGATCGTTTGATCGAACGGTAGCTGCTCTTCTTCCTCGACGGCCCTACGCCTCCTGCGGAGGAGAAGGCGGGGCTCCGGCGATAGGGCTGTAGCTCCGCCCGTCCTTCCTCGTGTTGCTGATGCTCTCCGGCTTGTCGGAGTTCGCCCGGAAGCTTCGTGGCGTGGAGGCGGAGATAATGGTGGTTTCGGGAGCGTCGGAGAGGGCTCCGGTGTCTCTGTCGATGAAGCTCGAGAGCGTCTCCGGCGAGCTTCCGTTCAGTGAGAAGCCAAGTACCTGTAGGGGGTTAGAAGAGATAGCCGAGGCGTGCGAGTGCTCGTGGAGAGATGTAGAAGGTCGGCAAGGCCTACGGTGCGAAGGAGGTGACCTGGAGATGAGCTCCGGCCAACTGGCGGAGCTGTTGGTCGGAATAGTGCGAGCGGCGTCGTCAGAGTGTCTAGATGGGACAGCGAGGACGGGAGCTTCGACGCGAAGCTCGTCGATGGTGATTGGAAGCGAGAAGGTGGCCGGTGGCGGTGAATAAAGTCGGAGAAATCGGGGAAAATAAGAGAAAGATTGGACGATGGATGGAGGGATCTACCTGGGAAATGGAGCTCGGGTTCGGGCTCCAGGTCGTCGCTCGAAGGTCGGTAGGTGGCCTCAGCTCGCGCAGCTCGCGGATGGAGGCTGCAGCACGGCGGTGGCGGCCGTGGATCTCGCCGGAGTCGAATCCCTTTCTTCGCTCAACGAGTCAACGAATTGCTGTTACCAATTGGTAGGTCGGAGCTCAGGGAAGCTCTCTGGAGTGGCGGATGGGGGTGAACGTTGCCGGTGGCGACGTATTTATAAGGTGAAGGTGATGGGTTGGCTGGTGACGAGGCGAGGTTGGTGGTCGTCGTGGGGCGATTCTGGTGGAAGTGGTGGAGCGTGAGGTAGACGGCGAGGGAGAGGGACGAGTGGGTGACGTCGTGGGGGTGTCAGCGGTGGAAGGGGGAGGCTGACGTGTAGCCGGAAATAGAAAGGGGGTGCCCCTCCCGCAAGGCAAGGGACGTGGGAGAGAGGGCGCCCGGAGGTAGGAGACGAGGTCTCCACCGTTGGATCTTGTGATCCAACGGTGGCGATCGAGGGGAGCTGGTCGGGTAGGATTAGATCTGGGGCGCGGAGATGAAGGGCTGAGGTGTAGCCACGTGGCACGTTGTGGGCGAAGCGCAAGCGAACGGCCTGAATGAGGAGAGGATGTTGATCAGAGGGTCGCGATTCGCTGGGAGAAGGGCGGCTGCGATTGAGAGATCAGGGGTCTGATCAAGCGGCGTAGATGCTGCCACGTGGAGGGCTCTGGTGAAAGCGCGAACGAGCGGCGTAGATCAATGCCGGAGATGATCGGATGGTCCAGGCAAGGGGCGTGTGTGGAGAAAGCTGGGCCGTTGGATCTGAAGCGAGATCCAACGGTTGAGGACGCAGGCGGGTGAGGCGAGGGGAAGCGGGCCGCGTGGCGCAACCAGAGGGCACCACGTGGCCTGCTGTGAGTGGTTGGAGAAAAATACACTTGTAGAGAGAAGAGGGGACCGAATTTGGAAAAACTCAAAACATGAAAGTTGTAGATCTCGATGAGATCTACAAGTTTCATGTTGACCAAAGATGGAGATGAGGTCAAATATGATACATAAATACAAGGATACATAGATATATATAGATAGTATACAAAGTGGCTCAAAACCCCATTTTGTCATACAAGCTCCAAATTCAATGAAATTAGTCTCTTTTTAAAGGTCTTTTGATGTGTAGTAATCTAAGAGTAAGTAGACCTAAATCGGAGTTTGTATGAGGGCTTTATTTGCATTATAATGTACAGGGGTTCTCAGGCTTTATTGGCTATTTTACAAAGGTGATTTTTGGCCTTTTTCCCTATATTATTAACTAAGGAGTACAATTTATAGAGAAGAGGTTATTTTGGTGCATGGGTATTTTACAGAGGATTTTTGGCTTCTTATTTAAATGCAAATGAGTTGCTAAACTGCATGAGTTGTGAATATATGCATGAATGCTATTTATGCAATATAAGAGGAAATATGCCTCTATTTTCTCGGGAACAAGGATATATTTTTGACTTTTGGAGTGATGGATCACATATTCATCAGCTACCTGGGTGGATGGTGAGACTGGGGACGAGCTAAGGATGCTCTGGGTCTTCGCCTCGAGGAGCGTCTCCCTCCGAGGCTCGAGCTCCTGCTGGTGGCAGAGCAAGGCGGCGAAGCTTCACCGGATCAGTGACCTCGCTCCCTCTCCTCGCTTCAACAGCACAAGACGCGAGCTGTCACTCTCACGCACACGCTGGAGCTCACAGGGGGTGGAATCGAATGGCCAAAGATGAGATTCGAGGAGGCGGAGCTGGACCTTTATATGCTGGAGAGTCCGAGAAGACAGGCGCGGGTAGGGAGTGGAAGCGCGCGGATCCCGATGCAGGAGCTCCGGCGAGGATCTCGGGTATATCAAGATCAAATCGGACCCGGGGTTTGAGTGGGGATGAATCGGGTTTAAGCGCTAAAAATCCGAGAAGATGGGTTACCCGATAAGAACCCGTGTGAAGTGGTCCTGGGGGGGGGGAGTTGACCGGGCGGTCAACAATCCCTAGGACCAATGAGAGAAGGCCACGTTTCTGGATTTTGAAAATGAATTTAAAGGTAGCAAATGGCCGAATTAGTGAAAACTTAAAACATGAAATATTTTTATTTTATTTTTTTCTATTTTTTAGTGATTTTTAGTTAATTTTTCAAAGTAAAAATAGTGTATTTACATAGTAGGTTCATATATAGGTATATATACACTATATGGGATTTTAATTTTTGATTTTTGATTGTTATTTTTATACAATTTTATTCCCATTTTATATTTTATTTATTTATATTATAAAATAAGGAATACAAAGACATTTTTATTTTATTTTTATTATTTATCTATATAGGTGAAATAAATACATATGTACATCTATATACATGGTATATTTTTGTGTTTTTAATTTTGCTATTTTTATTTTGTTTTTGTTTTAATTATTTTTATTTTATTTATTTACTTTATATAATATAGAATATTTACAAAGATTTTGGAAATTAATTTTATTTATTTATGAAGCTAAATAAATATAAAGGTGGGTGGTCTATGTACATGATGAGCGATGTTTTTCTCTTCTTTTTGATTTTTATCTTTTTCTTTTGTTTTTATACTTATGAGTACATACAAATATTTACAAGCATATTTTAAGCTATTTTTGCGAGGAAAATACTTTTATTTATTTACATAAATATTTACACACATGAGCCCCTATCTCCCTCTACTTTGGCTTTTATGCGGCCAGGCCCATGCTGAGCCCTCCCTTGGGTTAGGTTGCTCAATATTTATTCTAAATATTTCCCTCTTTTTTCTTTTTAATCTTTATTCTTTTATTTTTGCACAAAAACATGCTAATTATAGGTTTTTACACAATGCATGCTTTTGGTAATTATTTCCATTTACAACTATATACATGCATTTGCAAAGGTTTTTGTAGCTAAAATATAAGAATAAAGAGTGATGATGTGGTATTCATCACCCCCCTATACTTAACTTTTGCTAGTCCCTTAGCAAACACTTATTTGAAAAAGAAGTGAAAAAGAAAGAAATAAAAAAAGAAAAAGAGGGGAATGTACATGGATCAAGGTTGAATATTAAACTTTCCTTCATTAAATTGAAATATGGAGTTCGATCAGATCTTTGGATTATTAATGTGTCGGAACCTTATTTAGACTTAAGCTTAAAACTCAACAGCCTCTAAGTTCCACCAATCTATGGACAAGACTCCTCAATAAACCAGATCAGAACAAGTCTACATACACAAACTCTAATGACCATGAATCTTTCCATGCAGTGTAAGTGATATGTAGCTCCCCACCTCAGAAGTAACAAAGAAACAACCTCCCTCAACCTGGTAACTCTAATGCCTTGGTCTAGCAACTCTTTCCTCGAGAAGCGGGGTATTCCCTTCTAAGTTCAAGTGCAACCGGCTCAAGAAGAGGGGGAAGAAGTATAGACTTTTGGAAGCTCAGCCAGTGTAGCTAAGTCTCCCGCTGCAAGCTTCATGAGATGTAACATGGATACCATAAGCTTTTGCTTTATTTGACTATATACACTCCGGTGGGGTTATTAAATTTTCAATCCGACCCACCACTTTTTTGGAGTTCTTTTTGCATTTTGCATTTTTTTCAAGTGCCTCTGTACAACATATCTACATGGTGCAGCATATATACAAGAAATTTTCCTCTTGAGCCAGTAGACTATCCCTCTTTTGAAGCTTTATTGCAACCCAGAGCCTCTGTCTTTAGCCTTCATCACCACTAGACCAAGTTGAGGCGCACTTCCTTCACTAGAAGAAGAAGAGAGGTTCCGCCTAGAAGTACTACCCTCATATGCTACCCCAAGCCAAAGGAAACTGCCTCCTCATTACCTCATCCATGGAGAGCCATGTGTAAAGTGCTGGTGCAAGTCAAGCCATTGTCTCTAAGAGTCATGCATGTGTTGTTAAGTGCTCTACTTAGGCTCATCAAGATGACATATGCTCATAGCCTAGTGGACTCAAAGAATTAAGTCCTTATGGACCTGAAAAGCCTTAACCCTAAGCCCTATAAGGTTCCTCTTAGAATTAGGTGGATTAAGATCTTAATCAAGCTCCATTTCTCAATTTAATTCCAGGCTTAGTTTAAATGTCAACTCTCATCCAGGAAAAACTATATACATATATATACAAAGATGCTATTTACAAATATTTACAATCGTACAAAATTTTTGAAAATTGTTTTGAAATCATGAATGGATGGATGCATGAAGTGCAAGTTTTGCAAAAGTATTTACAAACATTTACACAAGATTTTTGCAAACTTTTGATTTTCAAAACATTTTGGAAAAATTTTGTATTATATACATAATTTAGAAAAAAAATTTACACAAACTTTACACAAAAGATTTTTGAAAACATTTTTACAAAAATAATTTTGTACACTAGCTATGTATGTGCAATAAAAGAATGATTATTTACAGGAAAAATTTTTAATTTTTGTGATTTTTGGGGTTTTTAGCCATTTTATTTATTATCACACTCACATAAAGTACGAGTTATGGCTAAAGTATATATGAAATATATACACATCCCCCTCTACTTAGCTCGAACGATGTCCTCGGAGTGATAAGAGCGATGAAGAAGACATAACTCGTGCTTAGTAAAAGGGAAGTGAAAAGGAATGGCTAAGTACAGGAATGAATGAATGAATGAATGAATGGAATGAGGAGAACTCGGTTGTTTCCCCCTATACTTAGGATTGACTAATCATAAGTATAGCAAGTTGTACATGAAGGGAAGTCCGAGTGAAGAATGAACAGAGTCTGCCCCCCCCCATACTTAGGGTAAAATATCCCTAAGTATAAGCAGCAAAACAGGGGCAGAAAGAATGAAAAGAATACCCGCAGGTCCTACATCCCCCCTATACTTAGGGTAAAGTACACCCTAAGTATAGCATAATCAAAGATGAAGAAAGGGATGTGGGACTAAAGAATAGTGTGATATAGACAACTGGATCTATACAAGTCGGAAGAACAGTGATAATCAGGCGTGAGATGCAAAAGATGTGAGTCAAGAGACCACATCTCACGCAAAGTGAATAGGGGCAAGATCAGCGACCCGCGGCTCATGATCTAGAAATGGCTTGAGCCGCTGGCCGTTCACTCGAAAGGTACTCTCGGAAGACAACTCGGATATATCAATACTACCATTGTCGTGTACCTTTCTGACAAGATAAGGACCCTTCCATTTGCTATGTAGCTTCCCTGGAAATAAACGAAGCCTCGCATCAAACAGCCATACTCTCTGTCCAGGCTCAAAATGCTTGTGGTTGATATGAGAATCATGCCACTCTTTCATTCTTTCCTTATACTGTAGGCTGTTTGAGAAAGCTGTATCTCTCAACTCCTCCAGGGCTGCTAATTCTGCCCTCCTCTGGTCTCCTACACCATCTGGATCCATAAGAATATCTGTAACTGCCCATAGTGACATGTGCCTCAACTCAACAGGCAAATGGCACGACTTTCCATAAACGAGGCGAAAGGGAGATGTGCCCAATGGTGTCTTGAAAGACGTCCTATATGCCCACAAGACCGAGTCCAAAAGTTGTGACCAATCCTTTCGGTCAGGGCGGACGACTTTCTGCAGTATAGTCTTGATCTCCCTATTCGACACCTCGGCTAGACCATTCGTCTGTGGATGGTAAGGTGTAGCAACACGATGGTCTATACCGAACTCGCTAGCAAGGGCCTTCACCTGGTCGTTGATGAAATGAGACCCCCCATCAGAAATCAGAACTCGTGGAACCCCGAACCGCGTGATGATGTGCTTCCTCAAAAATCTGCATATTGTCCTCGCGTCAGCGGCTCGGGCGGGGATAGCCTCAACCCAACGACTAACATAATCCACGACAACAGAATGTACTCAAATCCCTGACTCTTAGGGAATGGACCCATGAAATCGATGCCCCATGCGTCAAAAACCTCACAGAAGTGAATGGGCTGCATCGGCATCATATCACGCTGTCCACAAGTGCCCATCCTCTGACAGTCAGTACACCTCTTCACGAACTCATCAGAGTCCTTGAAGAGGGTAGGCCACCACAAGCCGGATTGGAGCACTTTCTGTGCCGTTCTCCTCCCAGAATGATGTCCTCCTGCCTCAAGCTTGTGGCAGTAAGTGAGGACGCTATGGTGTTCCTCCTGAGGAATGCACCGACGCCAGACGCTATCCCCTTCTTCGTGGTAAAGGATGGGATCCTCCCAGTGGTAGGACTTGGCCTTCGCAAGGAAGGTCTCAAGCCTCTGCCTGGGCCAATCTTGTGGGACTTCCCCAACAACGAGAAAGTTCACAATATCAGCATACCACGGGAGTGAGGCAATAGAAAGGATCGCCTCATCTGGGAAGGTCTCACAAATGGGATCTATCTGCTCAGACTCCTCAGGCTACTCTATACGGGAGAGGTGATCCGCCACCACATTCTTGACTCCAGGCTTATCTTTGATCTCAATGTCGAACTCCTGGAGTAGAAGGATCCATCTAGTAAGTCTGGCCTTGGCATCCTTCTTTGCCATGAGGTACCTGATGGCGGTGTGATCTGTGTACAGGGTCACTCTAGATCCAATGATATAAGATCGAAACTTATCTAGGGCGAACACTACGGCTAGCATCTCCTTCTCTGTGACCGTGTAATTCCGCTGGGCGGAATCCAATGTGCGGCTAGCGTAGTGGATAGCAAATGGAACTCCATCCCTCCTCTGTCCCAGCACTGCCCCTACGGCAAAATCGGAGGCATCCGTCATGATCTCGAATGGGAGAGACCAATCGGGCGGCTGGAGGACAGGAGCCTCAATCACACACTGCTGGAGAGTCGCAAAGGACGAAAGACACTTGTCATCGACAAGGAACTCGGTGTCTTTCGTCAAGAGGTCAGTCAACGGCCGGGCAATCCTGCTTAAATCCTGAATAAATCTCCGATAAAAACCAACGTGCCCCAGGAATGACCGTAGCTGCCTCAAATTGGACGGCGGTGCGAGTTTTCTAATGACATCAACCTTGGCCGGATCAACCTCCATGCCCCTGTTGGAGATGATATGGCCAAGCACCGTCCCTTGAGTCACCATGAAGTGACTCTTCTCCCAAGATAGAACCAAATGGTACTCAATACATCGCTGGAGTACTCGGTCTAGGCAGTCAAGACAGGAGTCGAATCCGTCGCCGTAGACCAAGAAATCGTCCATGAAGACCTCCAAACACTCCCCTACCATGTCCGAAAAGATCGACAGCATGCACCTCTGAAAAGTCGCAGGGGCATTGCATAGCCCAAATGGCATGCGTCGAAAGGCATATGTACCAAAGGGACAGGTAAAGGTGGTCTTCTCCTGATCCTCAGGAGCGATGGCCACCTGGTTGTAGCCCGAGTACCCATCCAGGAAGCAATAATGGCTCTTCCCTGCCAGTCTCTCAATGATCTGGTCAATAAAAGGTAGGGGAAATGATCCTTCTTGGTGGCCTGGTTGAGTCTCCTGTAGTCAACACAGACCCTCCAAGAGGTGGGTACTCGTGTAGCAATCTCCTCTCCCGACTCACTGATCACAGTCGTGATGCCCGTCTTCTTGGGCACCACATGCAAGGGGCTGACCCACTTGGAGTCGGAAATGGGATAAATAAAATCTGCACTCCACCATTTTGATATTTCCTTCATCACGACCTCTCTCAGGTTGGGGTTCAGCCGCCGCTGGAACTCACGCGATGGCTTCGCCCCCTCCTCGAGATAAATATGGTGGGAGCACACTGATGGACTAATCCCATGGAGATCTGCTACGCTCCATCCGATTGCCTTGCGGTTCTTTTCAAGAACCCCCATCAAACGGGATTCTTTCTCTCCAGTCAGATCGGTGGAGATGATGACTGGGTACATCTCAGGTTCACCCGCAAGGAACCGATACTTCAGCGAAGTAGGGAGCAGCTTCAGCTCTGGACAGCTGGGTGCTGGCAAATCTGGCCTCGGAAGAAGGTGCGTGAATGCTGCTAAATCTGCCAAATCTGCCTGGGAGAAAGAATACAAGCTCTCGCAAACTGGATCTGGAGAAGGCTACTCAACTGTGCTGTCTCTGATCTGCTCTGCCTCTACCTCCTCCTCATTTGTAGGCTCTGGTGGACTCAGGTCTGGCATCTGATCATCATAATCTGCCCAATCAGACTCTGAATCCGAGGGATCTACATCAAACAAGGTGGCATCAGTACCACCATCACTAAGAACCGTGTCGCGGTCGAGAACCGGCTCTGCTGCCTCTGTAGTATCCTGGACCAGGGCTGTGCTCTCCAAGCTCTCCTCTGCTGTCATCTCTGCATCAGTGGTGTCTGGAAATGAGAGAATGGCATGTGCGGAAGGGTCTGCCCATGCTGCCTCATCATCTGTGATCACAAAATCACAGTCCCGGTGGATGTCTAGCCCGGCGTCTGTCAGCTGCTCTGTATCTATGCTGGTCTCTGAGCATGCTCTCTCTCTGGCTCTGTAGTCCTCGACCGTCTCTATTTGTACACTCTAACCCTCGACGCGAAAGTATACCTTCCCGCTATCATGATCTGTCACCGCCTTGGCTATGGCCAAGAACGGACGACCGAGGATGATGGGGGTATCGGCCACTGAATCAGGGATCTCCATGTCCAACACTACGAAGTCCACGGGGAATTGCAGGCCCTGAATCATGACGATAACGTCTCGCAACAACCCCTTCGACCTCTTGACAGATCGATCAGCAAACTGAAGGACTGTCCTGCTCTGTCAAAGAGTGCCCAACTCGAAGCGGTCGAGAAGGGCTGCCTGAAGGAGGTTGATAGACGATCCGCTATCCAATAGAGTCCGGTCGAACCTCTGCTCACTAATCTGACATCTGACATACGGGGCTCCTGAATCTGGCCTCTTGGCCGGCAGACGGTTCTGGATCGCGAAGCACGTGGCTTTCGTCAGCACATGAATCTCTGAAGTGTGGTTCCTCCTCCTCCTCCTGACTGTGGTCCTGTCTCTCAAAGATCGCTGAAGAAGGGGGATGTGCTGCAAATCCTCCTGAAGGGTCAGCTGTATGTGAAATCTGTCGATCATGCTCTGGCTGAACTCCTCCTGCTCTCTCTTTTTTGGGTCTTTTTCCCTTTTCTTGCCCTTCCCCATCTGAAGGGCTCTAGGGAAGGGGATCACAGGGTCCTTCTCAGATGAAGGACTAGGAAAAGGTCTAGACGGCTCGACGACCGGATCCGCACATACATCAATCACCACAGTGGGACCAGAAGAAACTAAACCTTTTCCGTTATTCAAAACAGTGTTCTGAGATACATCAGCATGAGGAAAAACAACTGCTCTCTCTACAAAAACACCGGTGGCCTCAGTACCATCACAGGATGGCTCTGCTAGACGTCTCGCGGCCTCAGTACCGTGTGCTGGCTCGGCTACTCTGGTGGCGTCAGTACCACCTCCTCGAACTGGTGAAGCGGCGGCCTCAGTACCGCCGGTGGAATCAGCATCCTTCGTGGCATCAGTACCACCGTCATCCTCGGGTGCGGCCTCAGTACCGCTCTCCTCATCTGGCGCCCCGGATGTGTCCTCATGGTGTAGCTCAGACGAGGCGCCGCCGCCTGCTGGTGTCCTACCGCTCCTAAGCGTAACAAAATCAGCATCAAACAGATCCGAAGATGTATCAACAAATGGATCACTAGGAGTGGCGTGCTTAGTGTAAGCTACCTACTCAGACTTCCGCTTCAGGCTATTGGGATTCGGCTCTATCTGTGCAGGGATGGTGGCCTTCCCTCTCATCAGGTCCCGCATCTCCTGGCGGAACTCGTCCATCTCCCGTCTAAAGGTAGCATGCTGGTCCGTGAGGAGGCGGGCTATGTCATCCAAGGCGGGGCTCTCATGGGAGCCCGACAGGTAGCCTCTCTGGGGCTGAGGCTGCTGGAACTGGTGCTGCTGAGAGGGGTAGGAGGGAGAATGTTGCTGCTGGTGTGGCCGGTGAGCCTGCTGCTCACGTCTCCAAGACTATCCCTGCTGCTGATAGGGACGAGGAACGAAGGACGACTGCTGGTATGGCTGGTGGGCTAGGGGCTGCTGCCTATACTGCCCTCCCTGACCGGATGACTGCTGCTGGGGCTGGGTACCTCCACTCCCCCACCTGAATCCGAGATGGTCTCGTCGGATCCCAGGCTGAGGGCGGTCATACCAAATCCCGTTGACATCCATCAACGGCTCTGCATCGAACTGGGTTGGCGGGAGTACTGCCAGAGGCTGATCCGGCTGGTATACCACCATCTGCATGTCTGGAGATGGTGGGGACTGGTAAGAGAGCTGCTGCTGCTGGTACGGCTCCGCCTGTACAAGGTGAACTTGTCTAGGCTGCTGAAAGGAGCTGGAGCGCTGGGACGAGCTGCTGCTGCCGCCGGTATCGCCTCGCGACTGAAGACGGGGCTGTGAAGCCGTCTGTGCCTCCTGGAGACACATGAGCTGGGTCTTCATGTCGCTCAGAGTCTGTGCCATCTGCTCCATCTGCGTGATGCCCTGGCACTGCTTCTTCTCGATCAGCTCCATCCGGTCCAACTTCTCGCTAATGATGCCCATATCTGCAGCGGACGACTCTGCCTGTGCTGCTGCAACTGCGGATGAACTGGATGGATCGGCATCGACCCGTGCTATCCTCTGGTACTGCACAGGTCCTGGCTGCTGCTGGGGTCTCCCCTGAGTGTACAACCGGGTCTGGGACATCACCATATAGTTCTCGACCATCTCCTCGTAGATGGCCCAGACCTGGTCGTGATCCTTGGCGAAATAGGACCCGCCACAAGAAGCATTCACCAAGCCCTGAAGCTCTGGTGTCAGCCCGCTGAAGAAGCTCTGCACAAGGTTCGGCTTCGAGATATCATGGTGCGGGCATCGGTCAGTAAGCTCACGAAACCTCTCCCATGCCTCATGGAATTGCTCGTTGGGGAGCATGGAGAAGTTGCTGATCAGGGCCCTCACTGCATTCGTCCGCCCGAGTGGATAGTACTTGTTCAAGTACTCGGTGCGGAGCTGCTCTCAGGTGTAAACAAACTTCCCCAAATGCTTCAGCTAGGTGGCTGCTCTGTCTGCTAGGGAGAAGGCGAAGGCGATCATCCTAATCGTATCCTGGTCCACCTGACGGTCGTGGACAATGCTGCAAATCATCAGAAACTCCTGGAGGTGGAGATGGGGCTCCTCAATCGCGAGCCCGTGGAAGCGGGGGAGTAGCTGCAAGGTGTTCGGGGGGAACTTGAAGTCCCCCACGATAGACGGAAGTACGACCCAGTGGTGCGTCAGCGTCGATCCGGGGTTGTGCAACTCCCGCATCGGTCTCGGTGGTCCTCCGGCCGCGGCTGCGGCGGCTACTGCGGCTGCTGCTGCGGATGCTGCATTTGCATCCTCTGGAATCCTCGGTCCCTCTCTGCGCTCCTCGCGCTCTGCTCACATCTTCTCCATCTCTCTCCTCATGTCGAGCATGAAAGCTCCCTGATCTCTCAACTGCTGCTGGACGGTCTCTAAAGAGGCGATCAGGGTGGAGTTGATCGCTCCCTGATCCAATACGAAGTGCTCAGGCTGACGGGAGCGATCCTCAGAACTGCCGGCCATGGCGTCTGCAAAATCAAACAAGCCAAACTCAGGTGCTGTCAAATCTGTGAGTCTCTCCTCTGGCTCATATCTCTCAGAACCGAAAGAAAGGGGGTCGAAGAGGGAACAGGGCGGAATCATACTCGGGCTCGGAGAACTGGTCTCAGCTCTCGCAGGCCAACCTAGATGACTGGGTAGACGTGCCCGAAAGCGGTGCAGCCAGAGGCTGTCTAAGAGAGCGTCTACCCATCATCATGATCTGCTCGAGTAGTGCGGATGGGATCTGAAGAAACTATGATCAAAATGCAAACCCCTATGTTCACCAACGCAACACGAGCTGAAGACCGTGAAGGCTCGGTCAAATTATCTTGTCAGTTTTTATTAGGTGAACATACAGTCTATCAGAGCGCTTACGTGACCTGTTGGGATACCCGATGCTACTCCAACCGACTGGCCCGCACGGAAGAGTCGGTAGTCAGCTAGCAATAGCACCGGAGGGCTCTACCTAGGGTGCGGGTCACTCTCTCGCGCAAGCAAACCAAAATGACCACTCGGATATAAGGTGCTAATCGGTCGTTGCGACCCAAGCAATCAAGTACGAACAATCAAGAAAAATAGACCACTAAGAGAGATAAAAATCAATCAAAATGCGAAATAGCGGTCTTGCTATTTATTTAACCTGGTATAGCGACCAGGGTCGAACACAAGGAGCACGGGAAGAAGGCGAAGATGAATGTGGATTCCGATGATCGAATAGAGGTATGGAGTGGTCGGAATCGGCGTAACACGGCGGAGCGGCGATTTGGGGGAAATGGAAAATCAAAGAAAAAGAAGGAACGACGGGGCTACCTGGGTGGATGGTGAGACTGTAGACGAGCTAAGGATGCTCTGGGTCTTCGCCTCAAGGAGCGTCTCCCTCCGAGGCTCGAGCTCCTGCTGGTGGCGGAGCAAGGCGGCGAAGCTTCACCGGATCAGTGACCTCGCTCCCTCTCCTCGCTTCAACAGCACAAGACGCGAGCTGTCACTCTCACGCACACGCTGGAGCTCACAGGGGGTGGAATCGAATGGCCAAAGATGAGATTCGAGGAGGCGGAGCTGGAGCTTTATATGCTGGAGAGTCCGAGAAGACAGGCGCGGGTAGGGCGTGGAAGCGCGCGGATCCCGATGCAGGAGCTCCGGCGAGGATCTCGGGTATATCAAGATCAAATCGGACCCGGGGTTTGAGTGGAGATGAATTGGGTTTAAGCGCTAAAAATCCGAGAAGATGGGTTACCCGCTAAGAACCCGTGTGAAGTGGTCCTGGGGGGAGTTGACCGGGCGGTCAACAATCCCTAGGACCAATGAGAGAAGGCCACGTGGCTGGATTTTGAAAATAAATTTAAAGGTAACAAATGGCCGAATTAGCGAAAACTTAAAATATGAAATATTTTTATTTTATTTTTTTCTATTTTTAGTGATTTTTAATTAATTTTTCAAAGTAAAAATAGTGTATTTACATAGTAGGTTCATATATAGGTATATATACACTATATGGGATTTTAATTTTTGATTTTTGATTTTTATTTTTATACAATTTTATTCCCATTTTATATTTTATTTATTTATATTATAAAATAAGGAATACAAAGACATTTTTATTTTATTTTTATTATTTATCTATATAGGTGAAATAAATACATATATACATCTATATACATGGTATATTTTTGTGTTTTTAATTTTTCTATTTCTATTTTGTTTTTGTTTTAATTGTTTTTATTTTATTTATTTACATTATATAATATAGAATATTTACAAAGATTTTGGAAATTAATTTTATTTATTTATGAAGCTAAATAAATATAAAGGTGGGTGGTCTATGTACATGATGAGTGATGTTTTTCTCTTCTTTTTGATTTTTATCTTTTTCCTTTATTTTTATACTTATGAGTACATACAAATATTTACAAGCATATTTTAAGCTATTTTTGTGAGGAAAATACTTTTATTTATTTACATAAATATTTACACACATGAGCCCCTATCTCCCTCTACTTTGGCTTTTATGCGGTCAGGCCCATGCTGAGCCCTTGCTTGGGTTAGGTTGCTCAATATTTATTCTAAATATTTCCCTCTTTTTTCTTTTTAATCTTTATTCTTTTATTTTTGCACAAAAACATGCTAATTATAGGTTTTTACACAATGCATGCTTTTGGTAATTATTTCCATTTACAACTATATACATGCATTTGCAAAGGTTTTTGTAGCTAAAATATAAGAATAAAGAGTGATGAATGGGTATTCATCGGTAACTCCTCTGGAAATACATCAGGAAAATCACGCACAACTCTAACATCTTCAATCATGCGATCCTGGGCAGGTAACTCCACAGCATAGGCGAGAAAACCCATGCAACCCTGATCGAGTAAGTGTTGGGCCTTCAATGCTGATACATATAAGACTTCACTATCTAGGGTACGTCCATCAAACTGAAAGGTAGGTATGCTTGGGAGACGGAATACTACCGTCTTCTCAAAGCAATCAAGGCATGTGTGATGTTGCTCGAGCTAATCCATACCTAGGATGACATCAAAATTTTCTAACAGAACAAGTAAAAGATATGCGGGCATTAGGTGCCGCCAATCTTCACTGCTACATCCCTCGCTTCTTGTCGCACGATGAATAATTGACCCCTTGGGACCTTGATGTAGTAAGGATATGAAACAAAGATTGGTTCTTTTTCTAACTTGGATACTAGTCGATGTGCTAGAAGAGAGTGCATTGCTCTTGAATCAAATAAGGCATGTACGGATATACCATGCACTGAAATCATACCTCGCACTACAGCTCCTGGGGTGCGGGCCTGCTCCTGTATGATTGCATTCAATTGTCCCTGCAGGTTTGATGGGGCGTTAGAACTTGCAACACTGAAGGTTGGTCATGGTGGAGGACGTTGAAAGCCTCGACCTCCATGACGAGAAGTTGATCCATGTGATTGTGCGAGTGAGAAAGTTGATCGTACACTTGGTTGATGACTGCCTAAGCTGCTAGTAAGTAAGGGACACTTGGCCTTGAAATGACCCGGTTGTTGGCAGTGGAAACATCTACGATCTCCTGACTGAGAAAATGAGCCTCCCGAGACAAGGCTAGCACCTCTTGTCTTGTGACCCCGCGAGTGTGTCGAAGAGCGGAAGGAAGTAGTATCGTGACTCGTCAAGCCCTGCCCCAGAATAGGTGTAAGAGCAAATCTTCTAGTGGTAGGAGTGGTAGCCATTGGGTGGAAATGATGCTCTCTACGAGCTCTGTAGAAATCTCGACGAACAGATCTCCCGGACTGAGGTGATTGGAAAGACAATGGACTTACTAAACATGACTGTAATTATTCTCCTTAACTAATGCTAAAATTAGATAGCTTTGTCGCTATATTTATATTTCAAATCCCGTTGATAATCTAATATGCAAAGGATAGAATGGAGTATCGGGCTCTGATTCCATCTGTGGCGCCCCGCCGGCTACCGAAACCGACGAGACGGGAGCGTCGGACCTACGATCCAAATACGCCCACGATCTATGATACTCAGCAAACCATCTTATGCACATTAGATTAACATTTGAAATATAAATAACAACAGGAGAATAATGTGAAATGGAAAGTAAAATACACCATCCATTCTCATTGATAATGATAATCAAGTCCATGTCCATAGAAGAGATACATCATGAAATCTTAAATTTTGTAGAAAAAGCTCTCAACATATCTCACTACAATGTCTCTCAATAATAACATAAAATGATGCGGAAGTAAATAAGTTACTCTAAATATGACGCACCCTGTCTAGTGCAAGTATGACGTAGGAAGTGCTGATCTCCTGAAAAGACCGCTACTATAGCGGTTGCTGCTCAGGTATACCTGTTGGATTCACACGAGGGTAACGTTATCAGCAATTGCCCAGTAACGAGACAAACACTATACTGACTAATGCAGGGGTAAGAAAAGAATGTATACTAAACTTTATTTAATGGCACATGCATCTATTAAAAAAATTAAAAAGAACACCAAGTCATTCTAATTCACATTGGATCTCATGATTATTTACTTTTATTTATTTATATAATAATCATTTAAGTATAACCACCATAATCTTGATATTTCTACAAATTGATTAGAGTCCACAACGGTATACATTTTCCGACACCCGATCAATAATCATTTCTCGTATTATTTTAGCACATGCAGGTACGCGACTCGCAGGCCTCCGCTACGCGGGAACTTGTTTGTCATCTTGGATAAACCTCCAAGTATTTCAACCTCAAATTCCCCAACTTCAAACCATATCCCGGAACACCTATCACGATAATAATACTCCAAGTAAAATTAGATGTGGCCATATTTAATTTTAAACAGAGTCTTATAATCGTGTATAAGTGAGAAACCAAGAACGCCAACCGCGCCACCTGCCTACTCCGTCGAGCGACTCCGGATATTACCGGGCTGCTAGGTGCAACGCGTCACCCAACTCGTCCGTTGGGGTCGCGACTTTCGAGGCATCTACCCGGAGCCCAAGGGTGCATGCTCAATCCCTTGCGGCGCCTACTCCATTTACCTGACTATCATGGAACCTCACTGCATGATAATTACCATGATAATAAATATTGTTAGATAATTAACGGTAGTCAGTTACGACCCTATGGGTGATGGCATTCATGATTATACGAGTACAACATCAACCATTTACCTATACCCAGACAAATATTATTCTTCATGTCCTCCTTGGACTTTCAATTGCATCTAATTTAATTTTTATCAATTGCATGCGTCGTTACACTAAAATATGTTCTACCATATCTTATTCAAATTGGGGTGATAACCTCTTACATACTACATATAACGTACACTACTATTCAATATTGTTGACTGTTGAGTCATTGATAAATTGACATATACATCCGATACCTGAAGCAATACAAATGGTAATACACGGATGTCGGTTCATGACATAGGTATAATATCATTACTATGCAGCGCATTTTGATTCAAGATGGAGGGATCATACACGCGTAATATGATAGGTGGACATTGTTGGTTTCGAGAACCCAATGCAAAACTATAATAGCCCAATCGTCTATGTTATATCCCATAAATTCTTATTGTATATGTCAACAATAAAATATATTAAAAGAACCTGGATTGATTTTGGTATTTACAAACTTAAATAATAACTGATATACTCAAAATATTTATCGTAAAGTGCGATTTCCCTCTCCCTTTTTCTCTAACAACATAATGCATGAACTATTTTATATAATAATGGAAGATCAGATTTTATTGAGATCATGCATGGAGAGATTTAAAGCACGAACATACTAACGCATAGATTAAAATCTATTTATTATTTCAAAAAGAAACCGAAAAGGAGTCAGGTCGATTTGTCTTCTTTAACGGAAATTTCACTCGCAAATCTCATATTTTCATCCCATTATGATTGCTAGGAAATTTATGAGTGATCAAACAAAATCATTGATAGTGCATGAGGGATTATACAGTGTTGCATCATTTCCATCGATATATATGTATGCATGTACATGAATGGAAATCGTAAATATATAGCGTGGATGAAATTTGCTATCATAGATTTATACATTTTGATCTTGTCTATGATGATAACGATAATCCCTACGGTGATACTAATGAAAGCATGATCCGAAAGTGGTGAGAACAAACGAAGCATCAATAATCACATAGGAGGATCAAGAATTGTATAGAAACAAACCCAAGGAGGGAAACACAATCACTACTATATAAATCATATCATAAGAAAAACCAAGGCTCTAAGTATGTTCAAGCATATGTGAATAAAACTACGTGGAAGCCAACAGCAAGAGGGAGGTATTTATCGTTACCTTCGAGGATGTTCCTTCGGGATCTCCTCTTACACGAAAATGGTATTTCCGTTGCTCGATCGCAGTGCGGAAGCGTGCACCGCGGTGACCTCGAGCTTTCCTACGTGATGGTGGTCGCGGATCTTCGATCGGAGCTCCTTCTCCGACGTCAATGGCGATGCTGGTGCTCCAAAGAGAGGGAAGGATTGTGGTGGCTAGGGCTTTGAGAGAGTAGCCTATCACCTTCTATTTATAAAGGGAGAGGTGAAAATGGGTGCAATTTCGGATATGGTTCGGATCCATATATGGGTCCCAACTATTATACTTAAAACATCGATAACTTGAGATAGGAATATCGGAATTGGGTGTTCTTGGGCTCGTTGGAAAGATATCGACGAGATCTGCGCAATGACGTGATTATTTGAATTTTTTGGATGTTAAAAATATTCCAGATTTTAAGAAAAATAAAATACGGGATTTCACAGTAGGTGAGCAGAAATTTAGCATGACCTTCATGTCTTTAGGAGGTAATATTTGTATTAAATGGCTGACCAATAGGGAGATATATTAGTTCTGGGAGATTACAGATGATCTCAATGAGGAGAAAGTGATTTTACTAAACCATATATACTAATGATTATTTTTGGAGACAAAAGAGGAGGATCATATGATTATTTCATTATCGATGACAATCATCAGGTGTAGGACTTATTTGGCCAAAAAAATATTTTCATGTATGACTTGAGAATGTGGAAGTTGGGCGAGATTTATTTTTGATGAAGTGTTAATGATCTTAGGACCATCTGTCCGAAAGAGTTATAGACTTTATTATTGATGTCGTATTAGGTGCTACACCATTATGAGTTAGATGAACTGAAAAATAAATGGAAGGGACAATTAGATAAGAGATGGGAGAGACTTGGTGTTTTTCTGGAGTATTTGCATTACTTACACTTTAGTGATTATTGAATAAGTTTACCTTAAAAATAAAATATTTGCTTCTTCATGTGTGATCAATTGCAACAAGCAACCGTCTTCTCCAAGATTGACCTTTAGTTAGAATACCATTAACTTAATTACAATTTAGATTGTAAACATATCAAGGACTGATAAGAATCCTTAGTGATGACTTTTGACCTCACAAAGATGCAAGCTACATTATGAAGTGATAGGGCATTTTGAGGTAACCTGTAAAATCATGCGATGCTTTGTGTTGTTGATATTTTAGATTCATTACACAATATCAACCAATTTATTGATATAGCTATTAGATGATATTGATGCGGTTAAATTCACTTATGATCTTGCTTGTATGATTAGGTTTGACTTTATAACACGAGCCACTTATGTTATTGGATATACATAATTGTTGTAACTGGACCTAATTATTTTTTGTTGGATATGACTTCAATGTTGGTCAAGATTCTTGTTTAATTGTAGCCACTACAAGACATGTAAGTTAATGAATATTGACTTTGTGATATGTTAGTTGCTAGTAATAGACACAATCTTTTTACATATTGTTTATCCCAACTTGAGTTAGAAATGTCTTTATTTGTATATACCATAGTCGTCCACCTAGATAGACTTCTTTCAGTGAACGACAACCTGCAAATTGATCCTTATAGATTCCTTTGAACCTCTAGCTGGGTTAATTACTTTTGTCTCTTAAGTGAAGATATTGTTCTACATTTGTTTATCTCACAATTAAGATCATGAAGGAGGTAACTGTTCAATTGTCAGAGAGGGCCTAGATACAAGGGAATGGCTCTAAAGTAAGAGAACAAGAAAGTTGGTCCCATAAAATGTGAAGAGCAAACAGAGGTATATGAGATTGAGATATGAGTCAAATATCATGAGTTTTTTTCAAGTCTCTGACTAGTAAATTTCGGGACGAAATCATTTTTATGTGGGGTAGATTGTAACTGCTCATATTCCACTATTAGAAAATTTAAAGAAAAGGGATAAAATGAGGGAGAGATGAGTGGTTATCTCTTGAATTAAAAATAATTAATTGATTTATAATAAAAGAGAGAGATGACGGTTATGGATGGCTAATTCAACCCCCTTAATTGTCATGCGATTTCTATTTTTAGAAGGAGATCCATGCATGAGAGGAGACGTGTGCCACTTTTACCATTTCCTAATCAATTGCATGGAATATCATGGATAGAGGTGAAATCACATGTAACCGCTCAATGTTGCAAAGAGAGGGAAGGAGAAATAAAGATGTGAGAGAGAGATATATATATAAAGAAGAATGGGAAGAAGAGAGAAAGAAGTCGAGAGACCCGGTGCGCGTTTTCTTCGGATCTGACAACGGCATCCCTCTATATTGGCATCGAATGTTGATTCGGTGAAATCGTAGGAACGTCGATGTAGATGGTTCGGATAGAAGGAATCGAGGTGTCTTCGCAAGCGGACTTCTCGCATCGTCCAGGTATGTGTCGAACCCTTAGGAATATTACGTTAGATTTAAATGGTTGCTATTAGATTTGAATCAATCGTACATAAACAGCTCCTTATTCCTTTACCAATAATATTGGAGTATGGAGAATTTAGGAGAGTTGCCTTAATCATTCTAATACATAGGAAATACATAGTGCTTTCCAGTAACTGCGAATCAAAGCAGTATGAGGTCCGTACCCATCAAATGTATTCGAACCTCCAAATTAGTCCCATTATGGGGTCAAGTTTTGGGATTTTGACAATCATATCATTAAGTGTTAGTGGATTAGTATACATATTCTAATCAATGATGATATCGTTTAAACATGAAATTCATGTATCATGATAGGTGTTAGGTTTATACCATGTTGTTGTGATTTAATATTATATTATTGTATTCATTCTTACATTTACGTTTTTAATGGTAAATGGAAATCAATTATTATATAAGTAATTACATGTGCATGTATAGTGAGAGAGTAAAGAGAAAAAAACACTTATCTCGTGCACATGTAACCGTCACTGTTTAATTGCATCATGATTAATGATTTCCCTTTACCTATTTGTTTTCCTTTGTAGACATGTTTAATTGCATCATGATTAATGATTTCCCTTTGCTTATTTGTTTTCCTTTGTAGACATGTTCGATAATGGAGTTTACATTTAATAGCAACTTAATCATACATCTTAGTGGTCAAGAGAATGCGTTATGGAGCAATTACAAGGAATATGCATACGTCAAGAATTTGCCTTCTAATTTTATTTTAGATGCACACATATCATTACTATAGTCCATGGGTCTATAATAATGCAAATAGAGCACATATATTGGTTGTATAAGTATAAATAATACATGTATGATTTTATGTTTTTGGTTTATGATAATCATGCACGAACCTTACATTGATTGGATATAAACCTTGATGTAAAGCATATATGACACACAAATAAATGTCCTTATAAACACTATGTATAATATAGCTAGTTCTTGGTTAAACGAAGAATTAGATGCCAACGAGTACCATCTAGTACTATTCTAAATTATATGTCCTATGTCATATTGTGGATAAGAAATACAATGAGACATTATACTATTGAACTTAGATTCTTATATCATGCTATACAGTAAGAAATTATCAATACGATATATATATATATATATATATTATGTTATGCTTTCACGATGATTGAAATGAATGCTCAACTAGTTGTTGTTCACAAAGAACGCCGTTATGTATATCGCATCCTTTGTTGAATTGCTAAAGCTATCGTTTCATAAGAGTTGATAGTAAGATATTGACATTGAATGTATGATAAAGGTTGCTTGATACATATATAGAGAGAGAGGGAAAATATTTACGTAATTTGAATAATAAGGGCATCTCTGATTGTGGAACTAAATGGTTCACTTTGTATAAAAAGGTATTAAAAAATGAATAATGGCACTTAACGGTAGGCGGAGCTAAGTGCTACATCTAAGATGGGAGCCACCTCTAGAGTCCGTTTATCGATGGCCTAAAGGGCAACACCTTCCGGGGGTGTCGGGTTCAGTGGAACCCTGTGGAAAGTCCACCATTGACTCAACGCTGATGTCATCATGTTATATGCAATGATTGAGTGACCGCTTGTGCCGACTGTAAAAGCCACCAAAGCCACCCAACAAATTATGTGATAAGCTGAATTCATAATGAATAAGCTAAGCGCTTATGATGAAGCCAAGTGCTTATTTGAAAGTTATGTGTATATGTGCATTTATGTGAAATGTCAAGTGTATATGTGTAATTATTTGAACTGCTAAGTGTATATGTGCAATTATATGAAATTCCAAGTGTATATGTGCAATTATGTGAAATACCAAGTGTATATGTGAAATTATGTTAAATGCCAAGTGTATATGTGCAAATATGTGAAATGCCAAATGTATAGGTTCAATTACGTGAAATACTTATGTATATATGCAATTATGATATTGTTATGGGAATATGTGTAATTACATTATTATTATGGGCATCTTCGTAATTATGGTTAATCGTAAGGGCATATATGGAAGTATGGTGTGCAATGTACGAATATAAAAAGAATACCCTTAGTATGCATAATTAAGTTCATTAAGGATCCCTATAGGATCATATTGCATGTTACAAGTCAAATCTTTTGTGTAACATGGTAATGGTGAAGGTTATAAATTGATTATGTGACAAATGTGTAAATAAGGTGAATGTGCAAGTGTATACATGAAATATCGCATGCGGTATAATATGAATACCCTCATGTATGATGTTAATTATGATTAAATTATTTTACGATTGTGAATTACATTTCCATGTATTGAGTTAAGGTTATTGTGAATATTGGTGATTGCACTCGTGGACAATGTAGGCAAATACCAATCATAAATGGGAAAATAAAATAAATATTAAGTTGCCATGTTAAGATTATTTATGTTATGAATGAAGTGTTTATGGTAGATTAGTGAAGACTTGATTTCTCGCTAGCCGGCTTGACCTTATCTCGGCACATACTGAGCATCAAGCTCATACCATGTATTTTTGTGTTTTTATTGCAGGTCAATGTAAGGATAAATTTAGTGGCAGTTGGAGACTTTTTGCAAGGTCCGAAGGAAGGATATCATTGTGTCCATTGGAACGAAAGATCTTGGATATGTATTAGAGATGTATATATTCTTTTTGGATAAAGGAACGTTAAGATGGCTCATATATGTTATATGTGATATCATTGATGTTTTGAGTAACACTCGGATCTGACGTGGCATTCGATATGTTTCCGCTGGTCACCGATGATTCGGGCTGTTACAGGTGGTATCAGAGCCGAACGCCCTCTGACAGTGGAAAGGGCTACCCGAGAGGTGGAGCCGCCCCTACAAAGAGGTTGGAGGAAATGGCTACCCGGAGCGTGCAGCCGCCATTGTTACTGGGAAGAAGTGATGTGCCATGTCGCAACGAGGACGTTGCGAATATAAGTGGGGGAGGTTGTAAAACCCCCAAAAAAGTCCCTCACCGTGGAAACATGAAATTTCCGTGTGGGATAAAAAGTGAGGAGGTTACTACCGAACAACCCGGCTTAAACATTTTGGGGGTGGTTAATCGGGTCCGCATGGGCCCGATTCCAAAAGGTTGTTAGGGCCAGTAATGTTCCGTTAACGGACCGGGGACCTAAGCCCGGGACGTTACACTACCATCGCAACAAAGCAGTCATCGCCATTGTCTCCTTCGATAACGAGTAGGATTTCCTTCTAATAAATTGTAAGCTCGTCACTGCCTACAACAGGAGGCAAAAGTCTTGGCTCTCAAAGAAGGAATCAACATCGTTGCCTGCTTCCACTGCATCACACTAATATGTGTTCCGACTGCAAAAGCATAGTGAACATGATCAATCTTATTTCTTTCCTTCTTAACTGATCAAAGATTGTTGGCGAACTCTGTTGAACTTCGCAAGTCCAACATAGTCAAAGTAGTTTTCGCCATGATAAATAAGGTGTCTACAGCCCATAAATTTGCAACATACTCTCTAGGTAATAATGTAAATGATGAATGGTCCGACACCACTTCTCGCATTTGCACTCCATTAACTAATAGGAACAACCTTCTTTTTATATAAAAAAATCTTAATCAATTGGAAATTTTGCATTTGCATCTTTGTAAATATTTTTTAAGCTATGATTCTTATAAATATTCTTTATTTATAAATTTGACTCTCTCGTTAACTTCCCACGAGGATGATTTTGTAAGCTTATAAGTTTAATAGGGGTCGTACTTTAGATAAGAAAACGGTAGAAGCACAAATATTGTTGTAATGTTTTATAGGAGTACGAGTGTCTTATTATCACGTGTCTTACAAATATATTAAATAGTTAGATTGTGGTCAGTGTTTAAAATTTTACTCTTAGAAATTGAGAGTCAATTATATTAAAATACCCGAATTGTACATCCACTTCCAATGTTCTTTGTGCGCTTCAAAAAGTAAAAATGTAATACTCGATCTTTAATCCAATATATTTCATTGTTATAAAAAATTTCGTTTTATCTTTCTAACTTTAAATCACATCACTTTCAAAAATAAATTGAGACAGATCTATAAGATCAAGTAGTGCATTATTACTTTTTAAAGTTCAGATACAACATCATATTGGTATATAGTTCAGGAACTTTCGTGTAATTTACTCAAAAATTAATAACTATACTAAAATATTTTGCATATATTTCCGATCAAAACTTGTTTTTTTGTAATAAATAAGGTGAGTGATGAATAAAGAACTTTATTCAAGATTCATGTTTTTTTGGAAGATTTTATTATTGGTTGGGCAATGGTAGTTATTTTTTTAGTTTCTTGGTTTTTTTGGGAATGTCTAATATAGGATATATTTATAGACTAGTAGTAATCATTGCCAAATAGTAAATAGTGTGAATGGGAGATAAATAGTTACCATAAAATAAGTAGTTGGAAAAATCACAAAAAAGGTCATCATATATACATAGATTCTTGGTTTGGGTTATCATTTACTTTTGAAATGTAATAAATATGCCCTATCATATTTTTTATCTTAGATGCAGCCCTCTATTAGCTTTTCCTTTTTTTTTAACCCTAGACACTACACCTAAAAGCTTATGACTCTCAAGTAGTTTAAATGGGAAGTACAAGGAGAAGTATAATAGCCGTTTAATAAGATAGGGATATGGATGGTTAAGCATTGCTCTTTCAAGTTTTTCCAATATCAGTAATGCCCCTAATGTTTTTGCAATTACACTTATATCCCTATATTCTTATAAAACTCAAGTAGTACACTTAAGTATCATAATGGAAAGATAATACTGTGAATTTTTATAAGAATATATCAGAAGGGCACATGTGTAAAATTTCGGAGTAATATTTTTATGTGATAATTTACTTGCAACTTAGGAAAAGGCAAAGGAAGCAAATAACATAGGGGTGGTGGGCACATTATTAGGATAATAACATGTAGCCAAGTGACCCAATCTTTGATGGCTCACATAACAAGCACATTTTATTGCCATAATCCCCATAATTATTTGATGACGACCCCAACACATTTACCCACAAAGAGGGAGACAATCGATGGAGGGTGGCAATATATTATTACCCTCTTGTTGAAATTTGCGAAGGTGTACTAATTCCCATTAGTCATCCAAAGCTTTTAAACTGCATGCGTATCCTCCACATGTGGCAAAAATCTCTACCTAAAATACCTTAAAATTATTGCCTTATTTCCTTATATATATATATATATATATATATGAGAAATTTCAAATGAGATGGGGTCTCACCATATTTACGGTGAGCTACCCTCAATTTAGGCATCTTTCTAATATATTCTACATTTTTTATTTCAAAGATTTAATAATAAATATTAACACAACATGTATAATGAAATAAAAATATGAAAATATTATTATATTGGATGAAAATATTATTTAAATTTGGATGTTGTATTTTACAAAATTATTTTTTTAATGTGTAGTTTATACTTTTACAAAATTATTACACACATAGACAGATATATATATATGGGAGCTGGGAGACTACACCCGATGGTGTAGGTAACTACTTACACCCGTACTTCTTTTCCATTATTTTTGAATTTTTCGAAGGAAATCTTAGGGGGGATTTGTATAATATATTGAGGGGAATATGCTTTCAAGTTTTATGCAAAAACAACATTCCTAACACGTAAATCTAGAAGGGGTCAATTTCAAAAATTCTGAGACTGTTAAAATTTGATAGTCTTGATAAATGTGATAGAAGTTTTGAATTAAGTTGAATTTAGAACGATATCATGGTGATATATGGTGATATAATTCTATCAAGGTTTTATTTCAGAAAAATTTAAAAATAATGAAAAAGAACCTCAGGTGTAATTAGTTACCTACACCCCTGCGTGTAGGCTCTTTTTTCCCTATGTGTGTGTGTGTATGTGACAGGGAGCCTGCATCTTATGGTGTAGGAAACTCCCTGCACCCACCCCATTTTTCGATTGTTTTTAAAATTTTTTTAATTAAAAGTTGGGGAGATTTACTTAATATGTTGAGAGGAATATGTGTTTCAAGTTTCATACAAAACAAACATTCTTAACACGTTCATCTAGAAATGGTTGATTTCAGTAGTTCTGAGACCGTTAAAATTTAGTAATCTTGATGGAGATGATAGAAGTCTCGAATTAAGTTGAATTTGAAATGACAATATGGTGATACATGGTGATCTAAATTCTCCAAGGTTTCAACTAAAAAAATAAAAAAATAATAAAAAATTAGGCTGGGCATAGGGAGTTTCCTACACCCGTCAGTGTAGGGTCTTTTTTCCCATATATATATACATATACATATATATAGGGTCAATGGGGCTGCCCCCTGGAGGCAGCCAACATGTTTGTCTCGTCTCATTTTGTCAATTTTTTATTTTTTTTTGAAAATTATTGCCATGTATATTCATCCCATATATACCCCTATATGTCATTTGAATTTCGTCAGAAACGGAGACTCCTATGGCCTTCATCCAGACAGGGTCGATTTAAAAATCCTGTGACCGTTAAAAAATTGACTGTATGGATGGAGGCCATAGGAGTCTCTATTTCTGATGAAATTTGAATGGCATATAGGACGGATATATGGATGAATATACATGATGATATTTTTCCAAAAAAATAAAAAATTTGCGAAAAATGGGGTGGGGACAGCCATATTGGCTGCCCCCAAGGGGCATCCCTATTTTTCCTATATACATACATACATACACACACACACACACACACACACACACACACACACACACAAACAAACACAACACACACACACACACACACACACACCACACACACACACACACACACACACACACACACACACACACACACACAACACACACACACACACACACATATAATATAATGAGAAACTTCAAATAAGGTGGGGTCTCACCATATATATGGTGAACCACTGTCAATTTAAGCATTCTTTTCCATGTATTTTACAATTTCTTATTTCATAAATTTAATGATAAATATTAATACAACATGTTTAGTGAAATAAAATTTATGAAAAATATTATTATATTAGATGAAAATTATTATTTAAATTTGGATGATATATTTTATAAAATATATTTTTTTACAATGTTTAGTTTATATTTTTACAAAATTGTTAAAGAGTTTTTACTGAATTGATAGCTTACAATCTCAAAAACACCCATCTCATTTGAAATATTTCTTCAAAAGTGCAAGCAAAGATCTAGTAATGCTAGTCAAGCCCAATGATAAAACAGATAGTGAGTCCGGACTTATATTATCTTATTTAGACCATAGGATGTAGGATTCTTCCTTCGGTCGGACTACAGTCCAAAATTAGTCGTCTGTACATCGACCTATGTCACTTACAAACAAAAATTCTTTGCTTCCATACAGATCTATGTCATGCTGAAATTTGAAAAGAGTCATCATCAGTCTCCTTGTAAGTTTTTTTTATAGTTTTTCCTCAATTCCTTACAAGATTCTCCTTCTAACTCATATCTCCCCTTCAAACTAGAGTACTAGACTACCCTATACCTTCTTTGCACATGTAGGAATCATCTTAGCATCTTCATCTCAGCTACTTATATTATATGTTCAAATCGAAATAAAACTATATCTTGCATTGTCGTTACGACGATAAATTATTGTAATGAAAATGTAATTCATTGTGGATTTTATGTATAAAAAGTAATTCTCGATCCTCTTCACCCGGAACGAGGATGTTTAATACGTCATCACATAATCGAGATCGCATAGTGTCCTTTGTTTAGTATCAGACACTCATAAGATCATGCACGCATCAATACATTCACAAGCATTACTTGTTGAAATATAGGACTCGTGCGGATAAGAATACTATCCATGCAAGGTATCTCTCCGTATAAATATATGTATCTATATCCATAAAAACAATTATAGTGATACGTGAGAACAAGGTAGCACATGTTTTGATCCACTCCGATCACCCCTAAGCTAATACGTGTCTCGTTCTTCGGAGAAAAAACCATCCTAGCCGACAAGTGGTTCATGTCGTGACAAGCCCCCATGCATCGTTTCGCTTCACCGAATGCGCCAACCTAGGTAGGGCTTTCCTTCACCCCCTATGGGGAGGAGAAATGGTGGGTCTTTTGGTGAGTTGGATGGGCCCACTAGTTGGGCCGATGCGTTTTTCTTTTTCTGTGGGCCCATTAAGAGGCAGCTGGTGGACCCCACAGTTTGGCAAAGTTTGAACACACAGCAGCCGTTGGATACGGATCTGACGGGACAGTTGCCATCTAAATAATTGTGAATGGGCCTTTATCCTAATGGGGCCCAATTTGACCCACAAATGTCGGCCGTCCAATAACGTGAGATCGCTTCCTAAGGAGATTTTGTTTCCCTCATCTGTCCGTTTCTGATTAATTGAATGAGGACTTTACACCATGACCCATCAAATCTCTACGAATTACACTGCAGCCCCTGAAAATTGCTATTATAAATTATACCATCACTTCTGTAAACTTATCAACTCTTATTGTATTTAAAAAGATGTAATTAGATTTTAATTAGAAAACCTATGCAATTACAACAGGAGTCAATTTGGTCTCAACTGGGAAACCAAATGACTTGAAGAGAAAGTTAGGAATTCCTAAATTTGAAACATGGAATAGCTCATCTACTGTTTCTAAACTTGTTGTGAGCTTATATATGAGTTCACAACTCAAGCTCTTGTAGCAATAGTAGAGAGGGGGAATGGAGGATCACACGCACGTGCGCTCCGTTCCGTCTCAAGCTTGGGAGAGTCTATTCGGATCTCAGCTACAAGAAAGACTCTCACGTCACCGTCTTCAATTTCTGTTCTAACACCGCATCTGCGACATGTTCTTCTCGACTGCAAGTTCTCGGAGGTACTTTCGATGACGATCTCGTCGGTGTGCGTGAACGAAGACCATGTACCATCGTATTCTCGGAGCCGATCGTCAGTACCCTACGCACCGGTATTGTGGGGACGATATCCTCTCTAAGGGAAGTCCATTTCATGGACGCTTTGGTGATATCTAATCTTATTCTTCTTTTGCTTTGTTTGCCGCGACTTGTTATTGCTTTATCTTCTCTAAATCATGCCTTAATTCTTGTTTCCATTTATTTAATCGGTTTCTGTTTGCGTTATGTAGTCGAATAATAGATGAGAAATGCATGATTAAAATAATGTTAATCTATAACGATTTTCCTTTAATTCAGTTGGATCCGTATACTTACTATTTACAATATGCATTATTGATCCTGATAACAATAACTCTTACACCATAACCCTCGGACTGGAGCATGCGTTAAATAAAGCAAGATTACAGACTGGGGTTGTGTCGTAATTCTATAGAGGCCACATATACTCTCTATAAATACTTAATTAATATGTGGTCAGTTGTTAGTTACGTGCTAATATCCGTTTTAATTACTAGTTTTTAGCAATGATAGAAGATTTGTCAGTTGCGATGTATGTTATGGTCATCTTCATTCTATCATACGATAAAATAACCATGGATATTGTTTTGTATATATGTATGATCATGTGCACAAGTCACTCGAATGAAATACTAAGATAAGCTAAAGGTATAGTGGAGGACATCCAAATGGCAATAGGGGGATTGAGCTCGTGAACATCTTTTGGCTTTCTCTCTTTGTTGGAAACCGATTGTGACACCTTTTTGCATTTTCTTTTTAGTTCAAGATAAGCTTTAGTCAAATTTACTAAAAGTTTGTTTTTTATGATATATCACAAGGAAGATATGCCCACGAGCCCTAAATTTAATGATGTTAGAACGTAATCACCTACAAGAAAGTGTGAAGATGCTCAATCATCTTTCACGATCACCCGAAAAGAAAGATTATTACGTAGAATGAGAACGATCTATGATCTTTCACCCTTTCTGTTTCTACATGTGAACGGGGCATCGATGATTCATTGATTTTTAAAAGCAGGTTAGAAAAAGGATACGTCCAAAAAGATCGGAGTCAATAGGTCACAGATGTACTGTTATAATACCCCAATAAGATAAGAAACGAAAGGTGCAGTGAAGGCAGAGATGTTAATCTCTACTCTCATACCACTTGACGGATGCACAATCAACCACAACAGAAACATGTGAAGAAAAAAACATCACAATATAATCAAAGCCGATCACTTCTCACCTGATTGCAAGAAAAAAATCTAGGAAATTTCAGATTTGGAACATCTAATGGAATCATAAAAGTAATTACCGTAATCTCTATAATTACATCACAATCTTACTTTATATAAGAATTCGTGGTGTATTTTACCAGAGTCGTGGTGTAATTACAAAGATTACATGGATGGTAGTGTCATGACCTTGGGGATGTTCACGGAGTGGGTACCCAATACAATTGATCATATGACTCGTGTCGCTTTTTAGCCGAAAGATCCAATCTAATCCATCTCTTTTACCCTCTCGAAAGCATCCTCCGCCTCGTTGGATCCACCGTTTCGCACTGCCAACCTCCTGCGAAGCTAATCCATCTCTTTTACGGTCCTCTCCAGAAATCCAAGGAAGATGAAGTCGTCATGGAGATGTTGAAGGTCGATCTCGAACATGAATCTAGTGGCATCCCGAAGCGAAATCGGGGGGCATGGGAGGGTTTTTTTATAGGTAGAAAGGGGGCTTGGGTGGGGGTTAGAGGGGTTGGGGATGAGAAGTTTGGGTGTAGCTTTTGTGGTGTACCAGAAGTGACCCAACTGGGTATCTGGAATTCCATCCAGGTTTTTTAACCTATTTCAACAATTTTCACAGGGTTGGTTGCTTACTTGTACCCGACCCAAAAATTTCTCTTGGGTGCCTGTTAGCTTAGGGTCGAAATAGCTTAGATGGATGGCTACTCATTTGTTGCGAAAATATTGAACACCCCTAACGGCCCCGAAAATCTAATTTTATTTAGGACACATGCCCCCTATCCGAGGATTGTGGTGCAAGAATTAATTGGATTATAGGAGTAGTAGTGTCAATTATAAGGATTATAGTGTTTTATAGACTGGCTATTCCATATCTTGAAATATGATTTCAAGGATACCTCTTAGATCTTAGTTATGAAGGTGTTCAGAAGCAAAGAAAAGATGGTATTGGGACTGTCACATTTGTAGTACACCTTGGACATGTTCCATTTTCTGGGAAATTCCAAGAAAGACTTCCTTCCCTTAAGATTTGATATTGACCTATCTAAAGGGATAGCACCTCAAAGAGTTGAGGAAGTAAATGCTAGAACTGCTTGCACTTGTGCATCAATTACAAGAAGCCGAGAGTATGCTAGATGTATATAAAAGCCAGATATCTGCCATGCATTGGGAGTAGTAAAGTGTTGCTAATCCTACTATGGAGATAAAAACACTTGATTGCAGTAATAACAAAATATTCAAATATGACAAGACTTTCGAGATAGTGATCTCTAAGTCTTATCTTCAAGAAATTAAGACTATATAGATAGTGATCTAAAAGGTCTTAATTTTGGATACCTTTGGAGATAGAGATCTCCAGGAATAAGGGTATTCTAATAAGGATTATGGAAATACTGGTTATGAATAATTATCAAGCTGTAGTGTCAAGGACACTATAACTAACAATATTGAGTATTGGTTGCATAAGATGCAACATTCGCATTGGATGCGAGCACTGTTACTGGGGATATGCAAGTGTCATAAAAGAACTTGGAGTAGTCTCGCAGGAACATAGTGATTGATCATCTTACCTAGCTATTTTTTAAATAGCCTATGATTATGACATGAGTGTGGGGTGAAATGATTAGCCCATTAAGGGCTCTTTGGGTTAGTGGGAGATTGTTGGACATGCGAGCCCACGGTGAGCCATTATGCAATAAATGTTATTGCATATATCATTCCCTGATCTGAAATGAAGAATAACTAATTTGCATAATAGGTCCCTTAGTACAATTAGGGTTATGTACCATGGACATCTTAATAATCATACAGCTGTTGATTCAATAATTGAATCATAGAGGCTGGTGCTTGGATGAATATCTAAAGGGTTAGATTGAGGAATCATCAAGCACCGTCAAATGATTGTTAAGAGATGATCTCCAGCATGAGTAGGAGATGGCAATCCGTTCTCAGATAGGATGATATGTGACCGACCTTTCGATGCAGGTCCTCTGCATAGGAATAGAAATTCGGAGGTGTCAGATTAGTTAGGTCAAAGAGTTGACTTAACGAGATCGAGATAATTAAAGACCTATGTCGTATGCTATCACGATATAGGCACGCATCCTCTAACCGAAGATAGATGTGTTACTATATGTCTGAGTATGTACATTTGGCAGACAAATAGGTTGATGACCTAACCAAGGTCTATATACTGACGTGCTGGTGTGCATGCAAGGGCATATGAGTAATAAGATCTCTCAAATGGATCATACATGTTTATTACTGAATCGGAAGATATGAGCTCACTCATGAGATATTGGGAAGAATCAAATTCTGTGCACGGTCGTCTCGCTTTGGAAGCTTGACTGAATTTGTATGTTTGATATATACTTTTGGAAAGTATATGATCAATACCTAGGTATGATATCTGCTTTTGGAAAGTATATGATCGATACCGACCCCCAATGATCAAATGAGAAACTTACTGATAAAATTTGAAGTAGACAGTATAAAGTTGATCTAATACTTTGGGTTTATTCTGAATCTTCCAGTATGCAGGATGTACAGGTATTGGGAATACCTGAGGGTGATGTGATCATAAACGATTGTATAACTATGATGCTTCCATTCCTAGGGAGTGATGAAATGGGTCTGGATTTTAGTGACTCCTCTCAGTAGAGAAGCAATCTGATCTTGGTCCTATGTTGGACATTGATCTGAATGTGATTCAGATGCAATGAGAAGATTAGATTTGCAGTCTTGATTTAATCAAGCATCTATGGGAGGCCCGAGATCTGGATTTGAGATGTGATCTCAATATCCAAATCACTATACATGGAACAATACAATCGTCATGTCCTTATCTCCAAGTATTCGCGGAGAAAGCGCATTATCCTTGAAAGAGTTCATGGATAATTTCATTGTTGATATATGTATCCGAGCATCGAGAAAATTGATAATTAAATGTGATTTAATTATCATGGACAATATGAATTTGATTCATATTATAAGGAGAGCTATCTGAGATAATTAAATGTGATTTAATTATCAAAGATGTGAATAATGTGAATGTGATTCATATTATTTTGGCACATGAGAATAGAGATCCAAGATAATTAAATACGATTTAACTATCATGGATATGAATTACATGGATAGCACTATCCATATTAATCATATATATTATAAATATGATTTACAATATATTAGAGAGAGAATATTGTGATTTATATTTGTTAATTAATTATTGATGTGAATTGGATTCACATTGAATGATTAATTTAAATATAATTTACATTTTGTTTTGGGATGTGAATTTGATTCACATTTTTCCAATGGCATGATTGCAATATTTCACAAGATAATAATGAATTATTTTTGTGAAATAATTTACAACAATTGTTGTTGTAAATTCTGGAGATATCATGAGATAATGGTATCTCATGAGATGTTGGTTGTCGTCCCCCTTTTTAGGGGATATGGTTTATCTCATCATTATATCCACGGATAATTAATTGATTTAATTTGAATTAAATATATTGATTTATCCATATATATTAAATTAAATTACATTAATTGTTGTTGTATTTTTACAACAAGATCATAACCATTGAAAGAAACACAAATCAATCTCATCCATTGATTTTGTATTGTCCATGGGTTGATATCCATGGTTCCCAAAACCCTATATAAGAAGAGGCATCCATTGCTCTTCATCATATATGATTAATGAATGCTCTCTCTCTCTTTCTCTATACACGCCCACTCTCTCTATCTCTCTCATGTGGTCGTCCATCATAGATACCCTAGAGAGATTCTCCATCATTGCAGCGTCGTCGTTATGTTGCCCGATTGTTTGCTCGTGGATCTTTGTCTACTTCAGCGTGCCTTGCTCGTGAAGAAGATGTTGTATCTCGTTTGTCGAGATCAGGAGATCTGTGGCTTGGATATTCAACATGAATTGCAAGAGGCACGTGATTCATCAACACGCTCGCAAGCGTCTCCTCCGACGGATCGGACTTGAGACAGGAGGTCTCTTCGTTTAGAGACTTGATCGCAACCACGCTTCAAGAGGTAATCCTATTACTTGTTTGTGGTTTAGATGAAATGATCTGATAAGTATTCTTGGATCATGTGATTTCATCACATAAAAATTTTTAATTTCCGCTGCCCGGAGCAACTAGTGCGACTATTTGCTCCCGATCGCATACGATGCGATCCTCACGCTTCCGTGATGCGCTTGAGGATTTTTCCCATATCCTTCAGTGTTGTCCCTACTACTGCATCTTGTGAAGATAGGATCTCTGAAAGTGCTCTCGAGATGGTCGCAAGTAAATCAATGTCGGAACTGTGGTATGAACCACCACACGAGGTAACTACCAGTGCAATCTGCTCAACGGTCATCCCCCTCATGGAGATCTCAACAAGGTTTGTCATCGAAAGTCCATGATATGGAAATCTCCTCAAGAGGTCAAGAAACCTCAGCCACGAATCATGCAATGGCTCATGGGGGTCTATGGAAAAATCCGTGATGAAAGACCGCATCATATATGTTCTACGCTGGGGATACAATCACTGTAGAAACTCTAAGCGTAACCCTCCCCATGTAGCTAACTTCTTCCCAATCGTCTGTGCCATCTCATGGCTCTACTCTGGAGTAAAAATGGGAAGGTATTCAACATCATCTCCTCGGAAGTGATATCCAAATATACGTGGGTCACATAGAACACCTCAAACTCAGAAAGATGAAGGTATGGCTCCTCATGCACTTCCCCTGAAAACTTCGACAGAGTCTAAATGAAACTCCAATCTAGAATGAAAAGAGTCAAGGTGGAAGCTGACTGGGCTTCCTGATTGGTGTGCTCATCCATCATCCTAATGTAAGAGATATCGTAAACTCGCATCTTCTCTTTGCGATTGCTTATGGAGTGCACTTTCATCCCAGCAATGAAATCGCCCGAGCCTCGCATCTGGTTAGTCTGATCTCTACGGGCGTCCAGCACAACATGCACATAAGAAAGAGGGGATAGAGAATATGAAGATGGAAGGTCGGTCGGAGTTCTGACTTCCAATGAGATTGGACGGGGATGGTGGGGATAAGATGAAGAAACCACGAGATCCGACAAGAAAGGAGGGCGACCTGTCATCCAGGGACAGAAAAGGGGAAGGATAATGAAGGGAGGGAGGGAGGGGTAAAGAGAGATAGATGGAGGAGAGACAAGAATGGAGAAGAAGAAGAGATGGGACTTGAAAACAAACAAGATTAGAAAACAAACCCCCAATTCACCTACTCAACACTGAGAGCTGATGACCGTAAAGGTTCGATATTTTATCTTGTCAATTTTATTTTTGGTAAAAATTCAGTCTAGCAGGACGATTAAGTGAAATGGTAAGAACCCAATGCTCTCAACAGACTGTCCCGTATAAAAGGCCGGTAGTCTGCCTAAAATTTGGGTGTGGCTCTATCGTAGTGTGCGGGTCACTCTTTCGCACAAGCAAACCAAACAATGAGGGGACTGCTCTCCTAAGACAGATTTTTAGGTGAAGTATCTGTTAAGATCAAGTATGTTTAGCAGTCTCAATTTTATGGTTTTTCTTTTTAGGTATTTTTCAATAACAAGCAACGCCTAAAGAGTTTTTCGATCTCCTGATTATTTTAAGTCCAAAAACAGGGGGAGAAGTCGAAAAGGCCGATGCAAAATCAAACACAATGATGCATGCAAAGTAAGAAAATGCATACCTGACTCCAGCTCTCTACATGCAGGGTGATCCACGCATAAATTAAAAGATAGGAATAAAACTACCTATATGATGCAAGAAGAAAACAACCTTAGATGAAGCAATTTCTATACGAGAAGAACAGTAGCTAACCGATCAAACCAAGTCCGGAGTCCGATCTTGAGAACTACTTCGTGCCCGGTCTTGCCAGCGTTGTATGTGGTTCCTCACGACACGTGGACTCGGGCCTAATTAAACTAACTTTTTCTTGCGATTTAATTAATTAGGTCTAACTACGATCTATAGGTGCATGCAGATAATTAGGGGTTGGGGCTTAATTAATTACATCACAATCAATGAAATTCCTAAGTATAGGGGCTAAATTCTTCGAGAATCAAAATGAAATAAAGGCGAAAAATCAAAACCGGTGAAAAATTGCGGTGAGGTCCCCCGAGCACACTAGTGCTTGGCGAAACAGACCCCGATAAGACAAGTCCAAATAGTCCACAGTCTGATTCCATGTATTATTACAATAATAATCAAATGGAATGTACTAACTACTCTAGTTCCTATAACTACTCTCCTCCGATTTTCCTACTCCTCCTCGGATGTGGGTCCTCCAACCAAAAGTCACTAAGCTTCTCGGGCGGTCCCTCGTACAGAAACAAAACAGAAAAATGGTCAGAAGAACAATTATATCAAATAGAGCAAGAACAAGCAAAGAAAGCTAAGAAGAAATCAAAGCTGAAAACTGACTACTAAATCGTGCTCCCCGACAATGACGCCATTCTGATGACGCGCCCAAGGTAACTCGGGTTAAGGAAAATCTAAGGTTGTTGCGACCTGAATCGCAAGGCACAATTAATAAGAAAAATTAGACCACCCAAGCGAATCAATCAAGAGTGAAAATCAAAGCAAGCGATCTTGCTATTTATTTAACCTGGTATAGCCAGCAGGATCGAACACAAGAAGTACAGAATGAAGCCTACGAAGTAGTCAGGTAATCCAAGAAATAAATGTATTTTTTAATTTTTAAATTTTTTATGATGTTCTATTTAGAAAAGAAGTAAAGAAATGGTAAAAAAGCATACTAAAACAATTATTTAAAGGCCAAAAATTACTCAAAAAATTAAAACAAAAATATTTTTATATTTTTAAATTATTCATATATTTTTGAGTATTTTATGGGATTTTTTGATTTTTATATAATTTTCTAAAAATGAAAGAAGGCAAAAAACAATCAGCAGTGTACAGCCTGGATAGAAAGGCAAATTAAAATTATTTAAAATGACTATAAAATCCTAATAGCAATTTTATGCGAAAGTACAAAAATCTACCTACAGAAGCTAAAAATATATTTTTTTGATTTTTGTAGAATTTTAATGATTTTTATAAGGTTTTTGTCTTTTGTAATTTTAAAGTATTTTATAAAAGATAATGAAACCAAAATGCTACTGAAGTTAGAACACAATGAAACAAGCACATAGGAATTTTTGTGGGATTTTTATAGTATTTTTATATTTTTTATAGGTGTTCTAAAATAGACAGACTTTATTTTTAGGATTTTTGAATTTTAGAAAATATCAAATAAAATTAAATATGATCACAAAAATCACTATAAATACTACACAGTAGTAGGAGCCATGTGTAATTTTCGTAGAATTTTCGAATCTAATTTAATAATTATTTGATGAAAAATAAGGGATGCAACAAATAGGGACATATGTGCATATATCGAAAAGTGAAAAGCCAAAATATAACACGTTTAAACAGTTCAGGGCTAGAGTAGCAAAACATCCAAGTTTACACATGAACAACACGTGAAGAAGGCACTCAGGGTATAAATGCAATTCCTATTAATAAACATTCATTCATGAAAAACAATAAAGTCCAGGATCTAGATTGCAAATAACCCGGGAGGTCACGTGTCACTCCACGTGATACACTAAAGGAAGGATCGAAATGCAAATAGGGAAAACACAAGGTCTGAAATGCAATTAGTCCAAAGAACCGCTAAAAATATCTACAAGACTAACAAGTAAATGCAAAAGAAGAAAGGGTCGAAGTGCGGCTGAGATATGAAGACACCGATTCGATGATGGACGACTGTGAGACGATCCTCAGATGGATCTGATGATCGAGGCTTCCCGGATGATGAACGGACGAGATTAGAGCTGGGGGAGAGCCGGATATGAAGGTTGGGATGGCTCCTGGAAGAACGCCAAAGAACTCGCCCCTGGCGAGTTTCGATCAGCCGATACACGCAGCAGGGGCATCCTCACAGGATGCTCTGATGGGGGAAAGGTTGACGGCAACGGTCCGCAACGATGGAGATGCTCAGAAGGTCCCACAACCTCAGAATCAGTTCTAGCAAAGCGTGGAGCATGAAGCTGTCGTGCCTTGGTACTCTAACCTCCAGATGAGGTCCTTTAAGCGCTATAACCTGCATAGATGATCCACTGGGTCGAGGGAAAAGTACCTCGACCCATTAAACCTCGAAAAGGGTGGCCGATGCGTCATGGCGTGACTCTCCGGCGAGGCAACGATGGAGGAGAGCTGGGAGCTCGTTCTTGGGAAGAACAATGTGAATGGATGGGCGCAGAAGGTGGGGAGAAGTCTTGTGAAGGTGGTCGGGTCGTCGGATAGGCAAGGTGATGCTCCTACCAAGGAGAACAGAGCTAGGCGAGGACGGTTGACTAAAATCCTAAAAGAGAGAATCAACTGCAGTAAAGACCTAATCTAAGCTACCTGATGGACGAGGTCATCTGGGATGGATGTCAGGGACCTCCGGGGGTCATTGCCTCAATGGGTCGATGGGTCCAGAGGCTGAGCTCACCTCACGGCAAAGCACGATGGAGTGTATGTTGGATCTAGGGCTACGCAGCTCAAAACCTCACTGCAACGCGCTCCCTCACACGTTGTCACTCATGGAAGAAGGCAGAGGTCACCGGAGACGAGGGTAGTGACCAAAGATGCAGAAAAAGATGGAGCCCAAAGATGTTATATAATCTGCGGGGTCCGAGAAAGATGTGAAGGATATTGTGAATCCTTAAGCACATCACGGAAGCGTGTCGATCGCATCATATGCAATCGGGGCAACTAGTCGCACTAGTCCTTAGATGCGACAGAAATTAAAATTTTAATTCAAGTGATGAAATGACATAATCACGAGAACATTTCTCGGATTGTTTCATCAAACCAAAAAGCATAAGAAATACCTCTTGAAGCGTGGTTGTAATCACGAGATCTCTAAAGTAAGAGATCCTCCTATCTTAAGTCCGATCCACGAAGAATGCACTTGCGGGCGTGATGATGAGACGCGATCCTCCCGCAATCCTCGATGAAGATCCAAGCTTCGAGTCCTCTGATTTCGTCCAACGAAATCCGTCGTCTTCCTTTAGAGCAAGCAACTCCAAAAAAGAAGGAAATCCTCGAGTCGTTGAAGGCGAAGGCGAGAGACTCCCTTTCAATACAAGGTGGACAACCACCTCTTGAAGGAGAGAGAGAGAGAGAGGGTGAGAATGAGAGAGAGAGAGAGAGTAGGAGGCTTCTACAACTTTTAATAATGTCCCTTTGAAAGGCTAGGTTAGCCCTCCCTATAAACTAGTTTGGGATCCAATGGATCTCAATCCACGGGACACATAGATCCAACGGCCATGTTGGTCTATGTATTAATCAATGGCCATGATTGTTGTTGGTTAAAAAACCAACAACATTAATTTATATTTAAATCAAATATATGTTGCAATATTTTCAACATAATTTAATTTAACATAAATTAATTTATCAAGAGATTATAAGATAAAAGAAATGAGGAGATAAATAAATCCCTCCAAAATATCTCCCATTTATTTTATCCATTATCTTTTTAATTAATTTTATAATAACCATTATCACAAAATTATCCACCAAATCAATTCCAAATTAATTTGTGAATATTTCAATCATGCCATTGAAAAATATGTGAATCATATTCACAACGCAAACTAATTTGTAAATTACATTTCCAAAAAATTAATTAATGTGAATCCAATCCACATTAATAATTAAGAAATGCTATTTACAAAAAATTCTCTCTCTTCAATATATGTATATCATAAATTATATTTATAATACACAAATATTATGGACTCTCTAATCCTTGATAACTAAATCCCATTTAATTATCTTAGATAATTATTCTCACAATATGAATCTCATTCGTATTATGCTTGATAACTAAATCTCATTCAATCATCAAGTCCTTCTTGCTTGGATATGTAATTCATCAAATGAATTATTCTTGAACCCCTTCAAGAATAATGTGCTTTCTCTGCAAATACTTGGAGATAAGGACAGGGCGATTGTACTGTTCCACGTATAGCGACTTGGATGTTGAGATCTCATCTCAAATCCAGATCTTAAGGACCTCCCACAGATGCTTGATTAAATCAAGACCGCAAATCTAATCTTCTTATTGCATCTGAATCTCATTCAGACCAATGTCCAAAACTTGATCCAAGATTAGATTGCTTCTCTACTGAGAGGAGTCACTAAAATCCAGACCTGTTTCATCACTCCCTCGGATTGGAAGCGTCATGGTTATACAATCGTTTATGATCACATCACCCTCAGGTATTCCCAATACATGTACATCCTGCATACTGGAAGACCCATGATCAATCTGAAGATTAAGATCAATTTTACACTGTCTTCTTTAGAGTTTAATCACTAAGTTTCTCAATCTTGGTCATTAGGAGTTGGTATCGATCATATGCTTTCCCAAAGCATATATCATACCTTCAAATTCATGTCATGCTTCCAAAGCACGACGACCATGCACGAAATTTGATCGGTCCCAATACCTCATGAGTGAGCTCATGTCTTTCGGTTCATAAGTGAACCTGTATGATCCCTTTGAGAGATCGTATTACTCATATACCCTTATGTGCACACCAGCTCGCTGGTGTATAGACCTTGGTAAGGCCATCAACATATCGGTCTGCCAAATGTACATACTCAGACATATAGCAATACATCTGTCTCCGGTAAGAGGATGCGTGCCTTATGTTATGACAGCATTCAACATAGGACTTAGGTTATCTCGATTTCATTCAGTCAACCCATTGACCTAACTAATCTGACACCTCCGAATCACTATTCCCATGCAGAGGACCTGCATCAAGAGGTCGGTCAGATATCAGCCTATGTGAGAAAGGATTGCCATCTCCTACTCAGGTTGGAGATCATCTCTTAACAATCATTTGACGGTGCTTGATGAGTCCTCTATCTAACTCCTTAGATATTCATCTAAACACCAGCCTCTATGATTCATTTAATGAATCAACAGCTATATGATCATCACGATGGCCATGGTACATAACCCTAATTGTACAGAGGGACCTTATAGTACATTCATTCATTTAATTTCAGAAAGGGAGTGAAACATCAATAACTTTTATTAATAAATAAATATATATTACAATAACATTTATTGTAAGAATGGTTCGCCAGAGGCTCACATGTTTAACAATCTCTCACTAGCCCTCAGAACCATTCAGGTACAATCGTAAACCCATACTCATTACATGCTGGTCAAAAACCTTCTGTGTCAGAGGTTTGGTAAGAGGATCAGCAATGTTGTCGGTAGAGGCCACCTTGGTGATGATGATAACACCACGCTTTTGAATCTCCCGAATGATGTGGTATTTCCTTTTCACGTGCTTGCTCTTTTGATGACATCTGGGTTCCTTTGCCTGGGTAAGGGCTCTCGTGTTATCGCAGAGTAACGGGATGGGAGTATCAGAGGAAACTACGCCAAGCTCCAAGATGAACTTGCGCAACCACACCGCCTCCTTTGCAGCATCCGATGCGGCAATGTATTCGGCTTCTGTTGTTGAATCCGTCGTAGTGTCCTGCTTCTTGCTTCTCCAGCTCACAGCACCACCGTTTAACATGAATACAAACCCCGATGTCGACTTTCGATCATCAATATCTGACTGGAAGTCTGAATCTGTATATCCCAAGACTTGGAGATCACCATCCCCATAGACCAAGATGTAATCTTGCGTCCGTCTTAGATATTTGAATATGTTCTTTACTACATTCCAGCGTTTCTCTCCATAGCAAGATTGGTAACTACTTACCACTCCCACTGCATGGCAGATGTCTGGCCTAATACACATCATGGCATACATCAAGCTTCCTACAGCTGATGCGTGGGGGCATCCAGCCATGGCCTTCCTTTCCTCAACACTTTGAGGAGCCATCCCTTTAGACAGATGGATACCATGTCCTAAGAGGAGGAATCCTTTCTTGGAACTATCTATCAAGAATCGTTCAAGAATCTTCTTGATGTATCCACGTTGTGATAATCCCAATATTCTCTTTTCTCGGTTTCTGAACAACTTCAGGCCTAAGATGTAAGAGGCTTCTCCAAGATCTTTCATCCCGAAGGTATGGGACAGCCAAATCATCATACTGGTGATCTTTCATGTATCATTCCCAATGATAAGGATATCATCTACGTAAAGCACGATGAACACGATGGCGCTCCCACTTCACAAGGTTCATCAGGATTCTGCACAAAATCATAACTCTTTATGGTTTCGTCAAATCTGATGTTCCATCTACGGGAAGCTTGTTTGAGCCCATAGATGGATTTCTTCACCTTGCATACTTTTCCATCCTCAACTACGAAGCTCTGGGGATGCTCCATACAGATATCCTCCTCGAGGTATCCATTGAGGAAAGCTGTCTTGACGTCCATCTGTGAGATGTCGTAGTCAAGAGATGCAGCTATAGCTAGCAATGTCCTGATGGACTTAAGCATGGCCACAGGAGAGAACGTCTCATCATAGTCGATGCCTTCTCTCTGTGTGTAGCCCTTGGCTATGAGCCGTGCTTTGAAAGTCTCTACTTTCCCATCAGGTCCCCTCTTTCTCTTGAAGATCCATTTACACCCAATGGGTTTTACCCTTTAGGTGGATCCTCTAGGGTCCATACACCATTCTTATGCATGGAGTCAATTTCTGACTTCATTGCTAGCATCCATCTATCCATGTCATGATCTGTGAGTGCTTCATCAAATGAAGAAGGATCATTGTCAGTCTTACCTGACACATGGAATCCATACCTTTTAGATGGTGCAACCACCCTCGAACTCCTTCGAAGAGGTATGGGTGTTTCATCTTGATTTATCTTTTCAGTTTCTGGTTCAGGAATCTCAGAATCCTCAGGAGATTCAATGAGTTACTCTAGCTCATTTCTATCTTGACCTTTAGGGAAATCATCCTCTAGAAATTTCACATCCCTAGAGACAAAAACCGTTTGGGTCTCAGGGTCATAAAGCTGGTATCCAATACCATCTTTAACATACCCAATGAAGTAGCACTCACGAATGCGAGATTCTAGCTGTCCACGTTCTTTGCATGGACCAAGCATCCCCAAACCCGCAAGTATTTGACACTAGGATTGACACCATACTAGAGCTCGTGAGTAGTCTTGGGTACATACTTGCTAGGAATCTTGTTCAAGATATATATAGCAGTCTCTACTGCATATCTCCAGAAACTAAGAGGTAAACGTGCTTTGCTCATCATTGAACGGACCATGTCCATAATGGTCCTATTGCATCTTTCAGCAATACTATTAAGTTGGGGAGTTCCAGGGGGAGTGAGATTAGAGACAATTCCATTCTCTTTAAGATATTCCTTGAATTCATCTGAGAGGTACTCACCACCTCGGTCAGATCGAATCCGTTTGATCTTCCTATCGGTTTGGTTCTCAACCAAAGCCTTAAACTCTTTGAACTTTTCAAAGGTTTCAGATTTATGATGTAGTAGGAAGATAAACCCGTATCGCGAATGGTCATCAATAAATGTCAAATAATATTGATATCCATTTCTAGTCGCGGTACTAAAGGGACCACATACATCAGTATGTATTAGGTCAAGAATACCTTCGCATCTCGTAACCTTGTTAAGGAAAGGTGCTCTAGTCATTTTACCTTGAATGCAATGTTCGCAGGTAGGTAAAGATTGAACATGTAGAAAATCTGAAGATCCATCCTTTATCAATCTATTGATCCTATCAACAGATAAATGACCAAGCCTTTGATGCCAAATCATATTCAAATGATTTCCATCCTCCCTGGATCTCTTGGGGTTTTTATTATTAGTGGTAGTAATATTCATGACACATTCATCAATGCACAATTCATAGAGTCCATCAGAAGTCAAAATACTATCAGCAATATATTTATCATAACGGTTTATGAGTACTTTATTACAGAAAGTGAAGGAATATCCATTTCTAACTAGCTTAGATACAGATATTAGATTCCTTCTAACTTCAGGTACATAAAGACACTCTTTAAGCACTATGACTTGACCACTAGATAATGATAGTCTGCAGGTTCCGACGGTGACTGCTGCAACACTTGCATCAGATCCCATCCGGATGACTATCTCCCCATGCTCCAGATTCCTAGTTTCCTGAAATAAATGCAACGAATTGCGTACATGAACAGAAGCATCAGAATCTATAATCCAACTTCCTTCTCGTCCAACGAGAAAGCTAGTTTCAATGATGAAAGTAGATTTCATACCTACTGGGGCTTTACCTTTGTCAGCAGACTTCAGGTAATCCGGGCAGTTATGCTGTCAGTGCCCCGGCTTCTTGCAGTAGTGATAGACATCGGACACTAGAAGACGAATCAACTCCTTGATTCTTCTTCTTTCTCTTCTAGACCGGGCCCTTCCGAGAACCTTGCTTCCGCCCGCGCTTTCCTCTCACTTGTGCAACCATTGCACTAGCGGAGGGGCTGTCCTTCTTCATCACATCTTCTGCAGACTTTAATGCAGCTAACGACCCATCATTGGTGAAATCAGCTTTTCTCATGTGATATGACACGACAAAGTTGTTGAAAGACTTAGGGAGCGACAGGAGAATGAAATCAGCCTGCATGTCAGCATCCATGAAGGCTCCCAGGGTTTCCAATTCAGAGAGGTACCCAAACACTTTGAGTACGTGTTCTTTGACAGAGGTCCCTTCCTGCATCTTGCAACGAATAAGCTCTTTCATCACGTTGTTGTAGCACTGTATGCGGTTTATGTCACCGAACATTTCCTTCAGATTCAGCATAATTTCCTGGCAATGGTTCATTTCCACATGTTGCTTCTGAAGCACATTGGACAATGACCCAAGGATATAACACCTTGCCAGATTATGGTCTTCATCATATTTCTCATTATATGACTTATCTTCTGCAGTCAGAGGGTATGTTATCTTGTCCTTGGACAACATATACGAGATGCGCTCCGCAGAAAGGACAAGATCCAAATTTCGGATCCAATCCGAATAATTTGGTCCGGTCAACTGGTTGACCTCTAGGAGCCTGCTAAGTGGGTTCATGGACTTCATTTTCTGAAATTAAGAATGCACTATATCAGAATACATAATTATATATTCATTTTCAAAATATTTGATTAAGGCATTTTAAATCAAATTTGTCTTGCTATGTCAACTTTGAAAGATTATTACCTAATTGTCTTTCAAAATAAGAGATTTACGTACCGCTATATCTCAAGCAAGATCTGGGATCTCCTTTCCTATCTTTGTCACATCCCAATAATATGAGAACTTGCGACTCCGATAAAAAGAAGCGGGAACTAATTCCGCCTTTCAAGTCCAACTTGCATTTCCCAATTCGGTCTTTAACACCCAGTCCCACCACCCCTAAGATGATGTTGATCCGTTGTTAATTGAACCAACCGTCAACAAGATTAGAACTCGCTATGTGCAATCCAATATCGCCCCAATAATATGAGGACTCGATATTGGGGTCACTACGCATACGTCCTTACTCTTTTGAGAAGCAAAGAGTCTGATCCAGATGCGCTTGCATACAGGAGCTGTCACTTCGGACATGCGTCTCCTACATACAATCCCTGGCGACAGAACCCTTCGCCTTGACGGGAGACCATGGATGTCACTTATGTGATCCTCCATCTCATATTCAAATTTATAATTAATTATCATGAATCATATTCACATAATTAATTCTTCCAAGGGAATTACACATCTATTCATAATAGAGTGTTTATTGGATATAATTAATTTAATCACATTAAATTAATCATCAATCCAATCATCAATCAAAAAACTTGATTATTACTTGAATAGTAGGTATAATATCAAAGTACGTATTATTCGAATTTTAATAATTAGAAAAATACACTCTGACTTCTCCGGCATTATCGAGTTCCTACCCGCTGTCATGGCCAGTACCGATGAGAGTGGGACGGACAACACACGTTGCGACCCGCAACCCCAATGCTCTCCGACTAGTCACCATATCTACCTCAGGAAAGGATAATGCCAGATAGATCATCATGTACTTTGAGATACTCATCGGTTTTTCAACCGAAATTATACCATATAATATACATCAAAACAATTTTGATAATATTATAAGGAGATTTGCTAGACAAATCCCCAATCCTATTCAAGCAAGAGGGTTTTTCATGTAAAAGTTGTCTTACAACTATTGTAGGATAAACTAATGTTTTCATGAAAAATGTTTGTTGATGATTTCATATCAACCAATTAATGATCAAGATCAACTATCTTATCATCTTGGTTTAGGCAAATGTCATTCAATGAAATAATTATCTCTTTAAATATTTCAAAAAATATTTATCACTAATTATTTCAGAAAATTAACTATTGATTTTCATCATCATATTTGAATGACTATCAAAAGGTTCATGATCAAAAATGTCAATTTCCAGCAGTGACCCCCGATCACTAAAATAAGCATATCTCGATTAATTTAAATCCAAATTTTGCAAAATCAATTTTCTTAGATTGCTAATTTGATTAAGAAACCTAGTGATATTTCACGCATTTCAAGGCACACAAAACAGTAATTAACTCATTAATCACGTTTAGATCTGTTGTTCCCGCAATAGTAAATACATGCATATTCAAAAGGTCATATCTTGAGCAAATGAAATCCAAATTTCGTAAACTCAGATCCTATGGTTTCTTTATTTAATGAGGAACAAAATCCAATTACAATTTTAGTGTTTAAACAATTTAAACGGTACCAAAAAATTTCAATTAGACAGAGGTGCGAAAATTGAAATGCGACAAAATTTCGCGACCTTTTCAAACCCAAGTCGTCCTAGGTCTATGGATCATATCCAAAACCTTATTCAACCTGGCTCTGATACCACTTGAAGGATATTATGAATACTTAAGCGCATCACGGAAGCGTGTCGATCGCATCATATGCAATCGGGGCAACTAGTCGCACTAGTCGTTAGATGCGGCGGAAATTAAAATTTTAATTCAAGTGATGAAACCACATGATCATGAGAACATTTCTCAGATCATTTCATCAAACCACAAAGCATAAGAAATACCTCTTGAAGCGTAGTTGTAATCACGAGATCTCTAAAGTAAGAGATCCTCCTATCTTAAGTCCGATTCATGAAGAATGCACTAGCGGGCGTGATGATGAGACGCGATCCTCCCGCCATCCTCGTTGAAGATCCAAGCTTCGAGTCCCCTGATTTCTTCCAACAAAATCCGTCCTCTTCCGTTAGAGCAAGCAACTCCAAAGAAGAAGGAGATCCTCGAGTCGTCGAAGGCGAAGGCGAGAGACTCCCTTTCAATACAAGGTGGACGGCCACCTCTTGAAGGAGAGAAAGAGAGAGAGGGCGAGAATGAGAGAGAGAGAGAGTAGTAGGCTTCTTCAACTCTTAATAATGTACCTTTGAAAGGCTAGGTTAGCCCTCATTATATACTAATTTGGGATCTAATGGATCTCAATCCATGGGACACATAGATCCAACGGCCATGTTGGTCTATGTATTAATCAATGGCCATGATTGTTGTTGGTTAAAAAACCAACAACATTAATTTATATTTAAATCAAATATATGTTGCAACATTATCAACATAATTTAATTTAACATAAATTAATTTATCAAGAGATGATAAAAGAAATGAGGAGATAAATAAATCCCTCCAAAATAGGGGGCGTCACCCATGGTTGACGCCACCCCTATTTTGGGGTTATTTTATCTCCCATTTATTTTATCCATTATCTTTTTAATTAATTTTGTAATAACCATTATCACAAAATTATCCACCAAATCAATTCCAGATTAATTTGTGAATATTTCAATCATGCCGTTGAAAAATATGTGAATCATATTCACAACCCAAACTAATTTGTAAATTACATTTCGAATTAATTAATTAATGTGAATCCAATCCACATTAATAATTAACAAATGCTATTTACAAAAAATTCTCTCTCTTCAATATATGTGTATCATAAATTATATTTATAATATACAAATATTATGGACTCTCTAATCCTTGATAATTAAATCCCATTTAATTATCTTGGATAATTATTCTCACAATATGAATCTCATTCATATTATACTTGATAATTAAATCTCATTCAATCATCAAGTCCTTCTCTTGGATATGTAACTCATCAAATGAATTATTCTTGAACCCCTTCAAGAATAATGTGCTTTCTCCGCAGAAACTTGGAGATAAGGACAGGGCGATTGTATTGTTCTACGTATAGCGACTTGGATGTTGTGATCTCATCTCAAATCCAGATCTTACGGACCTCCCACAGATGCTTGATTAAATCAAGACCGCAAATCTAATCTTCTCATTGCATCTGAATCTAATTCAGACCAATGTCCAAAACTTGGACCAAGATTAGATTGCTTCTCTACTGAGAGATGTCACTAAAATCCATACCTGTTTCATCACTCCCTCGGAATGGAAGCGTCATGGTTATACAATCGTTTATGATCACATCACCCTCAGGTATTCCCAATACCTGTACATCCTGCATACTGGAAGACCCATGATCAATCTGAAGATTAAGATCAATTTTATACTGTCTTCTTCAGAGTTTAATCACTAAGTTTCTCAATCTTGGCCATTGGGTGTTGGTATCGATCATATGCTTTCCCAAAGCATATATCATACCTTCAAATTCATGTCATGCTTCCAAAGCACGACGACCATGCACGGAATTTGATCGGTCCCAATACCTCATGAGTGAGCTCATGTCTTTCGGTTCATAAGTGAACCTATATGATCCCTTTGAGAGATCGTATTACTCATATGCCCTTATATGCACACCAGCTCGCCGGTGTATAGACCTTGGTTAGGCCATCTACCTATCGGTCTGCCAAATGTACATACTCAGACATATAGCAATACATCTGTCTCTGGTCAGAGGATGCGTGCCTATGCTGTGAGTCTGTGACAACATTCAACATAGGATTAGGTTATCTCGATCTCGTTAAGTCAACCCATTGACCTAACTAATCTGACACCTCAGAATCACTATTCCCATGTAGAGGACCTGCATCAAGAGGTCGATCAGATATCAGCCTATGTGAGAAAGGATTGCCATCTCCTACTCAGGCTGGAGATCATCTCTTAACAATCATTTGACGGTGCTTGATGATTCCTCTATCTAACTCCTTAGATATTCATCCAAACACCAGCCTCTATGATTCATTTAATGAATCAACAGCTATATGATCATCAAGATGGCCATGGATCATAACCCTAATTGTACAGAGGGACCTTATAGTGCATTCATTCATTTAATTTTAGAAAGGGAGTGAAACATCAATAACTTTTATTGATAAACAAATATATATTACAATAACATTTATTGTAAGAATGCTTCGCTCGAGGCTCACATGTCTAACAAGATGGAGCCTTGACGTGCGATCCGAGGGTCGGATTCTTAAGAAAATCATCGGGCGTGGATCGTGGATCTACCCTCGGTAATCGGAGTTGCAAATGGGAGAAGAAGTCGATCGGATCGGGTTGAGATAAATCGGAGAAAAGCAGGGAAAACCAAATTCGAGCGAAAAGTTGTCAGGGGAGTCAGTTGACTGAGGTCAATAAATCCGACGTGGACCAATCCCGAGCGGTGGAGGAAAAGGACAAAAGCCACTACAGGACAAAATGGCAAGAAAATTAAAGTTAAATAAATTAAAAATAATAAATGAATTTAAATTAAAAAATGAATAAAATGAAAAAATTTATTATTTTTTATGGAATTTTTTTGTGAATTTTATTTATTTTTATGAAAAATAAATTATTGTATATACAATATATTGTATTATATACATGTATAATATACCTATGTATTTTGTATAATTATTTTTAGTTTATTATTTTTACAAAAATACCCTAATTTTTATATTTTGTTTATTTATAACATAATTGTTGGAGCACAAATAATTTTTTTATTTTTTTATTTACAGGTATATAATAAATGGAGAAGGAAATATATATGCATGTATTATGTACAAGTGAGAGAGAATTTTATTTTGTTTTTATTCTATTTTTCTGATTTTTATTTCATTTTTAGAAATATATACAAGGAGGTGAAAACATATTATTATTTTTATTTTGGTAAAAATAAATTATTTATTTACATATGTGATATATACAACATAGAGTAGGCCATATCTCTCTCTACTTATTTATTTGGCTATCATGCCAATGTTTGGCCCTCTCTTGGGGTTTGGGTCACTCTGTATTTATTCTAAATGCCTCCTTCCTTTTCCTTTTTATTCTTTATTCTTTTATTTTTGTCCAAATACATGCTAATTATGTAATATTAACACATGCATGCATAATGCTAATTTATTGTATTTATACCTATTTACATGATACTTTGCTAAGATAATTAGCTAAAATAAAAGAATAAAAAGTGATGAACATGGATTCATCAGTCACATTACAGATATGTTTCTCACAATCAATAAACTAAGAAGTTGCAGATCTCACACCCAATCAAGCTATAGCTCTAGTTGGAGCCCACGAGTGGACACCACACATCAACATTATAGTTGATGCAACCTACCATCGCAACAAAGCAGCCATCGCCATTGTCTCCTTCAATGACGAGTAGGATTTCCTTCTAATAAATTGTAAGCTCGTCACTGCCTACAACAGGAGGCAAAAGTCTTGGCCCTCAAAGAAGGAATCAACATCGTTGCCTGCTTCCACTGCATCACACTGTAATATATTCTGACTGCAAAAGCACAGTGAACATGATCAATCTTATTTATTTCCTTCTTAACCAATCAAAGATTGTTGAACTTCGCAAGTCCAACATAGTCAAAGTAGTTTCCGCCACGATAAATAAGGTGGCTACAACCCATAAACTTGCCACATACTCTCTATGTAATGATGTAGATGATGAATGGTCCGACGACACCACTTCTCGCATTTGCACTCCATTAACTAATAGGAACAACCTTCTTTTTATATAAAAAATCTTAATCAATTGGAAATTTTGCATTTGCATCTTTGTAAATATTTTTTAAGCTATGATTCTTATAAATATTCTTTATTTATAAATTTGACTCTCTCCTTAACTTCCCACGAGGATGATTTTGTAAGCTTATAAGTTTAATAGGGGTCGTACTTTAGATAAGAAAAAGGTAGAAGCACAAATATTGTTGTAATGTTTTATAGGAGTACGAGTGTAAAACTCCCTAATTAGAAAAGATGCATACTTACGAAGATGCCACTGAGAACATTCTTTATTGCACACATACCCCTTCTATTCAATCTAATCACATACGCCCACACAAATATTGATCTGTAACTATACCTTGCTTCTTTTTTATATTCAAAAATATTTGGGAGACGTGAGGTAATTGGAACATTGTTATTATCATGTGTCTTACAAATATATTAAATAAAAATTTTACTCTTAAATATTAAGAGTCAATTATATTAATTTACCTGAATTGTACATCCGCTTCCAAAGTTCTTTGTGGACTTCAAAAAGTAAAAATGTAATACTCCATCTTTAATCCAATATCTTTCATTGTTATAAAAAATTTCGTCTCGTCTTTCTAACCCTAAATCACGTTACTTTCAAAAAACAAATTGAGACAGATCTGTGAGATCTAGTAGCGCATTATTACTTTTTAAAGTTCAGATACAACATCGACATCGGTACATAGTTCAGGAACTTTTGTGTAATTACTCAAAAATTAATAACTATACTAAAATGGATTGTATATATTTCCGATCAAAACTCGTTTTTTTTATAATTAATAAATAAGGTGAGTGATGAATAAAGAACTTCATTCTAGATTCATGTTTTTTTGATAGATTTTATTTTGGTAGGGCAATGGTAAGTTATTTTTATTTTTCGTTTCTTGGTTTTTTTGGGAATGTTTAATATAGGGTATATTTATAGACTAGCAGTAATCATTGCCAAATAGTAAATAGTGTGAACGGGAGATAAATAGTTACCATAAAATAAGCAAATAAGCAGTTGGAAAAATCACAAAAAAGGTCATCATATACATGGATTCTTGGTTTGGGTTCTCATTTTTGAAATGTAATAAATATGGCCCTATCATATTCTTTTATCTTAAATGCAGCCCTCTATTAGCTTTTTTGTTTTTTTTAAATCCTAAACACTAGTTACACTACACATAAAAGTTTAGGACTCTTAAGTAGTTTAAATGGGAAGTACAAGGAGAAGGAGAAGTAGAATAGTTGTTTAATAATATAGGGATGTGGATTGTTAAGCATTGCCCTTCCAAGTTTTTCCAATAGCAGTAATGCCCTTAATGTTTATGCAATTACACTTATATCCCTGTATTCTTATAAAACTCAAGTATTGCACTTAAGTATCATAACGGAAAGATAATACTGTGAATTTTTATAAGAATATATCAGAAGGGCACATGTGTAAAATTTCGGAGAAGTATTTTTATGTGATAATTTACTTGCAACTTAGGAAAAGGCAAAGGAAGCAAATAACATAGGGCGGTGGGCACATTATTAGGATAGTAACAAGTAGCCATGTGACCCAATCTTTGATGGCTCACATAACAGGCACATTTTATTGTCATAATCCCCATAATTATTTGATGACGACCCCAACACATTTACCCACAAAGAGGGAGACAATCGATGGAGGGTGGCAATATATTATTACCCTCTTGTTGAAATTGAAGAAGATATGCTAATTTCTATTAGTCATCCAAAGCTTTTAAACTGCAAGTGTATCCTCCACATGTGGCAAAAATCTCTACCTAAAATACCTTAAAATTATTGTCTTATATATATATATATATGTGTGTGTGTGTGTATGTATATATGTATGTATGTATATACAGGAGTGATCCTGTGAGAGCCAAAACTTGTGAGAGCATACATTCTGGACCACATGATCCAACCAAGAGAGAGAAGACAATGAGAGAGAAAACAGAATCATGTGGTTCAGAGTGCATGCTCTCACATTTTTTTGCTATCATAGGATCACTCATCTCTCTCTCTCTCTCTATCTCTCTCTCTCTCTCTCTATATATATATATATAGAGAGAGAGAGAGAGAGAGAGAGAGAGGAAAGGGAGCCTACTTTGTGAAGTAGGTAACCTTACCTACTTCACATCCCATTTTTGCAATTTTTTTAAAAAAATGCCATCGTGGATTTTCATAATTATATCCTTCTAATATGTCATTCAAATTTTATCAGAAATGGAGACTCCTACGGCCTTCATCCAGAACATGTAAAATACAACAAATCTGTGACCGTTAAAAATGACGGTTTGGATGGAGGCCATATATATGAGAAGCTTCAAATGAGGCGGGGTCTCACCATATATATGGTGAGCCATTATCAATTTATGCATCTTTCCAACGTATCTTGTAATTTTTTATTTCATAAATTTAATAATGAATATTAACATGACATGTATAGTGAAATAAAATCATGAGACATTAGTATATAGGATGAAAATATTAATTTAAATATAGATGCTATATTTTATAAAAAATCACTTTTTTTACAATGTGTAGTTTATACTTTTATAAAATTGTTACAGAATTTTTAATAAATTGACAGCGATCTTTACAATCTTAGAAAAGACCCACCTCATTTGAAATATTCATTCAAAAGTGTAAGCAAAGACCTAGTAATGTTAGTCAAGTCCAATGGCAAAACAAATAGTGAGTTCGGACTTATGTTATCTTATTTAGACCATAGGATGTAGGATTCTTCTTCGGTCGGACAACAACCTGAAATACGTCATCTGTACATTGACCTATTTCACTTACAAACAAGGATTCTTTGCTTCCAGACAAATCTATGTCATGTTGAAATTTGAAAAGAGACATCATCAGTCTCCTTATAGTTTTTTTAATAATTTTTCTCGATTCCTTATAAGGTTCTCCTTCTAACTTATATCTCCCCTTCAAACTAGAGTACTAAACCATTCTATACCTTCTTTGCACATGTAGGAATCATCTTAGCATCTTCATCTCAGCTACTTATATTATCTGTTCAAATCAAAATAAAACTATAGCTTGCATTGTCGTTGGATGACAAAATATTGTAGTGAAAATGTAATTCATTATGGATTTTATGTATAAGAAGTAATTCTCGATCCTCTTCACCTAGAACGAGGACGTTTAATACATCATCACATGATCGAGATCGCATAGTGTCCTTTGTTTAGTAGCAGACACTCATAAGATCATGCACGTAGCAATACGTTTACAAGCATTACTTGTTGAAATATACGACTCGTGCGGATAAGAATACTATCCATGCAAAGTATCTCTCCGTATAAATATCTTAATCTATATCCATAAAAACAATTATAGCGATACATGAGAACAAGGTAGCACATGTTTTTGATCCACTGCGATCACCCCCAAGCTAATACGTGTCTCGATCTTCGGGGCCATCCTAGCCGACAAGCGGATCGTGTCATGACATGCCCCCATGCGTCGTTTCGCTTCACCGAATGCGCCAACCTAGGTAGGGCTTTCCTTTACCCCTATGGGGAGGAGAAATGGTGGGTCTTTTGGTGAGTTGGATGGGCCCACTAGTTGGGCCGGCGCGTTTTTCTTTCTTCTGTGGGCCCATTGAGAGGCAGCTGGTGGACCCCACAGTTGTTTGCCAAAGTTTGAACACATGACAGCCGTTGGATACGGATCTGACGGGTCAGATGCCATCTAAATAATTGTGAATGGGCCTTTATCCTAATGGGGCCCAATTTGACCCACAAATGTCGGCCGTCCAATAACGTGAGATCGCTTCCAAAGGAGATTTTGTTTCTCTCATCTGTCCGTTTCTGATTAATTGAATGAGGACTTTTACACTATGACCCATCAAATCTCGACGAATTACACTGCAGCCTCTGAAAATTGCTATTATAAATTATGCCATCACTTCTGTAAACTTACCAACTTTTGTTGTATTTAGAAGGATGTAATTAGATTTTAATTGAAAAATCTATGTAATTACAATAGGAGTCAATTTGATCTCAACGGGGAACCCAAATGACTTGGAGGGAAATTTGAGTATTTCCAAATTTGAAACATTGAATAGCTTGGTTAGAAGTTTAGTGCCACATCTACTCTTTCTAAACTTTTTGGTGGGCTTATATATGAGTTCACAAACCAAGCTCTTGTAGCAATAGTGAGAGGGAGAATGGAGGACCACATGCACGCACGTGCGCTCCGCTCCGTCTCGGGCTCGGGAGAGTCAATTTGGATCTCGGCTGCAAGAAAAACTCTCACGTCACCATCTTCAATTTCTGTCCTACCACCGCATATGCGACCTGTTCTTCTCGACTACAAGTTCTCGGAGGTACTTTCGAGGATGGTCTCGTCGATTTGTGCAGACGAAGACCATGTACCGTCGTATCTTGGGAGCGGATCGCCAGTACCCTACACACCGGTATTGTAGGACAATATCCTTTCTAAGGGCAGTTCATTTCATGAACGCTTCGATGATGTATAATCTTATTCTTCTTTTACTTTCTTTGCCGCAACTTGTTATTGCTTTACATTCTCTAAATCACGCCGTAATTCTTGTTTCCATTTATTTAATCAGTTTCTGTTTGCATTATGTGATCGGATAATAGATGGGAAATGCATGATTAAAATAATATTAATCTGTAACGATTTTCCTTTAATTCAGTTGAATCCGTAAGTATTTATAATATGCATTATTGATACTGATAACAACAACTCTTACACCATAACCCTCGAACTAGAGCATTTGTTAAATAAAGCAAGATTGCATACTGGGGTTGTGTCGTAATTCTAAAGATTATAGAGGCCACAAATACTCTCTATAAATACTTAATTAACATGTGGTCAGTTGTTAGTTACATGCTAATACCCGTTTTACTAGTTTTTAGCAAATGATAGAATCTCATTCTATCATATGATAAAATAACCATGGATATTATTTTATATAGTAGTATGATCATGTGCACAAGTCACTCGAATGAAATATTAAGATAAGCTAAAGGTATAGTGGAGGACATCCAAATGGCAATAGGGGGATTGATCTCGTGAACATCTTTTGGCTTGCTCTCTTTGTTGGAAACTGCATGTGACACCTTTTTGCATTCTTTTCAAACTTCAAGATAAGTTTTAGTCAAATTTACTAAAAGTTTGTTACTTATGATATATCACAAGGAAGATATGTCCACGAACCCTAATTTCATGACGTTAGACAAAAAAATCGGCAGCGTAATCACCAACCATGAAAAAAGAAACAATGTGTTGAAGATGTTCAATCATCTTTCACGATCATTCAAGAGGAAAAATTATTACGTAGAACAAGAATGATCTTCGATCCTTCACCCTTTCTGTTTCTACTGTGAACGGGGGATCGATGATTCCTCGATTTTTGAAAGCAGGTTAGAAAAAGGATACGACCAAAAAGATCGGAGTCAGGACGTGCAAGAGGTCACGGATCTACACATCCACCCACTAAGATAAAAAAAACGAAGGTACAGTGAAGGCAACGATGTTAATCTTTACTCTTATACCACTTGATGGGACACGAACTAACAAACGTGCAATCAACCACATCAATAGAAGCATGTGAAGAAAAAGATATCATAATATAATTGTGGCCGGTCACCTCTCATCTGATTGCAAGTTTGGGACGCACCGAAATTTTGAATTAGGTCGGACTCGAGCTCAAAAATTAAAGAATTAAGAGAGAAAGAAAAAAGAATTACTTATGCTCCGACTCAAAAAAATAGAGGAATTTCGGATTGGAACATCTATTGTAATCATAAAAGTAATTACCGTGATCTCTATAATTACATCACAATCTTAAAAATCTTACTTTATCTAAGAATTCGTGGTGTATTTTACCAGAGTCATGGTGTAATTACAAAGATTATATGGTTTGTGGTGTCATGACATTTGGGGTGTTCACGGAGTGAGTACCCAATACAGTTGATCATATGACTCGCGACGCTTTTATTCCCACAGCCAAAAGCTACAATCCTTGATCAAAATGATATCCATATATATATATATATATATCCATTTTAAAATGATAAGGATACAAATGTCAAAATATGTATATAACGAATACGGTGATGGATCGGATGCGGATATATGCATAACCGTTTACATCCCTACTGGTACCCCTTTGACGCAAAAATATTGAACACCCTTAATGGTCCCGGACATTTTATTTTATTTAAGACACATGCCACCATCCAAGGATTGTGGTGCAAGAATTACTAGGATTATAGGAACAGTGGTGTCAATTATAGGGATTATGATGTGATTACAATGATAATAAAGGTTAGGATGTAATTGCAAGATTTTGGGGGTTATGATATAAACATTTCATAAGAAAAGAACAATGCGTCTATTTCTCGTCATATGCAACTCCTAAGGTAATAAATATGTGTTCCGGTTTAAGTCAAGTCGTTGCATTTAATTTTTTTTTGAACAGAAATAATTGAAGGTGCATATGATAGTGGTTGAACAATGAGGGATATCATGCCATTGAAAAAAGTGATGTTGAGACGAAAGTGAGGGGAAAACATTT
>JAZKJV010004207.1:0-110000 GCA_037367405.1 Ottelia alismoides | reverse complement strand
ATGATTGAACTCAAGAGAATGAAAAGTGCATTGAATATTACAGAAAATATGATTGAATAAAGGCCCGCGTTTTGAAATACTTGTTATCAATTTACAAAAGATTGATATAATTTACAACACCATGTTATAAATTACAAATCATAATCACCGGCATTCGAAAAAAGGACCCAATCATAATCACTAGTGAATCAAGCCCGCTGATTCAAAAACAAAACAAATGAGAAATTTTCAAGATTGGATTGAGATGTATTCAAAACAGGAAGAAAACTGAAAATCCAAACATAGTACGCAACATATAAATGCATGACAAAAACGTATTAGAATATTAAAACGAATCATAACTGAATCAGAGTGATTTTTTTAATGAAAGTCAAGATAAAAATGAATGATTTCGTAAAAAATGATGTGTACCTCTATAATATCAAGATCAAGTGGGGATGTTGGAGACGTTGATTGAAATACGAAATAGATGAGAAACAACGATATCTGATCGACGATAATCGCGGATATGATCGATATGGAATCAAAATAAAATGTGAAAAAATAGATCAAATAAAATTAATATATAACTTTTTAATGGATGAATATTAAGAACATGATAAAATGATTTACCTGATACACATGATTTACCTCTATAAAATTATGATTTTTGGGAGATACGGACAGACGACATGCGAAGAACTGACGAAGAAGATGAGTGCGACGTGCGAAGAAATGACGATGAAGATGCCCGAGTCATCGTAACAAAGATACCAAAGGACTAAAAAATTAGGAAATAACGAGTTGTTAACTCGTCAGGGATACTAAATTTAATAATTAATAATGATATTTAATTAGCAACGTGGATGGTGCGACAAAAACGGGATTCAATATTATTATTCTAAAAATAGATGACGTTGCAATGGTGGTATTAGGATTGATGAGTGGTTTTGTTGATGATCGTAGATTATAATCAAACGGTCGAGAAGACGTGTCACATCGTAAATGCGGAAAGGTGGCACCTCAATTCAAGTTTTTCCTATATATATATATTGATTTCTTTAATTTACGAATTTTCGTTCATCAATCTTCAAACCTTAAAGTCGAACTATAGAAATTTATTCCCTTAACTCTTCCTATAGAACGATTGTCTTTACATTCATTTGGTGAAGTTCCAATGTGCCGTCAAAGCCAAGATGATTTTTAAGATCCTTCTCTTAAATTGAAGGAATTATTTCCTTATAATCACTAACATCTTTTTGAGCAAATTCCTTTGCAACAAGTTGGGATTATATCTTTCAATGTTACTTTTACAATCATGTTTGGTCATAAAAATCCATTTACGCCCGACTCCTTCAATACCTTCAACTAACTCCACAATTAGATAGTGTAATTGATTATTGATTCTAGTTCTTCTTTCATGTCATTCAACCATTTTGTACAATAATTACATTTCTTTGCTTGATGCAATGAGCTTGGATTTTTGTTAATCCTCAAGTCACATTCATGTTCAAGTGCCTAGACTATGTAATCAACGAAATTTGAAGTTTCCTTTTCCTTTTGGAGCGTCTTAATCCACCACATGATATTGTGGTGCACTTGCCTCATTCAATATATTTATTAAGAGATTTGTACACCCATATCCCTGAGTAATTCTGTAACTACAATCATGACCCTGCATAATCATAAATTACACAACAAATCCCAAATGGTCACTCCATCTCGCACCCATAAACCTCTGTTAGTTTTTTTCATTTACCAACCATATCATTGGGTTAATTTAACCCATGATCTTCCAACTATTTTTAGAAAAATAAAATAATAAAAATTAGTGCCATCTGTAGGCATGTGGCGGGCGGGAGGGAAAGACGGAGCTTGCGGGGTGGGAGGGGCTTCCAAGCAGGCGGCGATGTCGGGATGTAGGGAGAAGGAGGGGCTTTGCGTGAGACTGGAGATTGGGGGGGCTCTGCGTGAGGTGGCGGGGGGACTTCGCTGTTCGGGGTTTTCATGGAAACAGAAGGCGGAGCAGGTTGTGGCTTTCCTGGAGAGGGGACGGGTGTTTGAGAAGGCGGAGTTGGCGGTGACCGAGGGACAGGGGGAAGGCTTGAAGGGAGGGGTGGCAAGCTCGATAGTAGGATGGGGGCGTAAGATCACATGGGCAGAGGTTGGTGGTAGGCTTGACGGGAGCGTGGGGGCACAGGCTCGAAGGGAGGGAGGGAAGCTCGATTCAACCGGGGGAGGGGGGTTCGATGGGGTAAGGTTCGACCTTGGCGGAGGGAGGGTTGGGGGGGAGGGTAGGGGGAGTGTACTCATTTGTAAATAATACAACTTAAAGGGTATAACATGTAAAATATTTGACAGATACCGTCATAGTTAATAGAATATTGGATGGAAGTTAACTTGGGGGTTATGGGTGTAAGAGTTAAAACTATTGAGGGTTCTGGATTTAGTTCACGATTATGCAGGGTTATGATTGTAATAGAATTACTCACAATTATGGGTATAAAAATCCCATTCAGTAACAATGACATCATCAAGTGATAAGAGTTCCATAGTATCAATTTCGGAAGATTCAAGTATTAATGGAAGTATTGCTTTATACATGTCTTCCTTAACTTCCACATTTCTGGATTCTTGACTCTCACTGAGATTTCCATTCTCCGTGAAGCAAAAATTTCCGCTCTCAATAATTTTTGTACTATAGTTAGGAGAATAGAATTTGTTGTTGATAAAGCCGTCATTAGCATACATACAAAAATCAGATTATCAACAGATTTCCATGACAGATCGATGTAGGTATGCAACCAAATTAACATTGATAAGAAAAATATCTGTTTTAAGAACATATGCATATTAACGCAAGGAAAAAATCCGAAAACAAACATCATGGCAAACAATGCAACAAAGAAAGAGTAGAGTTAGAAATCACAACCGAAGCGTCTTGTAGTAGGACTCCCCTTAGAGAGACAGCGCCCCCCACTTTACCGGCGCACAGGGCCTTGACGTGCCGCTCCCAGGGTCCGATGGTCCACGCTCGTCGACGGTGCGCACCGTGCTTGAGCGTCCTCGAAAGTCACCTCCGTAGACGAAGCACGATAGAGGAGAGGGTGTCCCCGAGAGAGAGAAGAGGCTCCGGGTATGAAGAGATAGTATGTTTGTAACCTACGTCCACGTCTTTAAGAGATACTTAAAGACGCCCGGGCGGTTACGTTTCGTGAGAAGATAATGGGGCGTAACCCTTGGAATTCAAACACGCGGTTACAAAACTGACCCGGTCTTTGCCACGCCACGCCACACCACCACGCCACGCCGCAGCCGCAGCCGCAGCTGTGCCACGCCCACGCCGAGCCCGAGCTCGGCGCTCGCATGCGTGCATGCGTGTGTTGTGGTCTAAAGTCCTCTCTAGTCTGTTTCCAGACTAGTCTCAGAACTTCCCACATCAAAACCAAGTGCCAGTTTTATCTCTCCACGATGTGGGACTAAACAGCACCCCACAGGATTGAAATATTGAATTTCAGGAATTGAGATACATTAATACAACTTGATATTAACCATCAAATTGCATCAAATTATCCCAATACATTTAATTCCAATAATCCCCCACGAATTCACTGTTGAAACACAAAGAGTCAAGGATTTCGGGTTTCCACACTCTGCTTTCAGTAAAGGTACCTTCCGGTTTGAACCTTTACCTGAGTTATCCTCTTTCACCATCACAGGAATAAAGTGAACAAAGTCTTGAACTTTAATCCTTTGATGTAGTGGTATCGAGTGGTAACAATAGAGTGAAGTCTATGGTGACAATCTTCTGATTTTGATGCTATTAATGGACATGCACCTTACCCTATTTCATGATTATATTAAGGATAACCCCTCATGCTTTATCTGCGGCCCACAGAAATACTCATATAGGTGGCATTCTCCAAGGATGCACTGCTCACATCCTGCTTGTAAAAGCTTGAATCCATTAAGAGCATAATGCCCAACCTTTTCCTGTTGTTTTCAGGCACTCGACTTTTCAGGGATAGGACTCACATGCAAAGTATTGCATATTGAGTGCCAACCAGTTCTGCTTACAGCTTATTTTCCCTTTGAACCTATTTTGTGGGATCTCCACTCATTTAGGTTGGGTTGCTACTGCGGGTAAACTCTCAGTGGGTTTCAGCCCCATCCCAAGTCTGGATTTTTAGACTAAAGATCTATCAAGTCCCTTTGTAAGTGGATCTGCCGTGTTATTTTTGGTACCAACAAATTCCACAACAATCACTGCAGAAGACACCAAATCTCTAATAGACTTAAGTCTAACTTGGATATGTCTTCTTATTTTCTGATTGTACTTTGAACTCTTTACCTTTGCAATAGTAGTCATGCTATCACAATGTAAAGAAATTGCTGGTATCAGCTTACCCACCATGGGGCATCTCAGAGCGAAGCTCCCTAAGCCATTCAGCTTCTATACCTGTTGTGTCCAAAGCACACAGCTCTGCCTCAAAAGTAGACCGAGCCAAGATGGTCTGTTTCACAGACCTCCAGGAGATTGCACCGCCTCCAAGGGTAAATACATACCCAGTCACACCGTTACTCCCGGAGTCCTCCAATTGACCTATCCAACTTGCACCACTATATCCTTCTAAGACAGGAGGATATTTACCATAATGCAGTCCAAGAGGTGCAGTACCCTTAAGGTACTTCAACACTCGATCCAAGACCTCCCAATGAGTACGGTCAGGACAGCTCGTATACCTACTCAACTTTCCGACCGTGAATGAAATATCAGGTCGAGTACAGTACGCAAGATACATCAAGCTTCCTATAATCTGGGAATATCGTAGCTGTGCTACAGGTACTCCACTCTTGTTCTTGCATAGGGGTTTAGATGAATCATAAGGAGTGCATACAGATTTACAGCTCTGATAGCCAAATTTTTCAAGAACTTTCTCAGTGTAATGTGACTGAGACATAGCTATCCCATTAGCAGACCTAATCAGTTTGAGCCTCAAAATCACATTTGCAACTCCTAAGTCCTTCATCTGAAACTTACTGCTCAAGAACCTCTTGATTTCTTCCACTATTCTTATGTTTGATATAAATATCAAAATATCATCTACATATAGGCATAAGACAACAAACATATCACCTTTAATCATAGAGTACACACACTTATCAGATTCATGAACAATAAAGCCATAAGACTGGATAGTCTTATCAAACTTGTCATGCCACTATTTCGGTGCTTGTTTTAATCCATAAAGAGATTTTACAAGCTTACAGACTTTTCTTTCATTACCAGATGCTACGAATCTCTCATGTTGGTCCATATAGATCTCCTCCTCAAGATCACCATATAAAAAGGCAGTCTTCACATCCATTTGATGAATTGTGAGATCATGTATGGAGACCAACGCAATGAGCATCTGAATCGTAGTCATTCCAGTAACAGGAGAATAGGTACCAAAATAATCAATACCCTCTTTCTGTTTGAAACCTTTAGCTACAAGTCTTGCCTTATATTTTTCTATGGATCCGTCCGATCTAAATTTTCTTCTGAATACCCATTTGCTTCCTATGGTGGAACACCCAGGAGGTAGATTGATCAATTCCCACATGCCATTTGAAATGATCGAATCCATTTCATATTTAATGGCGTCCTTCCAATGCCTTGCTTCAGTAGAAGCCATGGCATCCTTGTATGTGGGAGGATCACCCTCGATTTGTTAGGAGACAAAGTTGCTCCATAAATCCTTGACAATCCTAAGTCTCTTACTTCGTCTAGATTCAACATCCTCCAAAAATTCATTGGGTTCAGAAGAGGTAGCCCCCACATTTGACATCTTTTCTATTTGTTGTGGAATAGAAGCAGATGTTGAGGCTACGTCACTAGTCAGATTTTCAGGAAGGAATCCCTTTTTCATTGGAAAAATATCCTCGAAAAATGTAGCATCACGAAGTTCAACAATAGTATTAGTATCTATGCATGTAATCTCAGGCCGAATTACTAAGAATCGATAGGCATAACTATTTTCCAGATACCCCAAGAAGACCGCGTCAACTGTTTTAGGTCCAAGTTTCTTTCTCTTGTGTTCTGGGACTAAGATCTTAGCCAAGCATCCCCACACCTTGAGATATTTTAGGCTTGGCTTCCTATTTCTCCAAAGTTCAAATGGACTCTTATCTTTATGCCTTAAGGGAACTCTATTCAGAATATGGCAGGCCGTATTCAAAGCTTCCCCCCACATGTAAGATGGTAGCCCAGAACTTTGTAAAAAATACAATGACCATATCAGTTAGGTCTTATTCTTTCGTTCTGTTATTCTATTTGACTGTGGTGAATATGGTGCAGTGACCTCATGAACTATGCCAAATAATTTGCATTGTTCATCAAATATCGTAGATGTGTATTCACCACCCCTATCTGACCTTAGACGTTTAATTACTTTTCTGACTTGTGGTTTTGCTTCATTCTTAAAAATAATAAATTTTTCTAAGGCTTCATCCTTAGTTTAAGCAGATAAACATAACAGTATCTACTGCTATCATCTATGAAGGTGATAAAATATCTTTTGTTATCTCTAGTCATCACGCCACCAAACTCACAAATATCAGAATGTACTAAGTCTAGAGTTTCAGTTTTCCTATTCACAGAATGAAAAGGCTTTCTAGGAAACTTAGATTGAGCACACATTTCACATTTGGTGAGTTTGTCTGTAGTATGATTAGGAATCATGTCAAGTTTCATCATTCTTTTCATAGAATTGAAATTCACATGTCCTAGCCTAGGATGCCATAAGTCAGTAGATTCAATATTTGAAACAAAATAAGTAGAAGAATCAAAATTAAAAATATTATTAACTGAACTATCAATGTCACATCTTATTCTAAATAAAGATAATGATCAACCAAATATCCTTTGCCAAAGAAAACATCATATCTCAGAAAAACTACTTTATTACATTTAAAGTCTAACTGAAAACCCTCTCTAACTAATAAAGAATCAGACAAGACATTCTTCTTAATATCAGGAACGTGCAGCACCCTGCGCAAAGTTCAAACTCGTCCAGTTGAGAATCTCAGCTCGACTTGTCCAGACCCAAGCACCTTGGCTACAGATCTGTTCTCCATCATTATTGTTCCACCGGCTGAAGCCTGATAAGACACAAAGAAGGTCCTGCCAGTACAAATGTGTACATTTGCACCAGTATCAACAAACCACTCATTAGGTTCGTTTACTATATAGAGTTCAGGATTCACTGAGACATACCCCTCACCGGATCCGCCTCCCTCAGTCAGCACAAGAGCCTAAGGAACGACATCCGTAGACTTCTGTTGGGTCTTCAGAGAAGGGCAACCCTTCTTCCAATGTCCAACCTGTCCACACTGTTAGCAAGGTTTGTTCTTTGATTTTTTCTGGATTTTTCCCTTGGCTTTCAGTTTCTTATTTTTCCTTTTATCATTTTTTCCCTTTGAGGTTATCACATTAACCTTAGGGTCACGTCTACAGGCATCACAGGTTTTTGTTTCCTATGCTCCTCTTCAATAGCTATCGAGACCATCAAATCATCTAGAGAGATTGTCCCCTTCATGTGCTTTAGGGACATCCCAAAATCATCCCAGGACTCTTGGAAAATTTCTCAATGATCGACATAACTTGAAACTTTTCAGGAAGTTTCATTTCTACCTCGACTAACCTATGGAGCAATAACAAAAACTCATGAACCTGTTCCGAAATCGATTTGCCCTCAATCATCTGAAATTTCAGGAACTTGGATACTGAGTATTTTTCAATACCCAGATTTTCCGTGTTGTATTTCTTGTTCAGTTCCTCCCACGGATCCTTAGCGATCTTGGTGGATGCGCCATATACATCGAACAGAACGTTCGATAGTGCAGTAAGAATGCACCCATGACACAGACGGTCATGTTCTTTCCACGCATCCGCCATCTTAACTGCCTCAGGATCCGGATTTTGTTCATATAACTTAGGGCACTCGGTTTCCAGAACCGAAATCAGGCCAATCGTGGTCAGTCAGATTTTCATGCGTTATTGCCAACGCTTGAAATTCTGACCCCCGAATTTCTCTGGCATACCAGTGAAATCCACACGAGACCGAAACCTCAAATCCGACATTTTTCTTATCAGGTTATAACTCTGTCTCCCTAAGATTGTTGATAAAGCCGTCATTAGCATACACACAAAAATTCGATTATCAACAGATTTCCATGACAGATCGATGAAGGTATGCAACTAAATTAACATCGATAAGAAAAATATCCGTTTTAACAACATATGCATATTAACGTAAGGAAAAAATCCGGAAACAAACATCATGACAAACAATGCGACAAAGAAAGAGTAGAGTTAGAAATCACAACCGAAGCATCCTGTAGTAGGACTCCCCTTAGAGAGACAGTGTCCCCCACTTTACTGGCGCACAGGGCCTTGATGTGCCGCTCCCAGGGTCCGACGATCCACGCTCGTCGACGGTGCGCACCGTGCTTGAGCGTCCTCGAAAGTCACCTCCGTAGACGAAGCCTGAGAGAGGAGAGGGCGTCCTCGAGAGAGAGAAATGGCGCCGGGTGTGAAGAGATAGAATGTTCGTAACCTACGCCCACGTCTTTAAGAGATACTTAAAGATGCCCAGGCGGTTACATTTCGTGAGAGGATAATGAGGCGTAACACTTGAAATTCAAACACGCGGTTACAAAACTGACCCGGTCTTTGCCATGCCGCGGCCGCGCCACGCCACGCCACGCCCGAGCCCGAGCCCGGCCCGGCTCGACACGGCGCGCGCGCACGAACGTGCGTGTGTTGTGGTCTAAAGTCCTCTCTAGTCCGTTTCCAGACTAGTCTCAGGACTTCCCACATAAAAACCAAGTGCCACTTTTATCTCTCCACGATGTGGGACTAAACAACACCCCACAGGATTGAAACATTGAATTCCAGGAATTGAAATACATTAATACAACTTGATATTGACCATCAAATTGCATCAAACTATACTAATACATTTAATTCCAACATTTGTAACACTTTTGATCATTGATATATACACTGATTGTCCTTGAACTTAACTATTTTAACGTGGAATATATATATATATATATATATATATATTCTAACTTCTACTTGGCATCCTTATATTAGTGACTTGGGTTTTTCTATGCCTATGCCGTATATTTGTTTTTTAGCATGACTAGCTTTTTAGGTTAAAGAGATTATGGAAGAATAAAAGGTGCAAAGAAAGCAATGAAGCTTTAGCTAATCAAAGTGCTCCCAAAGATTAATATCAAAGCAGCACGATTAATAATTGAAGCTCAAAATCACTTAGAGTGAAGATTTGAAATCCTAAAAGCCCAGGAATAATGGACAAGAGCTTACTAGTCATATAAGCCCCTTCTCTCTCAACCAAGTATGACAGTTCAATTTGAGGTTGACGATGGATAGCGCTTATACTGAGTCATACCTAGATGGTATTAATGTTTACTTGCTTGTCTAAGCACTTGCTTGTCATGATGGTCTAGTATTCATTCTCGGAGAGCTGTCAAAGTCAACAAAGGGCTTGAGTTCCCGAGCTGCGTCATTATATGGGGGGTGGATTAAGGGAAGGTCTTCCAAGTTACAATTATTCACATAAACTTCCTAGCCTCTCTTCACAGGTTTGTAGCTTGCGCGTTTTTATTTAGTTTAGTCTCCGATCTTTCCTTATCTTTAATGGCGTCTAACTCAGGCTCACCCCTATTTTAGTTCCTCCTTGGAAATACAATACTGGATCTAGATTTGATCTTCTCTTCATTATTTTCTTGATTTCTTTTTTTGAATTTGAGCATTCTTGTCTACCCATCCAAAGGATGGCATCTTTCATCACTCAAGATCCGTTCTGGCATTAGAGTGAAAACTGACTTGATCCCCTATACCCTCTGATGTTATACTCCATCCTTGGTTCAGACTATATCCCTTTGTTCTATTGACAAAAAGTCACTCTCCGATGAGTGTAGTTCGTTCTTGGGAGGGATGTATTGTTAACTAATTGGATTCGTTCCAGAGATTAGACCCAAGGAAGGAAGATTAGACTAGCATCAACGAGGAAGACTAAACTAAACTTAATATAATCAAATAGAACAGGAGACTAAGTGTGTTGTGTTGGAAATTAGGTTGACCTTCTCTGTTATGATGGTTGTAGAAGGTCCTTAACCCAATCGTTTTCCTTTGAGTGCGTCTTTGGGATTGAAGGTAGGGCTTGCTACAAATTAAAGTAAAAATGATGTCCACTGGCCAAACTATTTTTTCAGCCGACTGATTGCAATGAGACGATTAATGGGTTCCACCAATGACTATTCTTGAAAGCCAAAATCAAGGTTTTAGATTTTTCTTTCAATAACTATGTTCACATGTCGACTAATCTCAAGACTCGATCAACTATCGTCTGCTCTAGTAAACTTGCTTACTTTTCGTCACTTCTCTAACTTGCTTTCCTTTTGCTTTCCCAACTTCTCTAACTCACTTTTCTTTTGTTTAGCTTCTGTCGTTTGCATTTGAAGTTTGGTATGTTTGGGACTTGAGGCGTAGTCTTTATATGAGATTTGCAATGACCAAAATTCGAGATATCTGCGGATAAAATGTGATTGCAACGTTTATCGATCTTTTCCCTGATTTATATTCCCAATGTTGATCATGACAAGTGAACGTGGCTATTTATAAGTATTTACACTTAAGTCTTTTTATCATAATTTTCAAAGTGGAGCAAAATTACTCAGCTGGTTCTTCTCCACTGGTAACTATCTTTTTCTACAAAATACGCATACTATTTAAAGTACCATATGGTATATTTCTTAAGTTACCTGATACAAAATCACATTATCAATCCTGAGACCGCAGCCCAGGTTACCAAAGTTGAAAACATAGATCTGAAATTAATTAAGCTCCACAACTCGGAAACAGAGAGCTTATTCATGCCGTTATGCACTGTTCAAATAAGAATCTATTTTTTGAAATATGCCCACCTTTGCGATTTGGTGACTTGTCCGAGATCCTTTTCCTGGCCTATGTTGTGATGAAAAGCTCTCACATGATCCAAACGAATTCGTGTCGGTCTTGATCAGCTTCACTACCATCTCCGATCGCCTTGTATCCATTGTCATGGTTGCTTTCCATGTTCGAACGCGATTCGCACGATAATGAAAGTTAGGTTATCATGTTCGCCTTATATTATATATAATACATCAAACTGTCACAAAACAATTGCACGCCGTATGTGAGATAAGCAGTGCACGCCTCCATTTATTTTATCTCCATTTCGTCTATTCCTTTCCCCCGCCGTTCGTATGATACGATATCGATGTCGTGTATTGATCATCAAAGTTGAGAACAGCGAAAGTAAATAATTAATTAAGCTCTTAGTTTCATGATGATATAATTGTCGCAAGCTATTTCCCTGATCCAATTGGAGGATGGAATTGCAAAGAGAAGATCAACGAGAAGTATTGTTATTCATACCAGATTAAGAGATGTGGTACAACCCAAACTTTGGAGCGGATCTTCTGCTGTGGGTGGAGGCTGATGTGACGATCACGGTCGTCCCCCAACGAGCGTGAGCTTAGAAGGCGGGATGACGTACTACGACGAACCTCTTCCTCTTCCGTGGGCAAAACATGACACAGAGAACTTGGAGGAGGAGCACCACCACCGCAATCACCACCACCACGATGCCCACTATGTCCTTTTTCGATGCAGTAGTCGCTTGTTGTATCACGTATACTCTTCCCATGGAATGGTTGCACAGTCTAGAGCACACGTATGCGTGAGAGAGAGGGACGGAGAGAGGAGGAGGAGGAGGGGGTGGGGGGAGCTTATAAAACAAATTTGGCGGTTTGTTGTAAGCAACATCTCTTGTTATATGTATATAAATAATGATTTTGCTCATCATCTCTCTTTGCAAATCTTCCCCTATAAATTTATACGATGATAACAACTCTTATTTCATCTTGCACCATAAGATGCTTAATCATTCTCACGATTGATTAAGATTTAAAGTTCAATGTTAATAAAAGGGTACGTTAGAAAAATGTCCATTTATACATCGATTCCCAATCAAGGTCTCCATCTTTCACACGTATATCTCTTTTTCTATAAATATTTAACGACATGCTTATTAAAAGATTGTTCAAAACATATATAATAGATCAGGTACTTCTTTGCTTTTTCTAAGACGATGACTTCATTTAGGACTCAATGCATATATGAGGACATTTTTTGGTACACATTCTTTATAAAGCTTGGAATTATAATTAAGTTACATGATGAAAGAACAAAATTATCCATAAATTATGACATGGATTATAAGTTATTAGGTCTTTAGTTAAAATTCATTTTTAAGAGTTCAAAAATACTTACATTGATGTCTATATGAGATTCTAAGAGTTAGGACCCTCATAGAATGACGACGTCCAAACGAATAACATCTCATCTCCCACCCATGAACCATACAAGCACGTACTCGGCCCCACCGCCCTGGCGGCTCCATACCCCAACCTACTATGGACCTCTCCTCCCGCTTCTTTTTCTCGGTAAGCGGCTTATTATAAAAACTCTAGTTGGGGGTGGGTGTCAGTATATTCCAAGCATAGGTCATAGTTCGCAAGAACGCCCTATAATCTTAATCAGGGGAGGTAGAGTCAAAGATTCGCCACAGAACGGTTCCAGGAGAGACATACTTTGGGAGAGGTTTGAGTTCAACCTTGGGAGTAGTGATGGGCTTGTGAAACAAGCCCATCAACTCTATCCGGATTTTACTAACAATGCATGTTTTGGATCAGTGACCAAGGATGGTGATGATGTCTTCGACGACAAAGAAAAAGTGGTTGAATTAGGTACCCTAGACTTCTTCTTGTATCTAACATCAATACCTTTGGCTTCAACTTAATGTTTAGCATCTCAATCGTTGACGAGCACCACCAGTCCCCATGCCGCGCATGCCTAAAGGCACTAATGACAATCGACCCAAACATGGAGCCCAAATTGTATCAAGGTATAGTTCGATGCATACACACTACAACAATATGAACATTAGCCAATGTTTTTAATGAAGGGTTTGATCCATTTAAACATTGACCCAGGATAAGCCCGATATTGTGAGAGGCCATATAAGATCATCTTGGAAACCTCTTTGATGTTGGAAATCACAACTTGAATAGATTGCAGATTGCAGGATCGTGTCGGAACCAACCAAAATGGCCTTAAAAAAGCTGTATCAAGCAAGATTATGGACAACTAGCCTTGAAAATGGACAAGTATATGAAAAAAGAAAACTTCATGCATGAAAGGAGCAAAATCAAAATCAAACCATGAAGAAGAAATAGTTCTTATATCGTGAAGTTGGATGGTGTTCTTGTATCACCTCTCCCTTCTTTCTAGCCACAAAGTAATCTTCAAGATCCAATTTTCACAAACCATATAAGAATGTGTAGAATCTCATCGTCCCTATATTTTATTGAAATTTGTCATTTCCTCTTTAGTCAATCCACTTGAAAAATCACCCATTTTTCTTTTTCTCTATCTACTGACCTCGTGACACTTCTCCATCTCACTGCCAATCATCAATAACTAATTAATCAATGATCTTCTTTTCAATGGCTTCTTTAAAAGTGGATCATATCTCATAAGAGGAGGAGAGGGTTGAATGGTCTATCCTAAAATTAAACAAACTATGAAAATAGGAAAGCAAAACTAATCTTGCAATTGCACAATTATTTTTTTTTAGGATTTTTATCACTTGTGCCCCTCTGAGATATTGTAATTTTAGTTATGTCCCTATCTTTTTGGTAATATCAGTTGTGTCCCTCACTTCTTTCTCCATTATCACTTGTGCCCTTCCGTCAGACTGACCGTCACTGAGTTGACTTAACCATGGTTTTTTCAAACCTTGGTGCAGTTAAGAGGGGTATTATTGTCCAGACTCCTCTTCTTCCTCCTCTTCTTCCTCCTCCAACCTCCTCTTCCTCCCTCTCCGCCCGGAACTCCTCCCTCGGCCCCCTGCCCCGAGCTCCGCCCCAGCCTCCCTCCGCCCCGACCTCCCCCTGCCCCGAGCTCCACCCCAACCTCCCTCCGCCCCGACCTCCCCTCGCCCCCTGCCACGAGCTCCGCCCCAGCCTCCCTCCGCCCCGACCTCCCCCGCTCCGAGCTCCACCCCGACCTCCCCCTGCCCCAGACCACCCTCATCCCGTCACTTTCCCCTTCTCTTCCCTGTTCCCCCACCCCTCCACCTCGGCTCCGCCACCCTTGACCTCCTCCGGACCTCTGCTCCCATCATGTAGAAAGCTTTTACGTCGTCATCACCCACCTTCTTGCAGAGCAAGGCGTTGGCTATCGATGCATCAGAAAGGCACAACGACACTTCTGTAAGTCAAATCCTCTATCCACCACATTGACCGTGATTAGAAGAGTGTCAGTTGCTAAAAGTTTGAACCAAGTCTAGATAACCAAGTTGTACGGATCAACTTTCTTCAATGTTCCATCCTTTTTTGCATGTAGTGTTCTATGTTGTGGATCTCCGGTCGAGACTCGACCCAGCACTACCGAAATCCTATGCCGGCAATGTCGTGCTAAGCACATTCGCCACATACAGGGAGCTTGAGAGTGATGGCTCCCTCTCACGCCTAGTGGAGGCGGTGTGGGGCGGATGTGATTGCGTCGATGACAGTTACGCCTGGTCGAAGGGGGTGGGGGTGGTCGGGGCAGGGGGCGAGGGGAGGTCGGGGCGGAGGGAGGAGGAGGAGGTTGGAGGAGGAGGAAGAGGATGTGGGAAGAGGAGGAAGAAGAAGATGATGAGGAAGAGGGTGTAAAATGACCATTGAACCCTTTCTTTAAAATTAATTCTGCTTAAGTCCTCAAAGTTAACGTCTCTTTGTACTGTGGATGGACGGTCACTAACCCGAGGGGCACAAGTGATAGACTAGCAAGAAGTGAGGGGCACAACTGATATTACCAAAAAGATAGGGACATAACTGAAATTGCGATATCTCAGAAGAGCACAAGTGATAAAAATCCTTTTTTAACCCCTCTAGGTAAGAATCAAGACTTAGAACCATGTTTTTCACTTCCCCGTATGGCGATGGATTCCATTGCATTACTTTATCACTTGCTACTTTCCAACCAGGTATAACACGAACCCAAGTACAAGCAATCCCATTCTTGAACACACTCAAGAAAGAATTTTTTTTCTTAACAAGAAGGAACCCAAAACCATATATCTTCCTTGGAATGCAGAGCGGATAGGGCAAAAACTAGAAGCAGTTCTATCGAGCTCAGGTGATGATTAAAGATCATGTCGAATCTCGCACAAGTCTACTTGATCTTGGCAACGTGTGCTTCGAATTAGGAATCAAGAAGATAAGTGAGGAGAACTTGGAAGCATGACATTGTGCGTTAATTGTTCTAATTATTTGTAATTGCTCTTGAGAATAGAAGGGATACACATTCTTTTATAGCATGCCAAATGAGGAAGTTGGTCGACTATAGGCGCTTCCATTGGTCGAGAGGCATGAGCATCAACTGATGTGATGCCTTTCAATGAAGGCCTAAAACTCAATATCAGTTAATTGAAATTTTAATTAGTATGTTGGTTTGCAATTGGTCTGTTAGAGTATCTAACATTGAAAAATTGCATTCAACTATTCACAATTACTCGATTGGGAATTTAGGATACACCAATTACCTATAATTACATGTTGGACATGTGAGCCCATGATGAGACACTATACAATAAATGTTATTGCAAATATCATTCTATGATATGAAATGAAGAATAATTAATTTGCATAATAGGTCCCTTAGTACAATTAGGGTTATGTACCATGTCCATCTTGATGATCATACATATGTTGATTCAATTGTTGAATCATAGAGTCCTGTGCTTGGGTGATATCTAAAGAGTTAGATTGATGACTCATCAAGCACCATCAAATGATTGTTAAAATAGGATATCCAACCTGAGTAGGAGATGGCAATCCTTTCTCTAATGGGCTGATATCTAACTGACTTCTTGATGCAAGTCCTCTGCATAGGAATACAGATTTAGAGGTGTTAGATAAGTTAGGTCAAAGAGTTGGCTTAAGAGATTGAGATAACCAAGATCAATGTTGTATGATGTCATGATATATGCACGCATCCTCTGACCGAAGACAGAGATGTTGTTATATGTCTGAGTATGTACATTTGGCAGACTAATAGGTAGAATGCCTAATCAAGGCTTATACATTGGCGTGCTGGAGTGCATATAAGGGCATATGAGTAACACTATCTCTCAAAGGGATCATATAGTTCATTTACTGAACCGAAAGACATAAGCTCACTCATGAGATATTGGGATCAAATTTCGTGAACGGTCATCTCGCTTTGAAAGCTTGATTGAATTTGTAGGCTTGATATATACGTTTGAAAAGTATATGATCAATACCTAGGTATGATATATGCTTTTAGAAAGTATATGATCGATACCAACTCCCGGTGGACAAATGAGAAACTTAATGATAAAATCCTGAAGGAGACAGTCTAAACAAGATCTAAAACTTCATATTTATTATAGGCCTTCCAATATGCATGATGTACATGTATTAGAAAATACCTGAGGATGATGTGATCATAAACAATTATATAACCATGACGCTTCCATTCCGAGGGAGTGATGAAATAAGTCTGGATATTAGTGACTCCTCTCATAGATAAGTGATCTGGTTTTGATTTAATCAAACATCAATAGGAGGTCCCCAAGATCTGGATTTGAGATGTGATCTAAATATCCAAGTCACTATTAGTGGACCGTTTAATCGGCATGTCCTTATCTCCAAGTTTCCACGGAGAAAACATATTATTCTTGAAAGAGTTCAAGGATAATTTCATTGTTGATAATGTATCTGGGCATTAAGAAAAATTGATACTTAAATGTGATTTAATTATCATGGATAATATAAAGTTGAATCTTATAATTTGGCCATAAAAATAGAGCTGTCTATGATAATTAAATTTGATTTAATTATCAAAGATATGAATAATGTGAATGTGATTCATATTATTTGTGCACATGAGAAGAGTCATCTTTGATAATTAAATGTGATTTAATTATCAAATACATGATTAATGTGGATATCTCTATTCATAATAATTATGGATATTATAAATATGATTTATAATATGTTGGAGAGATTTAATTATAAATAGAATCATAAATTATATGTTGTTGTGAATTAGATTCACAATAAATAATTACTTGTAATCTAATTTACATATGTTGGATATGAATACGATTCATATTTATCAATGGCATGATTGATGTTTTCACAAATTTAATTGAAATTATTTTTGTGAAGATAAATGCAATAATAGTTGTTGTATTTTAATATATATAATAAATATATATTAAGTAAGGTAAAACCACCAAAGGTGGTCGTCCACCTTGACCAAGTCAAAGGGGGAGACGGTCACCCTCTTTTTGGGTTGGTAGTTGCCTCCTTAATTATCTATTTATTATAGTTGAAATTAAAAATGAATTAATTTGAATCTTGATAAAGGGATGTAATTACTTTATTTAATTAAATTAGTTGTTGCAAATTTGTAACAATAAATCATGACCATTTGTTGATAACCTCTTAATCTAAACCGTTGGATCCATATATATCCAACTAGTATAAAAGGAAGGGTAGCCCTTGATTTTTAGACTACACTTAATTCAAAGAGGAATTAAACTCTCTCCATATCTATCTCTATCTACACGCACCCCATCTCTCCCTCCTTAGAGTGTCTGTCCACCCTAAACCCTAGAGAGGGTCGTATTCATCACGACGTCGTTGTGTTGTCGGATTGACTAGTCATAGATCTCCATCTTCTTCGGTGCGCTTGGCTCATGAATAAGACGTAAGATCTCATGAGACGAGATCAGGAGATTTGTCACTTTGATCATCAACATGGATTGTGAGGATCATGTATTTCATCAACGCACTAGCAAGCGTGTCCTCTGTTGGATCGGACTTGAAACAGGAGGTCTCTTGATTTAGATACTCAATCACAACCACACTTCAAGAGGTAACCTAACACTTATTTGTATTTTAGATGAAACGATCCGAGAAGTGTTCTTGAATTAAGTGGTTTCATCGTTCAATTTTTTAAAATTCCGTTGCTCCGAGCAACTAGTATGACTAGTCATTCCAGATCGCATATGATGCAATCATCACACTTATGTAATGTTCTTAAGGATCTTACCGTATCTTTCAAGTAGTATCTGAGTCAGGTTGGAGGTTTAGGATATGATCCATAAACCTAAGATGACATGGGCATTTTAAGTTGTGTGAAGTTTCATCGCATTTTGTTCACACAATCATATTTTGTGCAATTTTTCACCTTATTTTAATATTAAAACATGATGATATTACTTAAATTATATTCTCCATTAAATTAACAAACTGTAGGACTTGAGTTTGTGTGATTTGAAATTTGTTTGCTCAAGTTATCATTGTTTTAGTGGACATGTATCCACTTTTATGGGATTGGTATTTAAGAACGTAATTAAGAGATAACTACGATTTTAAAATGATTAAAAATCTATGTTTATCACTTGGATTTTATTATAAATAAAATTGGAAATCAAAGAAATTTAATTTGCATGATTTGCATTTTATTTGATTGAGTTATGCTAATTTCAGTAAGTATGGGTCACTGCTGGAAATTACATACTTGATCATGAACCTTGTGATTGTCATTCATTCAAGTTCATGGAAATTAATGGTAAATATCATGAAATAATTAGTTTTTAAATATTTTGTGAAATATTTAATAATTATAATTATTTTTGAATGACCATAACCAACTTGATAAGATAATGTATCTTGATAGATTTGGTTATAATGAACTTTTCAACAAACATTGATGCTTAAATATGATTGGGGATTTGTTTAGTAAATCTTCTTATAATAATAATAAAAATGATTTTGATAAATATTATATGGTATAACTTCGATTGAAAGATCTATTATCATCTCAAATACAAAATGATCAAATTACATTATCTTGACCTGAGGTGGATGTGATGTCTAGTCGAGGATCGATGGGGTAGCAACATGGAAGGAAATATTGAGACACTACAGGAAGTTCCTGCTTTGGAGACGACAACTGGCGATGGTCATAGCATGACCGTCCCTGATGAAAGTTTTTAGGGACGGTCATCACATAACCGTCCCCAATACTTAATATCAGGAGACGCTCTGCGAGCTGGCGTCCCCTTTTGTAATAGCTTAATAGGGACGGTCAGAAAGGCCGTCCCTTCTGCCTAGGGTGCCCATTCGGGACGGTCTTGACCGTCCCTAATACGCTTCTGTTGGCGTCGCCTCCGGTAATGGATCTATGTGGTTGGCCAGAGGGGACGGTGAGCAACGACCGTCCCATCTGACTTGCGAGGGACTTTGGGGACGGTCATGACCGTCCCATATACGCCTCTGTTGGCGTTGCCTCCGGTCTTTTATCCTAAGGGAGCAACCAGAGGGGACGGTCAGTGTTGACCGTCCCCTCTGCTCTGGCAGCTCCTTTGGGGACGGTTCTGACCGTCCCCAATACGCTTCTGTTGGCGTCGCCTCCGGTTTTTTTCCTTAAAGGGAGACCAGAGGGGACGGTCACGAAAGACCGTCCCCTCTTCCCTAACAGGTCCTTTGGGGATGGTTTTGACCGTCCCCAATATGCCTCTATTGGCGTCGCCTCCGTCCGTTGATACTTAAGTGGCTGAACAGAGGGGACAGTCACCAAGGACCGTCTCCTCTGCTTCCTTTGGGGACGGTTCTGACCGTCCCCATTACACTTCTGTCGGCGTCACATTAGGTCAGTGGCCTGACCAAAGGGGACGGTCGCCGAAGACCGTCCCCTTTGCCCACCTAAGGGGACGGTCTTAAGTGAACCGTCTCTGATCGTCTCCAATGGAGACGGTTGTTACGACCGTCCCCATTGGTTAGATCGAAAAAAACCCCTTCAGCCTTCCTTCTTCCTCACTTTGCCCTCTCCCAAAAACGCCGCCCAACGTCGCCCCTCTCGGCCAACGTCGCCCCTCCGCCCTCTTCGTGGTTCCGGTCGTCCTCAATCTTATTTTCTGGTATATAGTAACACTCCTTTGTGTTTATTCTTGTTTATTTTGCTTGATATTCTTGTTTGGAATGTTATTCCCTATGTGAATGGGTTTTTTTTGTTTTTAGGTTAGGGTTGCTAGATTTGTTTAATGTAATATGTTTTTCCTCATGTTATGATGAAATATCTTGTTGTTTATGATAAAACATAGAGATTTAGAGATACATGTTGTTTAATGTAATATCTTGTTGTTTAATGTAATAGCTTGTTGCATAATAATAGGATGAAATCTCTAATAATAGGAATACATTGTATAGAGAACCATGTTATAGGATGAAACTTGATTTAGATTAAACAACATGTTATAGGATGGAACTTGATTTAGATTAAACAACATGTTATAGGATAGAGGATAACATGTTACTGGATGGAACATGTTAAACATATTGTTCGTTTGGGATTAGCCTCAGATGGTTTCAATCCGTTTGGTAATATGAGTCTGGGTTACAACATTTGGCCCGTGATTCTGATTGTTTACAATCTACCACCAACGTAATATTACCAAACGGATTGAAACCATCTGAGGCTAATCCCAAACGAACATTTCTCTCATCATTAGAGAAATGCGGATATGTTGTTTAACATGTTCCATCCAGTAACATGTTATCCTCTATCCTATAACATGTTGTTTAATCTAAATCAAGTTCCATCCTATAACATGTTGTTTAATCTAAATCAAGTTTCATCCTATAACATGGTTCTCTATACAATGTATTCCTATTATTAGAGATTTCATCCTATTATTATACAACAAGCTATTACATTAAACAACAAGATATTACATTAAACAACATGTATCTCTAAATCTCATAAACAACAAGATATTTCATCATAACATGAGGAAAAACATATTACATTAAACAAATCTAGCAACCCTAAACTAAAAACAAAAAAACCCATTCACATGGGGAATAACATTCCAAACAAGAATATCAAGCAAAATAAACAAGAATAAACACAAAGGAGTGTTACTATATACCAGAAAATAAGATTGAGGACGACCGGAACCACGAAGAGGGCGGAGGGGCGATGTTGGCCGGGAGGGGCGACGTTGGGCGGCATTTTTGGGAGAGGGCAAAGTGAGGAAGAACGAAGGCTGAAGGGGTTTTTTTCGATCTAACCAATGGGGACGGTCGTAACAACCGTCTCCATTGGAGACGATCGGCGACGGTTCACTTAAGACCGTCCCCTTTGGTGGGCAAAGGGGACGGTCTTCGGCGACCGTCCCCTTTGGTCAGGCCACTGACCTAATGTGACGCCGACAGAAGTGTAATGGGGACGGTCAGCACCGTCTCCAAAGGAAGCAGAGGAGACGGTCCTTGGTGACCGTCCCCTCTGTTCAGCCACTTAAGTATCAACGGATGGAGGCGACGCCAACAGAGGCGTATTGGGGACGGCCAGAACCGTCCCCAAAGGACCTGTTAGGGAAGAGGGGAAGGTCTTTCGTGACCGTCCCCTCTGGTCTCCCTTTAAGGAAAAAAACTGGAGGCGACGCCAACAGAAGCGTATTGGGGACGGTCAGAGTCGTCCCCAAAGGAGCTGCCAGAGCAGAGGGGACGGTTAACACTGACTGTCCCCTCTGGTTGCTCCCTTAGGATAAAAGACCGGAGGCGACGCCAACAGAGGCATATATGGGACGGTCATGACCGTCCCCAAAGTCCCTCGCAAGTCAAATGGGACGGTCGTTGCTCACCGTCCCCTCTGGCCATTCACATAGATCCATTACCAGAGGCGACGCCAACAGAAGCGTATTAGGGACGGTCAAGACCGTCCCGAATGGGTCCCCTAGGCAGAAGGGACGGTCTTTCTGACCGTCCCTATTAAGCTATTACAAAAGGGGACGCCAGCTCGCAGAGCGTCTCCTGATATTAAGTATTGGGGACGGTTATGTGATGACCGTCCCTAAAAGCTTTCATTAGGGACGGTCATGCTATGACCGTCGCCAGTTGTCATCTCCAAAGCAGGAACTTCCTGTAGTGTCTTGATCTCCCTATTCGACACTTCAGCAAGACCATTCGTCTGAGGGTGGTATGGAGTGGCTACTCGATGGGCTATGCTGAACTCGCTAGCAAGGGCCTTTACCTTGTCATTGACGAAATGAGACCCCCCCGTCAGAAATCAACACTCAAGGTACCCTGAACCATATAATGATATTCTTCCTCAAAAATCTACAAACAGTCCTAGCATCTGCGGTTCGGATGGGGATGGCCTCAACCCAATGACTCACATAATCAACGGCCAACAGAATGTACTCGAATCCCTGACTCTTTGGGAATGGACCCATGAAATCGATGCCCCATACGTCAAAAACCTCACAGAAGTGAATGGGCTGCATCGGCATCATATCACGCTGTCCACAAGTTCCCATCCTTTGACAGTCAGTACACCTCTTCACGAACTCATCAGAGTCTTTGAAGAGAGTAGGCCACCATAGGCCAGAGTGGATCACTTTCTGTGCCGTTCTCCTCCCAGAGTGATGTCCTCCTGCCTCAAGCTTGTGGCAGTAAGTAAGGATGTTGTGGTGCTCTTCCTGAGGAATGCACCGATGCCAGATGCTATCCTCTCCTTCATGATAAAGGACAGGATCCTCCCAATGGTAAAACTTGGCCTTCGTGAGGAAGGTCTCAAGTTTCTGCCTGGGCCAATCTTGTGGAACTTTCTTAGCGGCAAGATAGTTCACAATATCGGCATACCATGGGAGAGAGGCGATAGCAAGGATCGCCTCATCTGGGAAGGTCTCACATATAGGCTCAATATACTCAGAATCCTCAAGATACTCCAATCGGGAGAGATGATCCGCCACTACATTTTTGACTCCAGGCATATCCTTAATCTCTATATCAAACTCCTGTAGTAAAAGGATCCATCTGGTCAATCTCCTTTGGCGTCCTTCTTTACCATGAGGTACCTGATGGCGGTATGATCAGTATAGATGGTCACTCTAGATCCAATGATGTAAGATCTGAACTTATCTAGGGCGAAAACTACTGCTAGCATCTCCTTCTCTGTGACTCACGATCGGGAACCGGTTCTGCTACCTGAGATGTATCCGGGTCCAGGAATGCGCTCTCCAAGCTCTCCTTTACTGCCATATCTGCATCAGTGAACTCTGAAGGTGAGAGGATGGCCTGTGCTACTAAATCTGCCTAAACTGCCTCGTCATCTGTGATCACAAAGTCGCAGCCTTGGTGGATGTCTCGCCCTGCCTCTGTCATCTGCTCTGAATCGGTAGTCAGCTCTGAGGAAGCTGAATCTCTAGTTCTAGTCTCCTCGACCGTCTCTATTTGTATACTCTCTCGACCCGCTATCATGGTTGGACACTGCCTTGGCTGTGGCCAAGAACGGGCGTCTTAGAATGATCGGGGTATCGGTCACAAACTCCGGGATCTCCATGTCCAACACAACGAAGTCCACAGGGAATTTCAGGCCCTGAATTGTGACGACAATGTCCTTAAGCAACCCCTTCGGCCTCTTGACAGCTCGATCAACAAACTGAAGGACCGTCCTGCTCTGTCATAGAAGGCCAAACTCGAAGTGGTCGAGAAGGGCTACCGGAAGTAGATTGATCGAAGAACCGTTGTCTAATAGAGTGCGGTCGAATCTCTGCTCATGGATGTGGCATCTAACATACGAGGCTCTTGCATCTAGCCTCTTGGCTGGCAGACGGTTCTTAATCGCAAAGCATGTGGCACGAGTGAGCACATGGATCTATGACTGATGGTTCCGTCTCTTCCTTCGAACTGTGGTCATTTCTCTGAGTGATCACTGGAAGAGAGGTATGTGCTCCAAGGCCTCCTGTAGAGTCAGTCGTATATGAAATCTATCCATCATCTACTGGCTGAACTCTATCTGATGGTTTTTTCTCTGATTTTCTTTTTTCTGCCCCTTAGCCAAGTGGAGTGCTTGGGGAAAGAGGACTATAGGGTCCTTCTCAGATGAAGGACTAGGAGAGGGTCTGGAATGCTCAAGAACAACAGAATCCACACAAACATCATAAAGCAACACAGGTGGATCCGAAAATAATATACCCTTTCCTTTATTTGCAGAAATGTCCTGAGATACATGTACGAAAGGAAAAACAACAGGACTAGCAGAATGGTAAATGGTGGCCTCAGTACCACCCTCGGCATCTGTACTCGCGGCATCAGTACTGCGCTCTGGCTCAGCAACTGAAATGGTGGCGTCAGTACCACCTCCTCTAACTGGTGAAGCGACGGCCTTAATACCTTCCGTGGGATCAACATCCATGGTGGCGTTAGCACCACCGTCATCATCTCTAGCGGCATCAGCACCGCTCTCCTCCTCACCTGGCGCTCCTGAAGTGGCGTGGGATCATCGCTCAGACGAGGCGTCGCCTGCTGGCATCCTACCGCTCCTAAGTGTAACAAAATCAACATCAAACATGTATGCAGACATATCACCAAGTGAAGCACTAGGAGTGGTAATCTCAGTGAACTCTACCTGCTAAGACTTCCTCTTGAGGTTGTTCGGGTTCGTCTCAATCTGGGCAGGGATGGTGGCCTTCCCTCTCACAATCTCCCGCATCTCCTGGCAGAACTCATCCATCTCCCATCGAAAGGTAGCTTGCTGCTCGGACATGAGGTGGGCTAGATCATCAAGTACGGGGTTCTCATAGGTCGGCCCATGAGAACCTGATAGGTGACCTCGCTGGTAATGAGGTTGCTGCTGGTGGTGAGGGTGAGAGGGGTACTGCTGATGATACTGCTGCTAAGGCTGCTCTCTCCTCCAAGGTTGTCCCTGCTGATAGGGTGAGGACCATACTGCTCTCTCTGGGATGTATGCTGCTGTTGTACTAGGGGCTGAGGCTGCTGATACGTCTCTCGCTGCTGGTTGTACATGCCACCCTGAACTGGAGGCTGTTGCTGGGAACTGGTGCCTCCGGCCGACCAGCGGAATACGGGAGGTCTCGTGGGATACCGGGTTGGGGTCAGTCATACCAAATCCTATTAACATCCATCAATGGATCCTGCTCGTAGGTGGGTGGAGGGAGTACTGTCAGGGGCTGATCCGGCTGGTAGACCACCATCTGAGTGTCCTGGGATGGCGGTGGCTGGTAATACTGCGGTGGCTACTGGTACGACTCCGCCAGTACAAGGTGAACCTGTCTAGGCTGACTGGAGTGTTGGAACGAGCTACCACTGCTGCTCGGATCTCCTCGTGACCTGAGACAAGGCTGAGAAGCCGTCTGTGCCTCCTGGAGACACATGAGCTGTGCCTTCAGGTCACTCAGCGTCTGTGCCATCTGATCCATCTATGATATGCCCTGGCACTACTTCTTCTCAATCAACTCGATCCGGTCCAGCTTCTCGTTGATGATGCCCATGTCTGCGGCTGTAGACTCTGCCTGTGCGACTGTTGCGGATGAAGTGGAAGGACCGACATAGACCCGTGCTATTCTCTGAAACTGCACGGCCTGTGGTTGGGGACATCCTTGAGTGTAGAGGCGGGTCTGAGACATCACGGTGTAGTTCTCGGTCATCTCGTCATAAATGGCCCTGCAGCTCTGGTGTCTATCCGCAAAAGAAGCTATGAACTAGGTTCAGCTTCGAGATATCATGGTGTGCGCATCTGTCGGTAAGCTCTCTAAACCCCTCCCATGCCTCGTGAAACTGCTCATTGGGGAGCATGGAGAAGTTGCTGATCAGGGCCCTCGCTGCATTGGCCCGCCCGAGTGGATAGTACTTGTTCAAGTACTCGGTACGGAGCTGCTTCCACGTGTAAACAAATCTCTCCAAATGCTTCAGCCAGTTGGCTGCTCTGTCAACAAGGGAGAAAGGAAAGGCAACCATTCGAATGGTATCTTCGTCCACCTGCCGATCGTGGACGGTGCTGCAGATCATCTCAAACTCCTGGAGATGAAGATGGGATTCCTCATTGGCAAGACCGTGGAAGCGGGGAAAAAGCTAAAGTGTCTGTGGGGGAACTTGAAGTCCACCACGATCGCCGGAAGTACGATCCACCGGTGTGTAAGTGTCGATCAGGGGTTGTGCAACTCCCGCATCAGTCTCAACTGCTCTGCTGTTGCTGCCGGTTGGACTGGCTCCTCCAAATGATCTGGGTCTCCCGCTCCTACGGCTCTCGGCTGGTCTCGTGTTGTCCTCAGCCTCTCCATCTCTCTCCTCATCTCCACCATGAAAGCTCCTTGATCCCGTATCTGTCGCTGCATAGTCTCGAGGGAAGCTAACAAGGTGTTGTTGATCGCATCCTGGTCCAACACATATGTCATCGTCTCTGGCCTCTGACCCTTGGTGCGCTCCTCACTGCTGGCCATGGTATCTGCAAAGGCAAAAGACCCATACTCAGGTGCTGATAAATCATCTGTCTGCTGTCTCTGATCTGGCTGCGGTATTGGTATCTCAGAATCAGTGGTAGAAGGGTGGCCAAGGGGGAACAGGGAGGAATTGAACTCGGGTTCGGATAGCGGGTCTCGATTCTCACGAACCAACCTAGATGAACGGGTTGGAGTGCTAAAAACGTGGTGCAGCCAAAGGCTGTCTAAGAGACCTCATACCCATCATCTTGATCTGGCGAGTCAGGCGGATGAGATCTGGAAAATACTCAAGATAAGCAAACAAAATCCAGGTTCACCTACACGGCACAGAGCTGATGACCATAAGAGATTGGTCGATTATCTTGTCAATTTTATTTTAGGTGATAATGTCAGTCTATCAGAGCGGTTACACGAGCTGATGGGATCCAATCCTCTCAATAGACTATCCCGTATAAAAGGTCGGTAGTCTGATCGGAGATCGGATATGGCTCTAGTCTAGTGTGCGGGTCGCTCTCTCGCTCATCCAAACCAGATAATGAGGAGGTTGCTCTCCCCAAGACAAATTTGTTAGATGAAGTGTCTTTTAGGGTCAATTTTGTTTAGCAGTCCCAATTTTACAGTTTTTCTCTTTTTAGGTATTTTTCAATGCAAACAACGCTTCACGAATTTTTCGGTTCTCCTGATTATTTTAAGTCCGAAAACATGGGGGAGAAGACGAAAAAGCCGATGCGCGATGAAATCAATGATGCATGCAGAGTAAGAGATGCGTACCTGACTCCAACAGTCTACATACAAAGTGATCCGCACATAAAAGAAAAGGTGGAAAATAAACTACCTATATGATGGACGAGAAACCAGCCTTAAACAGAGCAATTTCTACACATGAAGCACAATAGCCAGGTACTCAAACCTATGTCAGGAGTCCTACTTTGGGAACCACTCGGTGTCCGCCACAACAGATCCTGTACGCGCTGTATGTGACTCCTCAAGGCACGTAGACTAGAGTCTATGTAATCCGGCCTTTTTTTTAAATTAATTAATTAGGTCCAATTACGATCTAATAGGAGCATGCAAATAATTAGGGTTTGGATCATAATCAATTACGTCACAATTAAGAGAAAATCCTAAGCTAAGGCCAAAACTGCGTAAATCAGATAGGCAGTTAACAAAATAAATGCGATAAAATGAAAACCGGTGAAAACGCGGTAAGGTCCCCCGAGCACAGCGGTGCTCGGCGAAACAGACCCCGATATCACCAAAGTCCAAGTCTGACTGTCCCTGTATTATTACAATAATAGTCTGCAGAAATAAAACTAAACTACTCTATGGCTATCTGCGGTTATTCTGCAGCTCCCGCACTCCTGCTCGGCTCCTCGCGCTCTTCTGCGGCTCTATGCAGAAAAGAGCCGCCTCCGACTCCCGCGGTTGTGTCGGCTTCCGAAAAAGCCGTCTCGATCCTCGGGCCCTCACAAGAAAGCAAACAAGAGTGTATCAGACCAGAAAAAATATGCAAATATATCAGAGAGAAAATTCTACAACTATCCGCAGAAAAGCCACGAAAAAGAAAACCACGAAAATAAAAAAAACGACTACTAAGCCGTGCTCCCCGACAACGGCGCCATTCCGAAAAGCCGAAAATCCCCCAAAATCCGGGTAAAGGTAAAATCAATCAAGGGTCGTTGCGACCCGGATCTCAGAGATCGGACTCAACAAGAAAAATAGACCACCAAAATCAAAGTAATCAGTTAAAAACCAAATAGCGGTCTCGCTATTTATTTAACCTGGTATAGCGACCAGGGTCGGACACAAGATGCACGGTTGGCCAAAGAGTCCTACGAAGTAGTCGAAAAAGTTAATAAAATAAAGAAAATATTTTTGGTGTATTTTATATTTTTAAATTTTTTGTAATTTTTAATTATGAAGAAAATAAAAAAAGAAGGTAAAAAGAACACAATCAACAATTTATTCACCACACAAAGACAAACCAGAAAATTAAAGTAAAATTATTTTTGGGTTTTATATTTGTTATATGTTTTTGTTATTTTTTTAATATTTTTATGATTTTTTATGGATTTTATAAAAATGAAATAGGGTAAAAACAGGGACTCAATGTGCAGCGAGACTTGAAAGGTTATTTAAAAATGGATAAATAATCTATAAAAGTCTGGAGACAATTTTTATGAAAAATTGAAATGAAAAATAAGCTACAGGAACAAAAATTGCATTTTTTTTGAATTTTATAGAATTTTTAGTGATTTTTATAAGATTATTAGGTTTCTCAATTTTTAGGTGTTTTATAAATACAAATTAAGTGAAATTTGGAGTAAAGCAAGAAAATACTACAACCAACAATACCTATTTTTTTAGACTTTTTGGGTGGTTTTTAATATTTTTAGTGGATTTTTCAATTCAAACAGTAGTAAAATAGAGGTTTTTGATTTTTTAAATAGCAAACAACAATAAAAACGTCCCGAAAAATTAGTGAAATTTTTACACAGTGGCAGGAGTCAGTGTCCAAATTTCACCAAATTTGGAGTTGATTTGATAATTTATTCAACCAAAAAATAAGCCACGGCATACATGAACCTAAATGTAAGAAAAATAAGTTCGGAGGGCTAAATAGAAACACGTGCAGAAACCTTAGTGTTTCAAGTATAAATTTTACAATAAATCGGCACTAGAGAGAGAAAATAAATAGTGTAAAATAAATTTCACAAGTATTTATTTTTTATTAATTATTTACAAGTGTAAAATAAATAGTTCTTTTATTCTTATATACATGGTATATGTACATTGAGGAGAGAGAAAATCATTTATTTTTGTTTTTAATTTTTCTCTTTTTTATTTTATTTTTTTAAATATATACAAATTGTGAGAAACATATAAATATTTTTTTTTATGAAAATAAAATATATACACTAAGAGGGGGATTTACACAAGGTTGAGTCACCCTATCTCTCTACTTATTTTATTTTACGGTCAGGCCAATGATTGGCCCTCCCTTGGGTTCAGGTCACTCAATATTTATTCTAAATATTTCCCTCTTTTTCTTTGCTTCTTTATTCCTTTATTTTTGTACAAAAACATGCTAATTATTGCTATTTACATAATGCATGCAAGTTGACAATTTATTGTATTTACAAATATTTACATGGTATTTTGCCAAGATTTCTAGCTAAAATAAAGGAATAAAGAGTGATGAATGGGGATTTATCACCGTCCTATACTTTACTTTTTCTAGACCCTTAGCAAACACTTATTTGAAAAAGAAGTGCAAAAGAAAAAGAAAAAGATGGGAAATCAAGATTGATTATTAAACTTTCCTTCATTAAATTGAAATATGGAGCTCAGTCAGACCTTTGGATTATTAATTTGTCTGAACCTTATTTGGACTTGAGCATAAAACTTAACAGCCTCTAAGTTCCACCAATCTATGGTCAAGACTCCTCAATAAACCAGATCAGAACGAGTCTACATACACAAACTCTAATGACCATGAATCTTTCCCTGTACTGTGTAAGTGAAATGTAGCTCCCCACCTCAGAAATGACAAAGAAACAACCTCCCTCAACCTGGTAACTCTAATACCTCGGTCTAGCAACTCTTTCCTTGAGGAGCGGGGTATTCCCTTCTAAGTTCAAGTACAACCGGCTCAAGAAGAGGGGGAAGAAGAGAATGGGCCATGACTAGTGTAGCCATGTATCCTTGAGAGCTCTAACCAGTGTAGCTGAGTCTCCTGCTGCAAGCTTCATGAGATGGTCATGTGTAACATAAGCTTTGCTTTATTTGGTTATATACACTCCGGTGGGATTATTAAATTTTCAATCCGACCCACCACTTTTTTGGAGTTTTTCTTTCTTTGCACATTTTTTTATGTGCATATGTACAACATATCTACATGGTGCAACATATATACATGAGGAGTTTTTCCTCTTGAGCCAGTAGACTATCCCTCTTTTGAAGCTTTATTGCAACCCACAACTCCAGTCTTTAGACTTCATCACCACCAGACCAAGTTGAGATGCACTTCCTTTACTATAAGAAGAAGAGAGGTTCCGCCTAGAAGTACCACCCTCTTATGCTACCCCAAGCCAAAGGAAACTGCCTCCTTACCACCTCATCTGTGGAGAGCTACATGTAAAGTGCTGGTGCAAGTAAAAGCCATTGTCTCTGAGAGTCATGTGTGCATTGTTAAGTGCTCTACTTAGGCTCATCAAGATGACATATGCTCATAGCCTAGTGGACTCAATGATTTAAGTCCCAATGGACCTGAAAAGTCTTAATCCTAAGCCCGATAAGGTTCCCCTTAGAATTAGGTGGATTAAGGTCTTAATCAAGCTCCATTTGTTAATTTAATTCTAGGCTAGTTTAAACGTCAACTATGATTTAGAAAAACTGTACAAATGTTTACAAAGATGCAGTTTTACACATTTTTACAATTGTGCAAAATTTTTGAAAAATGTTTGAAAACATGGATGTATGCATGAATGCGAAGTTTTGCAAAATATTTACAAAATTTACACAAGGTTTTTGCAAACTTTTTATTTTTCAAACATTTTACAAAAATTTTGTACTATATACATAATTTTGATACGAAAAATATGTACAAACTATTGACACAAATCATTTTTACAATCATTTGTACAGAAATAATTTTTATACATAGATAGGTATGTGCAAGAAGAATTTTAGGTACAAGGGAAAATTTTTAAATTTTATGGATTTTTAGTCATTTTACTTATTAACACACTCACACAAAGTACGATTTATGGCTAAAGTATACATGAAATATATACGACACCCCCTATACTTAGCTCGAACAATGTCTTCAGAGTGATCAAGAGCAATGAAGAAGACATAACTCATGCTTAGTATAGGGAAGTGAAAAGGAATGATATATACAAAGACGAATCAAAGAATAGAATAAAGAGGACTCGGTGTTTCCCCCTATACTTAGGATTAAGTAATCCTAAGTATAGTAAGCTGTACATGAAGGGAAACCCGAGTGGAAGGATGTACATGATCTACCCCATATACTTTGGGTAAAATATCCCTAAGTATATGCAGTAAAACAGAGGTAGAAATAATCAATAGAATACCCGAGAGTCCTACACCCCCTATACTTAGGGTAAAGTACACCCTAAGTATAGCAAAATCATAAGATGAAGATGGGGTGTGGAACTAAAGAATAGAGTGACATGGAAAACTAGATTTATACAAGTCGGAAGAACAGTGATAATCAGGCGTAAGATGCAACAAATGTGAGTCAAAAGACTACATCTCACGCAGTGAATAGGGGCAACGTCAACGCCCCACGGCTCATGATCTAGATATGGCTTGGGCCACTGGCCATTAACACGAAAGGTAGCATCAGAAGACAACTCAGATATGTCAATACTCCCATTGTCATGTTCCTTTCAAACCAAATAGGGACCCTTCCATTTGCTCTGTAGCTTCCCTGGAAATAAAGAAGCCTAGCATCAAACAACCATACTCTCTGCCATGGCTCAAACTGCTTGTGGCTGATATGAGAATCATGCCACTCCTTCACTCTCTCCTTATACTGTAAGCTGCTCGAAAAGGTTGTATCATGAAGCTCCTCCAGGGTTGTTAACTCTACCCTCCTATGAGCTCATACGCTTACTGGATCCAAAAGTATATCAGTAATAGCCCAAAGTGACCTATGTCTCAGCTCAACACGTAAATGGCATGGCTTGCCTTAAACGAGGTGAAAGGGAGATGTACCCAAAGGCGTCTTGAAAGACATCCTATATGCCCACAGGACCGAGTCCAAAAGCTGTGACCAATCCATTCGGTCAGGGTGGACGACTTTCTGCAATATAGTCTTGATCTCCCTGTTCGACACTTCAGCAAGACCATTCGTTTGAGGGTGGTATGGAGTGGCTACTCGATGGTCTATGCTGAACTCGCTAGCAAAGGCCTTTACCTTGTCGTTGACGAAATGAGACCCCCCATTAGAAATCAACACTCGAGGTACCCCGAATCGTAAAATGATATTCTTCCTCAAAAATCTGCAAACAGTCCTAGCATCTGCGGTTCGGACGGGGATGGCCTCAACCCAACGACTCACATAATCAACGGCCAACAGAATGTACTCGAATCCCTGACTCTTAGGGAATGGACCCATGAAATCGATGCCCCATGCGTCAAAAACCTCATAGAAGTGAATGGGCTGCATCGGCATCATATCACGCTGTCCGCATGTGCCCATCCTTTGACAGTCAGTACACCTCTTCATGAACTCATCAGAGTCTTTGAAGAGAGTAGGACACCATAGGCCAGATTGGAGCACTTTCTGTGCCGTTCTCCTCCCAGAGTGATGTCTTCCTACCTCAAGCTTGTGGCAGTAAGTATGGATGATGTGGTGCTCCTCCTGAGGAATGCACCGACACCGGATACTATCCCCTCCTTCATGATAAAGGACGGGATCCTCCCAATGGTAAAACTTGGCCTTCATGAGGAAGGTCTCAAGTTTCTGCCTGGGCCAATCTTGTGGAACTTTCTTGGCGACAAGATAGTTCACAATATCGACATACCATGGGAGAGAGGCAATAGCAAGGATCGCCTCATCTGGGAAGGTCTCACATATAGGCTCAATCTGCTCAGAATCCTTGAGATACTCCAATCGGGAGAGATGATCCGCCACCACATTCTTGACATCAGGCTTATCTTTAATCTCTATATCAAACTATTGGAGTAGAAGGATCCATATGGTCAATCTAGCTTTGGCATCCTTCTTGACCATGAGGTACCTGATGGTGGTATGATCAGTATAGATGGTCACTCTATATCCAATGATGTAAGATCTGAACTTATCTAGGGTGAAAACTACTGCTAGCATCTCCTTCTCTGTGACTGTGTAGTTCTGTTGAGCGGCATCCAAAGTACGGCTAGCGTAGTGAATAGAAAAGGGGACTCCATCCCTCCTCTGTCCCAACACGGCCCCTACGGCAAAATCAGAGGCATCCGTCATGATCTCGAATAGGAGAGACCAATCAGGCGGCTGGAGAACATGAGCCTCTACAACACGACTCTTGAGAGTCTCAAATGACGATAGACACTTATCATCAACAAGGAACTCGGTGTCTTTCATCAATAGATCAGTCAACGATCGGGCAATCCTACTAAAATCATGAATGAAGTGCCGGTAGAAATCGACGTGCCCCAGAAAAGACCGTAACTGCCACAAATTGGACGGTGGATTGAGTTTTCTAATGACATCCACCTTGGCCAGATCAACCTCCATGCCCCTATTGGAAATGATGTGGCAAAGCACCGTCCCCTGAGTCACCATGAAGTGACTCTTCTCCCAAGACAACACAAGGTGAACCTCTATGCATCACTGAAGGACTCAGTCTAGGCAGTCAAGACAAGAATCGAATCCGTTACCGTAGACCGAGAAATCATCCATGAAGACCTCCAAGCACTCCCCCACCATGTCTGAAATGATGGACAACATGCATCTCTGAAATGACGCCGGAGCATTGCACAATACAAATGGCATGCGTCTGAAAGCATATGTCCCAAAGGGGCAGGTGAAGGTGGTCTTGTCTTGGTCCTCAGGCGTAATGGCCACCTGATTGTATCCGGAGTACCCGTCCAAGAAACAGTAATGGCTCTTCCCTGCCAGCCTCTCTATAATCTGATCAATAAAGGGCATGGGGAAATGATCCTTCTTGGTGGTCTGGTTCAATCGTCTGTAGTCCACACAGACCCGCCAAGAAGTGGGTACCCGGGTAGCGATCTCCTCTCCAGACTCACTAATAACGGCAGTGATGCCCGTCTTCTCGAGCACCACATGCAACAGACTGGCCCATTTGGAGTGGGAGATGGGGTAGATAAAATTGGCGCTCCACTATTTCGAGATCTCCTTCATGACAACATCTCGAAGATTCAGGTTCAGCCGTCGCTGGAATTCACGAGACGGCTTCGCGTCCTCTTCGAGATAGATATGATGGGAGCACAGGGCCAGACTTATCCCCTAGAGAGCGTATACACTCCATCCTATTGCCTTGCGATTCTTTTCAAGAACCTCCATCAGACGGGATTCCTGCTATCCAGTCAAATCAGCGGAGATAATGACTGGGTACATCTCAAGCTCGCCCGCAAGGAACCTATACTTCAGCGATGATGGTAGCGACTTCAGCTCTGGACAAGTAGGTGCTGGCGGATCTGGCCTCTGAAAAGTCTGAGTGAATGCGGTCAAATCTGCATGGGAGAATGAGAACTCTCGCTCGCAATCTGAATTTGGCGAAGGCTGCTCCACTGGATTGTCTCTGCTCTATATGGAATCAGCCTCCTCCCTAGCTGTAGACTCAGTGGAAGTCAGACACGGTATCAAATCGTCAAACTCTGCCCAGTCAATATCTGACTCCGAGGGATCTGTATCATACTCATAAAAAATTTGCCTCACGATCGGGAACCGGCTCTGCTGCCTAAGATGTATCCGGGTCCAGGAATGCGCTCTCCAAGCTCTCCTTTATTGGCATATCTGCATCAGTGAACTCTGAAGGTGAGAGGATGGCCTGTGCTACTAGATCTGCCCAAACTGCCTCGTCATCTCTGATCACAAAGTCGTAGTCTTGGTGGATGTCTCCCCCTGCCTCTGTCATCTGCTCTGAATCGATAGTCGGCTCTAAGTAAGCTGAATCTCTGGATCTAGTCTCCTCGATCGTCTCTATTGGTATACTCTCACCCTCTACGCGAAAGTACAACTTCCCGCTATCATGGTCGGACACTGCCTTAGCTGTGGCCAAGAACGGGCGTCCTAGAATGATCGGGGTATCGGTCACGGACTCTGGGATCTCCATGTCCAATACAACGAAGTCCACGGGGAATTTTAGGCCTTGAATCGTGACGACAACGTCCTTCAGCAAACCCTTTGGCCTCTTGACAGATCGATCAGCAAACTAAAGGATCGTCCTGCTCTATTGTAGAGGGCACAACTCGAAGCGGTCGAGAAGGCTATCGGAAGTAGGTTGATCGAAGAATCAATGTCTAATAGAGTGCGGTCGAATCTCTGCTCATGGATGTGGCATCTGACCTATGGGGCTCTTGCATCTGGCCTCTTGGCTGGCAGACGGTTCTTAATCGTGAAGTATGTGGCACAAGTGAGCACATGGATCTCTGACTGATGGTTCTGCCTCTTCCTTCGAACGGTGGTCCTGTCTCTGAGTGATCACTGGAAGAGAGGTATGTGCTCCAGGGCCTCCTGTACAGTCAGGTGTATCTGAAATCTATCCATCATCTGCTGGATGAAATCTATCTGATGGTTCTTTTTTCTGATTTTCTTTTTTCTACCCCTTAGCCAAATGGAGTGCTCGGGGAAAGGGGACTATAGGGTCCTTATCAGATGAAGGACAAGGAGAGGGTCTGGAATGCTCATGAACAGCAAAATCCACACAAAACATCATATAGCAACACATGTGGATCCGAAAATAATATACCCTTTCCTTTATTTGCAGAAATGTCCTGAGATACATGTACTGAAGGAAAAACAACAGGACTAGCAGAGCGGTAAATGGTGGCCTCAGTATCACCCTCGATATCTGGACTCGTGGCATCAGTATCGCGCTCTGGCTCAGCAACTGAAATGGTGTCATCAGTACCACCTCCTCTAACTGGTGATGTGATGGCCTCAGTACCTTCGGTGGGATCAACATCCATGGTGGTGTCAGCACCACCGTCATCATCTCTAGCGGCATCAGCACCGCTCTCCTCCTCGCCTGGCACTCCTGAAGTGGCGTGGGATCGTCGCTCAGACGAGGCGCTGCCTGCCGGCATCCTACCGCTCCTAAGTGTAACAAAATCAACATCAAACATGTATGCAGACATATCACCAAGTGAAGCAATAGGAGTGGTAATCTCAGTGAACTCTACCTGCTAAGACTTCCTCTTGAGGTTGTTCGGGTTCGGCTCGATCTGGGCAGGGATGGCGGCCTTCCCTCTTACAATCTCCCGCATCTCCTGGCAGAACTCATCCATCTCCCGTCGAAAGGAAGCCTGCTGCTCGGACATGAGGCAGGCTAAATCATCAAGTTCGGGGTTCTCATAGGTCGGCCCATGAGAACCTGACCGGTGACCTCACTGGTAATGAGGTTGCTGCTACTGGTGAGGGTGAGAGGGGTACTGCTGATGATACTGCTGTTGAGGCTGCTCTCGCCTCCAAGGTCGTCCCTGCTGATAGGGACGAGGACCATACTGCTCTCTCTGGGATGATTGTTGTTGCTGTACTAGGGGCTGAGGCTGCTGATACGTCTCTCGCTGCTGGCTGTACTGGCCACCCTGAACTGGAGGCTGATGCTGGGAACTGGTGCCTTCGGTCGACCAGCGGAATCTGGGATGGTCTCGTCGGATACCAGGATGGGGTCAGTCATACCAAATCCCGTTGACATCCATCAACAACTCCTACTCGTAGGTGGGTGGAGGGAGTACTGCCATATGCTGATCCGGCCGGTAGACCACCATCTGAGTGTCCTGGGATGGTGGTGGCTGGTAATACTGCGGTGGCTACTGGTACGACTCCGCCTGTACGAGATGAACCTGTCTAGGCTGACTGGAGTGCTGGGACGAGCTACCACTGCTGCTCGGATCTCCTCGGGACCTGAGATAGGGCTGAGAAGCCGTCTGTGCCTCCTGGAGACACATGAGCTGTGTCTTCAGGTCACTCAACGTCTGTGTCATCTGATCCATCCGCGATATGCCCTGACACTACTTCTTCTCAATCAACTCGATCCGGTCCAGCTTCTCGTTGATGATGCCCATATATGTGGCTATAGACTCTGCCTGTGCGGCTGCTGCGGACAAAGTGGAAGGACCGGCATCAACCCGAGCTATTCTCTGAAACTGCACGGCCTGTGGCTGGGGACGTCCCTGAGTGTAGAGGCGGGTCAGAGACATCACGGTGTAGTTCTCGACCATCTCCTCATAAATAGCCCAGATCTGATCCTCATCCTTGGTGAAGTAGGAACCGACACAAGAAGCATTCACCAGGCCCTGCGGCTCTGGTGTCAGTCCGCAAAAGAAGCACTGAACTAGGTTTGGCTTCGAGATATCATGGTACGCGCATCTGTCGGTAAGCTCTCTGAACCCCTCCCATGCCTCATGAAACTGCTCATTGGGGAGCATGGAGAAGTTGCTGATCAGGGCCCTCGCTGCATTGGCCCGTCCGAGTGGATAGTACTTGTTCAAGTACTCAGTGCATAGCTGCTTCCAGGTGTAAACAAGTCTCTCCAAATGCTTCAGCCAGTTGGCTGCTCTGTCAACAAGGGAGAAAGGGAAGGCAATCATTCAAATGGTATCTTCGTCCACCTGCCGATCGTGGACGGTGATGCATATCATCTTAAACTCCTGGTGAAGATGGGGCTCCTCAGTGGCAAGCCCGTGGAAGCAGGGGAAAAGCTGAAGTGTTTGTGGGGGGAACTTGAAGTCCCCCACAATCGTCGGAAGTACGATCCACCGGTGTGTAAGTGTCGATCCGGGGTTGTGCAACTCCCGCATCGGTCTCAACTGCTCTGCTGCTGTTGCCGGATGGACTGGCTCCTCCAGCTGATCTGGGTCTCCCGCTCCTGCGGCTCTCGGAAGGTCTCGTGCTATCCTCAGCCTCTCCATCTCTCTCCTCATCTCCACCATGAAAGCTCCCTGATCCCGTGTCTGTCGTTGCATAGTCTTGAGGGAAGCTAACAAGGTGTTGTTGATCGCATCCTGGTCTAACACATATGTCGTCGTCTCTGGCCTCTGACCCTCAGTGCGCTCCTCACTGCTGGCCATGGTCTCTGCAAAGGTAAAAGACCCAAACTCAGGTGCCGATAAATCATCTGTCTGTTGTCTCTGATCTGGCTGCGGTACTGGTATCTCAGAATCAGTGGTAGAAGGGTGTTCAAGGGGGAACAGGGTGGAATCGAACTTGGTTTCGGAGAGCGGATCTCGGCTCTCACCAACCAACCTAGATGAACGAGCTGAAGTGCTAAAAAGCAGTGCAACCAAAGGCTGTCTAAGAGACCTCCTGCCCATCATCTTGATCTGGTGAGTCCAGCGGCTGAGATCTGGAAAACACTCAAGATGAGCAAACAAAACCCAGGTTCACCTACACAACACAGAGCTGATGACCGTAAGAGATCGATCGATTATCTTGTCAATTTTATTTTAGGTAATAATGTCAGTCTATCAGAGCGGTTACGCGAGCTGATGGGAATACGATCCTCTCAACAGACTGTCCCGTATAAAAGGTCGGTAGTCTGATCGGAGATCGGATATGGCTCTAGCCTAGTGTGTTGGTCGCTCTCTCGCTTATCCAAACCAGACAATGAGGGGGTTGCTCTCCCCAAGACAAATTTTTTAGATGAACTGTCTTTTAGGGTCAAGTTTGTTTAGCAGTCCCAATTTTATAGTTTTTCTCTTTTTAGGTATTTTTCAATGCAAACAACGCTTAACGAATTTTTTGGTTCTCCTGATTATTTTAAGTCCGAAAACAGGGGGAGAAGACGAAAAAGCCGATGCGCGATGAAATCAATGATGCATGCAGAGTAAGAGGTGCGTACATTACTCTAACAGTCTACATGCAAAGTGATCCGCACATAAAAGTAAAGGCAGAAAATAAACTATCTATATGATGCACGAGAAATCGGCCTTAAACAGAGCAATTTCTACACGTGAAGCACAGTAGTCGGGTACTCAAACCTAAGTCTGGAGTCCTATCTTAGGAGCCACTCGGTGTCCGCCACAACTGATCCTGCATGCGCTGTATATGACTCCTCAAGGCACATGGACTAGAGTCTATGTAATCCGGCCTTTTCTTGTAAATTAATTAATTAGGTCCAATTACGAACTAATAGGAGCAGACAAATAATTAGGGTTTGGATCCTAATCAATTACGTCATAATAAAGAGAAAATCCTAAGCTAAGGCCAAAACCGCGTAAATCAGATAGGCAATTAACAAAATAAATGTGATAAAATGAAAACCGACGAAAGCGCGGTGAGGTCCCCCGAGTATACCGGTGCTCGGCAAAACAGACCCCGATATCACCAAAGTCCAAGTCTGAGTGTCCCTGTATTATTACAATAATAGTCTGCAGAAATAAAACTAAATTACTCTACGGCTATCTGCAGTTATTCTGCAGCTCTCGCACTCCTGCTCGGCTCCTCACGCTCTCCTGCGGCTCTATGCAGAAAAGAGCTGCCTCTGACTTCCGCGGTTGCGTCAGCTTCTGAAAAAGCCACCTCGATCCTCGGGCCCTCGCAAGAAATCAAAGAAGAATATATCAGACCAGAAAAAATATGCAAATATATCAGAGAGAAAATTCTACAACTATCCACAGAAAAGCCGCGAAAAAGAAAACCACGAATATCAAAAATGACTACTAAGCCGTGCTCCCCGACAACGGCACCATTCCGAAAAGTCGAAAAATCCCCCAAAATACGGGTAAAGGTAAAATCAATGAAGGGTCATGTGACCCGGATCTCAGAGACCGGACTCAACAAGAAAAATAGACCAATAAATCAAAGTAATCAATCAAAAACCAAATAGCGGTCTCGCTATTTATTTAACCTGGTATAGCGACCAGGGTCGACCACAAGGAGCACGGGTTGGCCAAAGAGGCCTACGAAGTAGTCGAAAAAGTAAATAAAATAAAGAAAATATTTTTGATGGATCTTATATTTTTAAAATTTTTTGTAATTTTTAATTATGAAGAAAATAAAAAAAGAAGGCAAAAAGAACACAGTCAACAATTTATTCACCACACAAAGACAAACCAGAAAATTAAAGTAAAATTATTTTTGGGTTTTATATTTTTATGTGTTTTTGTTAAATTTTTTAAGAATTTTATGCTTTTTTATGGATTTTATAAAAATGAAATAGGGTAAAAACATGGACTCAATGTGCAGCCAGACTTGATAGGTTATTTAAAAATGGATAAATAATTTATAAAAGTCTGGAGACAATTTTTACGAAAAACTGAAATGAAAACTAAGCTACACGAATAAAAATTACATTTTTTTAATTTTATAGAATTTTTAGTGATTTTTATAAGATTTTTAGGTTTCTCAATTTTTAGGGGTTTTATAAATCCAAATTAAGTGAAATTTGGAGTGAAGCAAGAAAATACTACACCACTACTTAATTTTCTTAGAATTTTTAGGTGATTTTTAATATTTTTAGTGTATTTTCCAATTCAAACAGTATCAAAAACAGAGGTTTTTTATTTTTTAAAATAGCAAACATTAATAAAAATGTCCCAAAAATTTAGTGATATTTTTACACAGTGGCAGGAGCCAGTGTCTAAATTTCACCAAATTTGGAATTGATTTGATATTTTATTCAACCAATAAACAAGCCACAGCACACAAGGACCTAAATGTAAGAAAAATAAGTTCGGAGGGCTAAATAGAAACACATGCAGAAACCTTAGTGGTTCAAGTATAAATTTCACAATAAATCAGCATATGTCCAATTCATTCATGCATAGGGGTATATATGCAAATATACAAAACATAATTTCATTCCATAACAATCAGAAAACCCAAGCCCTAAGCATGCAAAAAGCCCACAAAGTCATGTGTCGAAGCACACACATCCACAAAACATGGATAAAGAATAGAGTGACATGGAAAACTGGATTTATACAAGTCGGAAGAACAGTGATAATCAGGCGTGAGATGCAACAAATGTGAGTCAAAAGACTACATCTCACGCAGTGAATAGGGGCAACGTCAACGACCCACGGCTCATGATCTAGATATGGCTTGGGCCACTGTCCATTAACACGAAAGGTAGCATCAGAAGACAACTCAGATATGTCAATACTCCCATTGTCATGTTCCTTTCAAACCAAATAGGGTCCCTTCCATTTGCTCTGTAGCTTCCCTGAAAATAAAGAAGCCTAGCATCAAACAACCATACTCTCTGCCATGGCTCAAACTGCTTGTGGCTGATATGAGAATCATGCCACTCCTTCACTCTCTCCTTATACTGTAAGCTGCTCGAAAAGGTTGTATCATGAAGCTCCTCCAGGGCTGTTAACTCTACCCTCCTATGAGCTCCTACTCTTACTGGATCCAAAAGTATATCAGTAATAGCCCAAAGTGACCTATGTCTCAGCTCAACACGTAAATGGCATGGCTTGCCTTAAACGAGGCGAAAGGGAGATGTACCCAAAGGCGTCTTGAAAGACATCCTATATGCCCACAGGACCGAGTCCAAAAGTTGTGACCAATCCTTTCGGTCAGGGTGGACGACTTTCTGCAATATAGTCTTGATCTCCCTGTTCGACACTTCAGCAAGACCATTCATTTGAGGGTGGTATGGAGTGGCTACTCGATGGTCTATGCTGAACTCGCTAGCAAAGGCCTTTACCTTGTCGTTGACGAAATGAGACCCCCCGTAAGAAATCAACACTCGAGGTACCCCGAATCGTAAAATGATATTCTTCCTCAAAAATCTGCAAACAGTCCTAGCATCTGCGGTTCGGATGGGGATGGCCTCAACCCAACGACTCACATAATCAACGGCCAACATAATGTACTCGAATCCTTGACTCTTAGGGAATGGACCCATGAAATCGATGCCCCATGCGTCAAAAACCTCATAGAAGTGAATGGGCTGCATCGGCATCATATCACGCTGTCCGCATGTGCCCATCCTTTGACAGTCAGTACACCTCTTCATGAACTCATCAGAGTCTTTGAAGAGAGTAGGCCACCATAGGCCAGATTGAAGCACTTTCTGTGTCGTTCTCCTCCCAGAGTGATGTCTTCCTACCTAAAGCTTGTGGCAGTAAGTATGGACGATGTGGTGCTCCTCCTGAGGAATGCACCGACGTCGGATGCTATCCCCTCCTTCATGATAAAGGACGGGATCCTCCCAATGGTAAAACTTGGCCTTCATGAGGAAGGTCTCAAGTTTCTGCCTGGGCCAATCTTGTGGAACTTTCTTGGCGACAAGATAGTTCACAATATCGACATACCATGGAAGAGAGGCAATAGCAAGGATCGCCTCATCTGGGAAGGTCTCACATATAGGCTCAATCTGCTCAGAATCCTTGAGATACTCCAATCGGGAGAGATGATCCGCCACCGCATTCTTGACTTCAGGCTTATCCTTAATCTCTATATCAAACTATTGGAGTAGAAGGATCCATCTGGTCAATCTGGCTTTGGCATCCTTCTTGACCATGAGGTACCTGATGGTGGTATGATCAGTATAGATGGTCACTCTAGATCCAATGATGTAAGATCTGAACTTATCTAGGGTGAAAACTACTGCTAGCATCTCCTTCTCTGTGACTGTGTAGTTCTGCTGAGCGGCATCCAAAGTACGGCTAGCGTAGTGAATAGAAAAGGGGACTCCATCCCTCCTCTGTCCCAACACGACCCCTACGGCAAAATCAGAGGCATCCGTCATGATCTCGAATAGGAGAGACCAATCAGGCGGCTGGAGAACAGGAGCCTCTACAACACGACTCTTGAGAGTCTCAAATGACGATAGACACTTATCATCAACAAGGAACTCGGTGTCTTTCATCAATAGAGCAGTCAACGGTCGGGCAATCCTACTGAAATCATGAATGAAGTGCCGGTAGAAATCGACGTGCCCCAGAAAAGACCGTAACTACCACAAATTGGACGATGGATTGAGTTTTCTAATGACATCCACCTTGGCCAGATCAACCTCCATGCCCCTATTGGAAATGATGTGGCCAAGCACCGTCCCCTGAGTCACCATGAAGTGACTCTTCTCCCAAGACAACACAAGGTGAACCTCTATGCATCACTGAAGGACTCGGTCTAGGCAGTCAAGACAAGAATCGAATCCGTCGCCGTAGACCGAGAAATCATCCATGAAGACCTCCAAGCACTCCCCCACCATGTCCGAAATGATGGACAACATGCATCTCTGAAATGTCGTCGGAGCATTGCACAATACAAATGGCATGCATCTGAAAGCATATGTCCCGAAGGGGCAGGTAAAGGTGGTCTTGTCTTGGTCCTCAGGCGTAATGGCCACCTGATTGTATTCGGAGTACCCGTCCAAGAAACAGTAATGGCTCTTCCCTGCCAGCCTCTCTATAATCTGATCAATAAAGGGCATGGGGAAATGATCCTTCTTGGTGGCCTGGTTCAATCGTCTGTAGTCCACACAGACCCGCCAAGAAGTGGGTACCCGGGTAGCGATCTCCTCTCCAGACTCACTAACAACTGTGGTGATGCCCGTCTTCTCAGGCACCACATGCAACAGACTGACCCATTTGGAGTCGGAGATGGGGTTAGATAAAATCGGCGCTCCACTATTTCGAGATCTCCTTCATGACAACATCTCGAAGATTCGGGTTCAGCCGCCGCTGGAATTCACGCGACGGCTTCGCGTCCTCTTCGAGATAGATATGATGGGACCACTAGGCCGGACTTATCCCCTAGAGAGCGTCTACACTCCATCCTATTGCCTTGCGATTCTTTTCAAGAACCCCCATCAGACGGGATTCCTGCTATCCAGTTAAATCAGCGGAGATAATGACTGGGTACATCTCATGCTCGCCCGTAAGGAACCTATACTTCAGCGATGATGGTAGCGACTTCAGCTCTGGACAAGTAGGTGCTGGCGGATCTGGCCTCTGAAAAGTCTGAGTGAATGCGGTGAAATCTGCATGGGAGAATGAGAACTCTCGCTCGCAATCTGAATCTGGCGAAGGCTGCTCTACTGGATTGTCACTGCTCTATATGGAATCAGCCTCCTCCCTAGTTGTAGGCTCAGTGGAAGTCAGACACGGTATCAAATCGTCAAACTCTGCCCAGTCAATATCTGACTCCGAGGGATCTGTATCATACTCATAAAAAAATCTGCCTCACGATCGGGAACCGACTCTGCTGCCTAAGATGTATCCGGGTCCAGGAATGCGCTCTCCAAGCTCTCCTTTACTGGCATATCTGCATCAGTGAACTCTGAAGGTGAGAGGATGGCCTGTGCTACTAGATCTGCCCAAACTGCCTCGTCATCTGTGATCACAAAGTCGCAGTCTTGGTGGATGTCTCCCCCTGCCTCTGTCATCTGCTCTGAATCGATAGTCGGCTCTAAGTAAGCTGAATCTCTGGATCTAGTCTCCTCGATCGTCTCTATTGGTATACTCTCACCCTCTACGCGAAAGTACACCTTCCCGCTATCATGGTCGGACACTGCCTTAGCTGTGGCCAAGAACGGGCGTCCTAGAATGATCGGGGTATCGGTCACGGACTCTGGGATCTCCTTGTCCAACACAACAAAGTCCACGGGGAATTTTAGGCCTTGAATCGTGACGACAACATCCTTCAGCAAACCCTTCGGCCTCTTGACAGATCGATCTGCAAACTAAAGGATCGTCCTGCTCTGTTGTAGAGGGCACAACTCGAAGCGGTCGAGAAGGCTATCGGAAGTAGGTTGATCGAAGAATCAATGTCTAATAGAGTGCGGTCGAATCTCTGCTCATGGATGTGGCATCTGACCTATGGGGCTCTTGCATCTGGCCTCTTGGCTGGCAGACGGTTCTTAATCGTGAAGTATGTGGCACGAGTGAGCACATGGATCTCTGACTGATGGTTCTGCCTCTTCCTTCGAACTGTGGTCCTGTCTCTGAGTGATCACTGGAAGAGAGGTATGTGCTCCAAGGCCTCCTGTACAATCAGGTGTATCTGAAATCTATCCATCATCTGCTGGATGAAATCTATCTGATGGTTCTTTTTTCCGATTTTCTTTTTTCTACCCCTTAGCCAAATGGAGTGCTCGGGGAAAGGGGACTATAGGGTCCTTATCAGATGAAAGACTAGGAGAGGGTCTGGAATGCTCATGAACAGCAAAATCCACACAAAACATCATCAAGCAACACAGGTGGATCCGAAAATAATATACCCTTTCCTTTATTTGCAGAAATGTCTTGAGATACATGTACAGAAGGAAAAACAACAGGACTAGCAGAGCGGTAAATGGTGGCCTCAGTACCACCCTCGATATCTGGACTCGCGGCATCAGTATCGCGCTCTGGCTCAGCAACTGAAATGGTGTCATCAGTACCACCTCCTCTAACTGTTGATGTGATGGCCTCAGTACCTTCGGTGGGATCAACATCCATGGTGGCGTCAGCACCACCGTCATCATCTCTAGCGGCATCAGCACCGCTCTCCTCCTCGCCTGGCACTCCTGAAGTGGCGTGGGATCGTCGCTCAGACGAGGCGCTGCCTGCTGGCATCCTACCGCTCCTAAGTGTAACAAAATCAACATCAAACATGTATGCAGACATATCACCAAGTGAAGCAATAGGAGTGGTAATCTCAGTGAACTCTACCTGCTAAGACTTCCTCTTGAGGTTGTTCGGGTTCCGTTCGATCTGGGCAGGGATGGCGGCTTTCACTCTTACAATCTCCCGCATCTCCTGGCAGAACTCATCCATCTCCCGTCGAAAGGAAGCCTGCTGCTCGGACATGAGGCAGGCTAGATCATCAAGTTCGGGGTTCTCATAGGTCGGCCCATGAGAACCTGACGGGTGACCTCACTGGTAATGAGGTTGCTGCTGCTGGTGAGGGTGAGAGGGGTACTGCTGATGATACTGCTATTGAGGCTGCTCTCGCCTCCAAGGTTGTCCCTGCTGATAGGGACGAGGACCATACTGCTCTCTCTGGGATGGTTGCTGCTGCTGTACTAGGGGCTGAGGCTGCTGATACATCTCTCGCTGCTGGCTGTACTGGCCACCCTTAACTGGAGGCTGATGCTGGGAACTGGTGCCTTCGGCCGACCATCGGAATCTGGGATGGTCTCTTCGGATACCAGGCTGGGGTCAGTCATACCAAATCCCGTTGACATCCATCAACAGCTCCTACTCGTAGGTGGGTGGAGGGAGTACTGCCAGATGCTGATCCGGCCGGTAGACCACCATCTGAGTGTCCTGAGATGGTGGTGGCTGGTAATACTGCGGTGGCTGCTGGTACGACTCCGCCTGTACAAGGTGAACCTGTCTAGGCGGACTGGAGTGCTGGGACAAGCTACCACTGCTGCTCGGATCTCCTCGTGACCTGAGACAGGGCTGAGAAGCCGTCTGTGCCTCCTGGAGACACATGAGTTGTGTCTTCAGGTCACTCAGCGTCTGTGCCATCTGATCCATCCGCGATATGCCCTGACACTACTTCTTCTCAATCAACTCGATCCAGTCCAGCTTCTCGTTGATGATGCCCATATATGTGGCTATAGACTCTGCCTGTGCGGCTGCTGCGGACAAAGTGGAAGGACCGGCATCAACCCATGCTATTCTCTGAAACCGCACGGCCTGTGGCTGGGGACGTCCCTGAGTGTAGAGGCGGGTCAGAGACATCACGGTGTAGTTCTCGACCATCTCCTCATAAATAGCCCAGATCTGATCCTCATCCGTGGTGAAGTAGGAACCGGTACAAGAAGCATTCACCAGGCCCTGCGGCTCTGGTGTCAGTCTGCAAAAGAAGCTCTAAACTAGGTTTGAATTCGAGATATCATGCTGCGCGTATCTGTCGGTAAGTTCTCTGAACCCCTCCCATGCCTCATGAAACTGCTCATTGGGGAGCATGGAGAAGTTGCTGATCAGGGCCCTCGCTGCATTGGCCCGCCGAGTGGATAGTACTTGTTCAAGTACTCAGTGCATAGCTGCTTCCAGATGTAAACAAGTCTCTCCAAATGCTTCAGCCAGTTGGCTGCTCTATCAACAAGGGAGAAAGGGAAGGCAATCATTCGAATGGTATCTTCGTCCACCTGTCGATCGTGGACGGTGATGCAGATCATCTCAAACTCCTGGTGAAGATGGGGCTCCTCAGTGGCAAGCCCGTGGAAGCGGGGGAAAAGCTGAAGTGTTTGCATAGCTGCTTCCAGGTGTAAACAAGTCTCTCCAAGTGCTTCAGCCAGTTGGCTGCTCTGTCAACAAGGGAGAAAGGGAAGGCAATCATTCGAATGGTATCTTCGTCCACCTGCCGATCGTGGACGGTGATGCAGATCATCTCAAACTCCTGGTGAAGATGGGGCTCCTCAGTGGCAAGCCCGTGGAAGCGGGGGAAAAGCTGAAGTGTTTGTGGGGGAACTTGAAGTCCCCCACAATCGTCGGAAGTACGATCCACAGGTGTGTAAGTGCCGATCCGGGGTTGTGCAACTCCCGCATCGGTCTCAACTGCTCTGCTGCTGTTGTCGGATGGACTGGCTCCTCCAGCTGATCTGGGTCTCCCGCTCCTGCGGCTCTCGGATGGTCTCGTGCTATCCTCAGCTTCTCCATCTCTCTCCTCATCTCCACCATGAAAGCTCCCTGATCCCGTGTCTGTCGTTGCATAGTCTCGAGGGAAGCTAACAAGGTGTTGTTGATTGCATCCTGGTCTAACACATATGTCATCGTCTCTGGCCTCTGACCCTCAGTGCGCTCCCCACTGTTGGCCTTGGTCTCTGCAAAGGTAAAAGACCCAAACTCAGGTGCCGATAAATCATCTGTCTGCTGTCTCTGATCTGGTTGCGGTACTGGTATCTCAGAATCAGTGGTAGAAGGGTGGTCAAGGGGGAACAGGGCGGAATCGAACTCGGTTTCGGAGAGCGGATCTCGGCTCTCACGAACCAACCTAGATGAACGATCTGAAGTGCTAAAAAGCAGTGCAACCAAAGGCTGCTTAAGAGACCTCCTGCCCATCATCTTGATCTGGCGAGTCTGGCGGCTGAGATCTGGAAAACACTCAAGATGAGCAAACAAAACCCATGTTCACCTACACAACACAGAGCTGATGACCGTAAGAGATCGATCGATTATCTTGTCAATTTTATTTTAGGTAATAATGTCAGTCTATCAGAGCAGTTACGCGAGCTGATGGGAATACGATCCTCTCAACAGACTGTCCCGTATAAAAGGTCGGTAGTCTGATCGGAGATCGGATATGGCTCTAGCCTAGTGTGTGGGTCGCTCTCTCGCTTATCCAAACCAGACAATGAGGGGGTTGCTCTCCCCAAGACAAATTTTTTAGATGAACTGTCTTTTAGGGTCAAGTTTGTTTAGCAGTCCCAATTTTATAGTTTTTCTCTTTTTAGGTATTTTTCAATGCAAACAACGCTTAACGAATTTTTCGGTTCTCCTGATTATTTTAAGTCCGAAAACAGGGGGAGAAGACGAAAAAGCCGATGCGTGATGAAATCAATGATGCATGCAGAGTAAGAGATGCGTACATGACTCTAACAGTCTACATGCAAAGTGATCCGCACATAAAAGTAAAGGCAGAAAATAAACTATCTATATGATGCACGAGAAATCGACCTTAAACAGAGCAATTTCTACACGTGAAGCACAGTAGCCGGGTACTCAAACCTAAGTCTGGAATCCTATCTTAGGAGCCACTCGGTGTCCGCCACAACTGATCCTGCATGCGCTGTATATGACTACTCAAGGCATGTGGACTAGAGTCTATGTAATCTGGCTTTTTCTTGTAAATTAATTAATTAGGTCCAATTACGAACTAATAGGAGCAGACAAATAATTATGGTTTGGATCCTAATCAATTACGTCACAATCAAGAGAAAATCCTAAGCTAAGGCCAAAACCACGTAAATCAGATAGGCAATTAACAAAATAAATGTGATAAAATGAAAACCGACGAAAGCGCGGTGAGGTCCCCCGAGCACACTGGTGCTCGGCAAAACAGACCCCGATATCACCAAAGTCCAAGTCTGAGTGTCCCTGTATTATTACAATAATAGTCTGCAGAAATAAAACTAAATTACTCTACGGCTATCTGCAGTTATTCTGCAGCTCTCGCACTCCTGCTCGACTCCTCACGCTCTCCTGCGGCTCTATGCAGAAAAGAGCTGCCTCCGACTCCCGCAGTTGCGTCAGCTTCTGAAAAAGCCACCTCGATCCTCGGGCCCTCGCAAGAAATCAAAGAAGAATATATCAGACCAGAAAAAATATGCAAATATATCAGAGAGAAAGTTCTACAACTATCCACAGAAAAGCCGCGAAAAAGAAAACCACGAATATCAAAAACGACTACTAAGCCGTGCTCCCCGACAACGGCACCATTCCGAAAAGTCGAAAAATCCCCCAAAATACGGGTAAAGGTAAAATAAATCAAGGGTCGTGTGATCTGGATCTCAGAGATCGGACTCAACAAGAAAAATAGACCACTAAAATCAAAGTAATCAGTCAAAAACCAAATAGTGGTCTCGCTATTTATTTAACCTGGTATAGCGACCAGGGTCAAACACAAGGAGCACGGGTTGGCCAAAGAGGCCTACGAAGTAGTCGAAAAAGTAAATAAAATAAAGAAAATATTTTTGGTGGATCTTATATTTTTAATTTTTTTTGTAATTTTTAATTATGAAGAAAATAAAAAAAGAAGGCAAAAAGAACACAGTCAACAATTTATTCACCACACAAAGACAAACCAGAAAATTAAAGTAAAATTATTTTTGGGTTTTATATTTTTATGTGTTTTTGTTAAATTTTTTAAGAATTTTATGATTTTTTATGGATTTTATAAAAATGGAATAGGGTAAAAACAAGGACTCAATGTGCAACCAGACTTGAAAGGTTATTTAAAAATGGATAAATATTTTATAAAAGTCTGGAGACAATTTTTATGAAAAACTGAAATGAAAACTAAGCTACACGAATAAAAATTGCATTTTTTTTAATTTTATAGAATTTTTAGTGATTTTTATAAGATTTTTAGGTTTCTCAATTTTTAGGGGTTTTATAAATCCAAATTAAGTGAAATTTGGAGTGAAGCAAGAAAATACTACACCACTACTTAATTTTCTTAGAATTTTTAGGTGATTTTTAATATTTTTAGTGTATTTTCCAATTCAAATAGTATCAAAAACAGAGGTTTTTTATTTTTTAAAATAGCAAACAACAATAAAAATGTCCCAAAAAATTAGTGATATTTTTACACAGTGGCAGGAGCCAGTGTCTAAATTTCACCAAATTTGGAGTTAATTTGATATTTTATTCAACCAATAAACAAGCCACAACACATAAGGACCTAAATGTAAGAAAAATAAGTTCGGAGGGCTAAATAGAAACACGTGCAGAAACCTTAGTGGTTCAAGTATAAATTTCACAATAAATCAGCATATGTCCAATTCATTCATGCATAGGGGTATATATGCAAATATACAAAACATAATTTCATTCCATAACAATCAGAAAACCCAAGCCCTAAGCTTGCAAAAAGCCCACAAAGTCATGTGTCGAAGCACGCGCATCCACAAAACATGGACTAAAGTGCAAATACACTAAACTACAGGTCCTGATATGCGATTTACCCAAGTGTACTAAATTATTTAACAGACTAAACAATAACTGAAATAAAGAGCAGGGGGTAGGATGCAAGTTACCCAACCAAAGCGCGTGTGGGGCACGTGGGGGCCAGGTGTCAGGTGGTGGATGGCTGATAGGCGTGCGACTCTGATGATGCCTCCTGGAAGATCTGATGGTCCGGACGAGGAGGCGAACGTGGGGTGCACGTGGCCATCATATCGTAGATCTAACATCCTCCTCCTGGCAGACGTTGAACAGCTCAGATGGCAACTAGAAGCGAGGTGTGATCCAACGGTGGAGAGAGGGTCTGGAAAAACTCCTCCCTGGCGAACTTCGTCGGCGACCTGGCGTGGTTGTGCGCGTTCGATGGATGATCAGCAAGAGGGCTTCGATGCGCCTCGTCGCTCCGCGTCTGGTGGTAGTGGCCGATGGAGGTCCCAACTGTGCGATCCTCCAGTGAGGGATGGAGGACCTGGGCGACTCCGATGAGGGATGCAAGGTGCGACTAAGGGGGTATCTCGCGCTTATTCACCTGCAAAGATAGCTCGTGCTCGGAGGATTAGGGCTGTTAATTGAACTGAATCATTCGAACTCGATTATGATTCGTTCGATAAAAATTCAAAAAAAGTTCGATTCGAAATTAAATGGATTGAATTTGAATTTAACTTGGGGATTCGATTCCCAAATGAATCGAATCTGAATTTACCTGAATTCGTTCGATAATAATTCGATTCGATTCCATATTTTATATCCATACATATATGTATATTTAACAATGTATTTATATATACATAGTACATACATATATATGCATATAATACATATATATTAAATATATACATGTAACAACCACTCTGGGTTGATTAGGATCTTTTCTGAATATTCTTGTGCAAGTAATTATAGCATAATCACATCAAAAGGTTGACTTGCATCTATTCGAATTCATTTGTAAGTAAATATACGTAGAAAAGAGTATATGAATATGTATTAAAAAGCTATTACATTTCATTTACATTGAAAGATTTAGCATTTGCATTATATCACTAAGCATAACATGTGCAGATAATTAAAGATACTCTCAAACCAACTTACTACATTTATTAAGTGTTTAATTTTAAACATATAATCATAACTACGATCCATTGATATGATTTATCATGTTCACCCTTCACCGCTATGATTTCCGTACTCATAGTATCACTATATACCAACGTGACTTATCAATGCGTGAAATGTATATGCAACATTAGGCCCCTTAATGAGATCCAATCTCTCTTTCCTTTCCCCTTTATAACTAAGTTCAAGTGTTTTGAATGCAAAATATTATGAGTTAGAAATGTGGGTCCTTCTTGCGTCGGTTATACAAAATATCTAAGTCCATGTCTTTACTTATTATTTTAGCCTAGTGACAGTAGCTTAAGTATGACTTAAATTGTATAAATATAATAATCAATCTTAACATACTATTCAGAAATTTTGAGGCATTAAGAGTATACAACGAACTCTAAATCATACCAAATCAAATATGTATATATATATGTATGTATAATCCTATTAGTTAAAGACTAAATATCAACTATAAAAAAGATTAAAAAACATTAGTATTGAAATCTAATAGGAAAGATCAAATGTTGAATGTTATTATAAATCCTCAGTCATACATTTATTTTCATGTTCCCACATTCGTTACACTGCCTTTTCCATTCTTCCTTTTATTATCTACCAAAGATCATAAATACCAACGATAGATTATGGTGGCCTTTCTCCTAGCATGTGAAAATGATGATTTTGCTACTTCTCGTTCCTCCCTAACATTTGTCATGATTCGAAATTTATCAAGATATATCCTCTTTGCTTTTTCGTTGTTTTGATTCCTGGCATGGCAATCCATGATGATTATCATTGTCAAGGCGACATTTATCATCATATGAGGAATATACAAGTTCTTCTCATAATATTGTAAGTTGTTCCATTGTACACCAAAAATTCATACATTTCATTTTCATGGCTCGGTTTTTGATAATGAAGATCCTCACACTTAATGAAGAGGTGTTATCTTGCTACATTCTTTCTTTACTATTCTCATTATTTTAAATAATAATATTAATTCGTATCAACTTTCTATATAACCCTGATATTGTATTTCTTTAATATGCAATGATAATTATAATGTGTTCAGCTTTTTCGTCAATGATATTATTTTTTTTGAGAGAACGGTGGGTAGACCTTCTCTAGAGGTCTATCGAAATTCGTCAATGATATTATATCTATTTGATAGGCTCGTATAATTATATAGTATTTATACATTTCTTCATCATTAAAAAAAGAGTATATTTAGATTCTAAAAGATATAATAATTATAAAAATTATGCATTTTTATCCATTATGTTATATTGGTTTGATATTTTCCTCGATTTTATAGTTTTTTCAACTTAACCTAGTAATATACTTTCAAATTAGATTTATATAATAAAATATTTATATTATATTATTCTTCATATAATATTATTTATATAAGCTTTAACACATCAATTAATATTTCAAATTCGAAATAAAATGAATCGAATTTGAATATTCGAAACTTCAAATGAATTGAATCTGAATTTAAGTTAGTAATTTTGTTTGAAATTCGATTCGAGTTCGGATTCGAAAGCTTTGTAATGAATTGAATCAGAATCCTCGTGGATTCGAAGGTATTCGATTCGATTAGCACCCCTACGGAGGATGACTCCGGCATGGGTTATTTGAGAGAAAGCAAAGGGAAACGGGGTGGTTTGGTGAAGGGGGTCCCGACGGAGGCAGCGGAAGGGACCGAACCTGATCTTAGCTCGGATAGCCAAGATCGAGGTGATCAGATCGTGGAAGGAGGGTGACGATGAGTCGAGGTGCCTATCTGTATGGATAGAGTGAGGTGACAGGGCTCCGGCCAATGGGGCGGAGCAAGATAGGGACGATCGAATCTACACAATGATCTAGAAAGTAATGGGAGTACCTGATGATCGGACGCGTCTAGGCTGGAGATGTTGAGTCTCCGACGGTCTTTGCCTCGATGGAGCGACGCCTCCAGAGGCTCGGGCTGCATCGACGATGGAGCTCGACGACGATGGTCGCCGGACCTAGGGCAAACGCCTCCAAATCCTTACTGCAACACGCTCAACCACTCGCTATCACTCGAGGATGATGGTGGAGATCACTGGAGTCGAAGACGGGAGCCAAAGGTGCAGAGGAATGCGGCTGGAGTGGATATTATATACAGGTGTAGGTCCGATAAGATGGGAGTGGAGCACGTGGATCGATGCACGGATCCCTAAGAAGATGCCCGGGCGTGAATCTCGGATGTGAGCTTGTCAATCGGAGCCCGGGGTTTGGGTAGATGGCGATCGGATCACTCCAGGGAAATTGGGCGAAATCGGGTTGTCTCAAGGTCCGTGAGAAGATGTGGTCCTGGGGGGGGGGAGAGTTGACCGGGGGTCAACATCCCCCGTGGACCGATGGGAAAAAATTCCGTTGGAAAATTATTTGGAAATTCATTTTAAAATAGTAAATGATTTTATTTAAAAATATTTACATGAAAAATGTTTATTATTTTTCAAAATATTTTTAGTGATTTTTATTTATTTTTTGAAAATAAATTAGTGTATATACATAGGATATTATTATATGAGGATAGGGAGTATGCACCGGGGTGCATGTAATTTTACATGCATCCGGCTCTATAACTTCCACTTTTTTTATTTTTTCGAAAAATACCGCCATGTATATTCATCTATATATCCCTCCTATATGTCATTCCAATTTCGTCAAAAATAGAGACTCTTACGCCTTCCATCTATAACATGTAATTTTAACGGTCTTAGAATTGTTGTAATCGACTAGTTCTGGATGGAGGGTGTAGAAGTCTCTGTTTTTGACGAAATTGGAATGACATATAGGAGGGATATATAAATGAATATACATGGCGGTATTTTTTAAAAAAATAAAAAATGGAAGTTATAGGGCCGGGTGCATGTAAAATTACATGCACCCGGGTGCATACTCCCTATCCTCTTATTATATATAGATAAAATACCTGGGTAATTTTTATTTTTATTTTATTTATTTATTTTTGTACAATTATCCCTATTTTATATTTTATTTATTTACAATATAAAATTTGGGATATTAAATAATTTTTATTTAATTTTTATTAATTATTTACAAGTGTAAAATAAATAGTTCTTTTATTCTTATATACATGGTATATGTACACTGAGGAGAGAGAAAATTATTTATTTTTGTTTTTAATTTTTCTCATTTTTATTTTATTTTTATAAATATATACAAATTGTGAGAAACATATAAATATTTTTATTTTATGAAAATAAAATATATACACTATGAGGGGGTTTTACACAAGGTTGAGTCACCCTTTCTCTCTCTACTTATTTTATTTTGCGGTCAGGCCAATGATTGGCCCTCCCTTGGGTTTAGGTCACTCAATATTTATTCTAAATATTTCCCTCTTTGTCTTTGCTTCTTTATTCCTTTATTTTTGTACAAAAACATGCTAATTATTGCTATTTACATAATGCATGCAAGTTGACAATTTATTGTATTTACAAATATTTACATGGTATTTTGTCAAGATTTCTAGCTAAAATAAAGGAATAAAGAGTGGGGATTTATCATTAGCCAACCAACCGACCATAGTTGCTTATAGTATAATGTAGTTTGTAGTTCTTTTGAGTTATTTTTCTTTAGCTTGATATACATGTATAAGAATATGATGGGACATGTTTCTATGTAAGCCTTATTTTGTGAATGGAAAAAATGTGAGATACTTTCTCTATAGATATTTTTATTTAAGTCTGTTTCTGAGTGTTAGTTCTTATTAATGGATAAACCTATTACTGCGTAATCAGATCCGGTAAATGGGGGAATTCAAGGATCCGAAACTGAGACCATTGCATAATGAGGACGTTGCGAATATAAGTGGGTTGATTGTAACATCTCAAACATAGTATCACATCTAGTAATCATAAAGTATGGCAGTAGCTCATAAATATCATGTGGTACTACTTGATCACTTGAACTTAAGTATTTTGGGTTGTGTTGATGGCTCTAATTGGGCTCAAGCCCAACAAGTTGTGTATGTTAGTATTTTCCCTTAACATGTCATGTTTATAGACTGGGACGTTACATTTTTGGGTTGAATTGGATTTGGGGTTGAAAAAATGCCACCAATCACTTGATCAAATTAGACTGCGTTGAGATTTTGGGTGATCAGTTTTGATTGACTGAGTTAGGTGAAAATCAAATAGCCCATGTGAGAATCTTGTTTAATGAAGTCAATCGATTTATTAGGTTGTTGGTGTATGAAAAATTATGTTCAAATAAGCATGATTCAAGGTCAATAGAGATGGATAATGTTAAGGAATGTTAGAGATTATATGGAGTTGTTGAGTTAGGACTAAGGCCCCGTTTGTTATGCAGGGAATAGAGGGGAGAATGGAATCATCATTTCTTTGTCGATTCCATTCCTGCGTTTGTTAGACTATATTAAGGCAGGAATAACAATTATAAAGGAAATCCGATTCCCTCATATATGAGAATCGTCATTCCTAGGTACCCCCCTAGGAATTGGGATTCCATTCCTTAGAAATGCTAATGAATCTATTATTATTCAATATTTTTTAATTAATATATCATTGTTACAAATATATAGTTATGGACATAGATATATGGTTTTCTTTTTTTGATATTTCTCTTGACACCAACGTGGGTATGATTTTTTTGATATGGATATGTGGACACTAACATGGATACAAATATATGGATGTAAAAGGTCAGATAAGTTATAAATATATGCATATATGGATACTGACATGGATATGGGATATTTTTTTGGATACAGATATAGATACGGTTCAATTTTTTTGGATACAGATACAAATATGAATACAAGATATTCCAACGGATACAAATACATACATACATACATACATACCTACATACATACATACATACATATAAACACATATATATTAAATATATCTATTATATGGATAAAATATATCAGATATGATTTTTTACGGATACGAACATGGATATGTTTTTTTCAAATATGGATAGGGATATAGGATTTTTTTCTAATATAGATATGGATAAGGATGCAATTTTCATTTTTTTTCTAATAAATGAATGTTGATTATATTCTAGCGAATTCATGTATGGACATGGATATGAGTTTTATTTTTTTTGCGGATACATATATGGACATGGATGAGGATTTATTGGGGGGAAAATATATGGACATTGAAATGAGTTTTTGTTTTTTTGCAGCTATGGTATGGATACAGATATCATCTTTAGTTTTTTAGTGGATACATATATAGACATGGATATGTGTTTTTATTTTTCTACGAATACAGATAGACATAACATTTTCATTTTTTAGGATATGGATAAGGATATTTTTTGGACACCGACATGGATATGGTTTTTTGGACATGGATATATGGACACTGACTTGGATACGAAAATATGGATGCAAAAGATTGGATTGTTACAAATATACGCATATATGGATAGTGACATAGATATTGTATTTTTTTTGCGGATACAAATATAGATATGGTTCAAATTTTTTTGACACATATACAAATATGATTACAAGATATTTCTGCGGATACGAATACATATATATTAAATATATCTATTATATGGATAAAATATATCATATATGTTTTTTTGAACACGGATAGAAACATTGATATGTATTTTTTATTTTTTTATGGATATGGATATGGGCAGGGATACATGATTTTTTTAATATGGATATGGATACAGATGGAATTTTCAATTTTTCCTAAGATATGGATACTGATTATATTCTAACAAATACATATATGGACATGGATATGAGCTCTAATTTTTTGCGGATACAGATATGGATGAGAATTTTTTGCGAAAAAGGAAATGGACATGGAAATGGATTTTTATTTTTTTCTGCAGCTATAGATATGGATACTGATACCATCTTTAGTTTTTTTTCGGATATATATATATATATATGGGTTACATTTTAATGGATACGTATATTGACATGGGTACATGTTTTTATTTTTTTGTGAACACAGATACCCATAACATTTTCAATTTTTGAGGACATGGATACAATAACAAATACAGATATGGATACATCAAATATGTCAATTGCATGGAAAAAATCAAAGTAGTTTTCATTTAAATTTGATTATTGATTCCTTATATGAATTATATCAATTATATGAAAAATAAGTTGGATGATACCGATTATTTTTTCTACTTAACAAAATATGTCAAAGGAAGATTATTTTCTTTCTAATCTTTTCCCATTCCAAACATAAGAAAGAAATGTGTCTCATACTAAATATTTCAATTCCTAATACGAACCAAACAATGGAATGGAAAAATTTATTTCTTTCCATTCCATTTTTATTTCCATTCTTGTCTTGATTACATTCCATTGTAATTCCTTTCCAGACAAATAAACGGGGCCTAAAGGATTTTCGAAGTCAATTTCTGTCACATGAAATGGACTAGGATTGGAGCATAGCTATGTAACAATAAGGTAGGCTCCCGATTGTCAAGATGATATATAATCTAGTGTGTACTGATAATGTTGAGGTCACAGAAAAAAGTACGTGGGTACCATATAACATCAACTGAAATAATGCTGAGTGAGACAATGTTTGTTAACAAGTTCAGATCTTGGATGCGAGAATGAGATTTAAAAATTAAAGATATATTAGACTTTTAAATAACATTATTTATTAAATATATATTGGTTTGATTGAGTAGATTCAACTTTCGATCCTTCATTGTAGGAACTAGTGCATTACACAGTAGCGCTTAACTGACATTTTTAATAGTAACATGCATAACATAAGTAGGGTAAATAATTTCGCAATAAACTGTATTTATTCATGTGAGTATATTATGATATTATCAAGCCCTTTATAATCTTTGTTAGCATATCATGGTATTCTTGTAATATTACAAACTTTTGCACCACAACCACCATTTCATACGAGCATAATGATGTCCCACATGTTTGTAATGGACATGCATGCTGAAATGAATAGTTTACTTCCGATCACTTCTATTGTAATGCACACATGTAAGTTGTTACGTCATTATTTCATTACAGTGTATCATTAATGTTTGCTACAATATTTCGGTTGTGAAAGCTTAGTTTACTTCAATAAAACTTCTCGAACAACACCAAAACATTGTTGTTTGTATTCACATCTTCTACCTTTCATCAACTTTAAGTTTGGTAATGCTTTCTCCCTCTGTTATTTTTCTTTTTTATTTCAATGTTATTGAAGTCCTTCATGTTTAAAATAGTTTGTCTGCTTTACATATATTTTATTTTAGATGCAATCGGTTGTGTACAATTCCTTGCTTTATGCTATAAACTAACATTGAAGTTTGTCTTTAGATCATTTTCTATTATATTCTCTCATTGATTTCATATCAAGCTAGAAAAGTTTAATGTTCCCAAGTTGAGTCTGTGAATATATTTGTCAGTTTATTCTTTAGTCTTAGCTTTGAATTTATCTTAGCCATGAAATTTAGTTTTATTTTATGAACCAATAGTTAAGATACGTTAAGTTTTAGCTCAAGTTTTATTTTTGTTCTCTGGGTATGGATTTGCATTCATTTACAAACTTTTTCTTTCAAGGGTTGTTTAAAATCATGTATAAAGTCCAGTGCATGTTAAGTTGGATTTTGTTATATTGGGGTTTGTTTGTTAATTGTCAGTTTTTTAGCATCTGGATTACCATCTTGGTTCATGTTAAGTTAGGATTTTTTATTGTGGGGCAGATATTATTAAGTCTGATTTTGAGTCTCGTTCTTATTTTACTTCTATTCACGTTCATATATATTGGTGTTCAATTTTGAGTTCATACTATTTTAAAAGTGGTGTGATTTGAGAATTTAAAATACGTAATTAGTTTGTCACAAATCTGGAGATAGTAGAAGATTACATTTTGTTAAGTTTGTAAAATCTGCTCCGACTGCATTGGAGCTGATGGACAGAAGCAAGAGGATTCTCAGGCAGCAAATGATCACGGTAGGGTCCATCGGCAGAGGGGAGCGCATGTAGGTATTAAAAGGACTAAATAATCCATCTCTGCCACCTCTTGTTCTTCTTCTACATCCACCTCCTGCAGCGGTGCTAGGCCTTGCGTCTCTTCACCTTCGCGGCGGCGGAAACGCTCCTTCCTCGCACTCGATCTCTGGTCTCCAGCCACCTAAGAGCCTTGCACCTGGTGCAAAATTGAGCTAACACTCCTCCACAACTGCTGACACCTTCAAAAAGTTCCAGGACCCGATGATGGGGTCTTGGTGGCTCGATGGAGTTCCGGCGAACCTGGGGCCCTCTTGCCAAACCCAAATAGCCTCTAACGTGGCATTTGCCCTCCAAAACATGCACTGAAAGCTCACACACAAGAAAACAAAGGGTCCTGGGGGATTCACGAGGTGAAATGGGGTGTAGATGATTGCGGTAGAGGTCTCCGGTGGAGATGGCAGATTAGGGACTTGATCTCCCGATCTAGGGTTGATCGAGAGGAATGAAATGTCTCGAGGTGTAGAAGAAGCGAAGGGACATATGATGGAGGTGCCGCGAAAGTCAGAGAAAAGTTGAATACGACAGAAGGAAGGATCGGATTTGCCGGTGCGTCGTTGGTGAAGATGTTGCAGACCTCGTCGGACTGGAGGAAAGCGTCGAAGAGGGTATCAATAGTGGTGCCCCATCTTGAGATCTTGCGGTGGACGGAGTTGGAGTCTGTGACAGATGGCGACACGCTCCAAGATGTAGCGGTTGGCGCAGGCGGCCTCCTTGAGGAGGTCGATAAGCTGGTCCCCCACCGAAGGGCTCCAGGAGCTTCCGAAGGCCTTACGCTCGTCTTCCTCTACTTTATACGCGTCATCTTCCTTCCCGTTGCCATCTTCATCATCATCTTCTTCGACCTCTTCCCTGGATCTCCTAGGAGTCCTTTTAATGTCTGTGTGCGGTGATGGCATCATCAGGTTGGCAAGGGGACATAGCAGAGGGCTAAGGGCCGTCGGTGGCCCTTCGTTGGGGCAAGTTGGTAAATCCTTTGTTTGGTTAAGGGCCAAAAAGGAATGGTCGATGGGGTCGGAAGGGCAAAATGGGCATTTATGTGCAAGAAATTAATGTGTTGACACAATTTAATATATGTATAATATAATGGATATGATTTGGATCTGATCCAAATAATCTTATTTATTTGACATGTTATATGAGGTTTGGTTGGGTTATTTGGGTGGATCCACAGCTACAAACTGTTCACCAAAACGCCTGGATATTTCTGTAATTTGTCAAAAATAAAGGAACTTTCTATCGAAAAAACCAAGTCCAAATCTAACGCATTCCGAAAAAAACGGGCGACGCGGACACACGTGTCTTAGGAGTTCTTTTTGGGTTCTCCGAATTAGGGTTAGGGTTTCCCGTCCCCCAACGCAACGTCTCTCTTTCCTATAAATACTCGAGACGGCGAAGCGATTAAACGCCTCTCTTTCTATCAAATCCCTCTTCCCTACTCGTTGATTCCGCCCTGGAATCCAGATCTCGTTTCCACCCGTAGAGATTAGGGCTTTCTCATCGGGAGCGATTCTGCCTTCTTTGGATTTGTTGGGCATCTGTTTGAACATCAAAAGGTGGTGCCTTTTCTCGTATCTTAGGATACGCCTTGTGGTCGTAATTCATTGTGCTTGTTTTTTTTGTTGGTTCTACCAAATTTGACGATATAGCAATGTTAATGCGGCTTAACATTACTAGTGATTGTTTTTAAAGGATTAAAGTGTTCCTGTCTCCCATCATCTGCATGTGGATTCGATGGATATTGACTATTGCTAGCATGTTCTTTGTTACATGCGAATTTGTTAACCATTATTGTTTATATTTAGACATTGCAGGTATGCGTTTTGTCTTCTTTTTTTAAAGAATGAAATGAATATTTGTCCGTCATCTCTGTCTGGAAGGCATCATTCATTATATCATAATATCGTTCTTTTGCGTATTCTAATCAAGGACGTCGATGCAATGATCTGCCGTTTTGTTTTTCCTAAAATCCTTTAACGCTGTTTTTGATTCATACTTTATATATTCAAGAATTGGAATTATTTACACCAGTATTTCAATTATAAATAGAAGTGCATGGGAACCTCTAAACATCTGTTTTTAGACCCCTGTTTTTAGATAATAATCTATGCGTATCTCTAAAAGATACTGTGATGTGCGAATAAATGGACAACGGTGGGTACATAATCGGCATATTGAAAGTCAGACAAGGTAGAAAATTCACAACTTGAGTTTATGAATTTTAAGGAAAACACTGGGGTTTTTTGTCTATGTTTTGAGCTACACTAGTTTCCTCCCATGATTATGTCGTACATATTGTCTGTTTATCTGTTCGTCTCTGTTTTGCTTATTGTATCGGCCACACATATAGGTAAACTGAATCCGCCTTCCATTTTAATCTCATTTATTGCAAAAGTACTTTTTTTCATGTATTTTATTGACAACTAATTGGAACTGAAACAGATGTGATCTACACATAATTGACCCAACTGCAATGACTGCTAATATTAGTAAATCTTTTCTTATCAATGACAGCTTATTTTACTCTGCATCTGTTGCGTTCATTATCTTCTGGAGTCTAATCATTCGAATTAATCTTGAAAGGTGTCTGGTCCTTTGACTTAATGTGTATTGTTTTTTTAATTTAGTCAATTTGATGTTAGTAAACTCTATTTATTTTTTCACCTTTAAAGATGCTTGGTTTGATTTTTTTGTGAATTAAAACAGGCAGTATTGATGTTGTAATGGAGTCCAAATCCGCAAGAAAGAGGTCTAGTAGTAGTAATAATAATAGTAGTGGATCACATTACGAGATTCCCCTTGGCTACGTGATTGAGGATGTTCGCCCGAATGGTGGGATAAAGAAATTTCAGTCTGCTGCTTACTCCAACGTAAGGATATGGGACTTTGATGTTCATCTGAGTTCCTTTTAAATTCTTGGTTTGCTCCAATCTTACTTTTTATTTCTATTTTTTTAAATTGCAGTGCGCAAGGAAGCCATCCTGACATCGCTTTGGCCAACTGATTGCTTCTTAGATTTATAAGCCTTTTCCCATTTCTCACTGTTTCTTTAATAAACAAATCTGGCTAGCTGCTTTCTGGAAGACCATCTCTCGGCACTCTGATTTTTCCGTGTCACGCTCTCTCTAAACCTCCATGGATGCAATGGAGGCTGCTCCTGTTCAGACCCATGATTCGCAGGTCATGAGTACGATTGGCTTCGAGGGATATGAGAAGCGCCTTGAGATTACCTTCCTTGAGGCTACATTATCTGCAAAAAGCATTCGATCTCTCTCTAGGGTCCAGATTGATTCGATTTTGGACGCTGCACAGTGCACAATTGTCTCACAGCTCTCAAATGATACTTTTGATTCATATGTGCTCTCGGAGTCCAGCCTCTTCGTATACTCTGATAAGATCATTGTCAAGACATGTGGAACCACGAAGCTTCTACGAGCTGTACCAAGAATTCTCGAACTTGCCTTGGAGCTTGCTCTCTCTGTTCTTGCTGTTAAGTACTCTAGAGGGTATTTCATATTCCCTGATGTCCAGCCAGCTCCCCACCACAGCTTTTCTGAGGAAGTTGCTGTTCTTGACAAATTCTTTGGTGGCCTTGCCTCTGGGAGCATTGCATATGTGATCGGAGATCCTGAAACACCGAATCGTAACTGGCACATATATTATGCTTGTGAGAAATCAGAGAAGCCAGTGGTTACACTTGAAATGTGCATGACTTCTTTAGACCGCAAATGTGCATCTGTTTTCTACATGAAGCCAGCTGATGGGATCTCCCTTTCTGCCGAGGAGATGACTGAGCGATCTGGTATATCGGGCATAATTCCTGAGATGGAAATTTGCGATTTTGCATTTGACCCATGTGGGTATTCGATGAATGGGATCCATGGTGGTGCCCTCTCCACGATACACGTCACTCCTGAAGATGGTTTCAGCTATGCGAGTTACGAGGCGATGGGCTTTGATCCGTGTAGATTTGATGCCACTGCATTGATTGGGAGAGTCCTGAATTGTTTCCTGCCCTCATCATTCTCCATTGCAGTCACCGTATTTGGAGAAACATCTGATGCTTGTTCGTGGGCAGAGGAGGTGTGTGCTCCTGGTTATACTTGCCAAGATACCATAGAGCAGAATCTTCCAGGTGGAGGCTTCTTGCTATACCAGACATTCATCGCACGAGCGACATCTCCTACATCTACTCTACAATGTTGGGACATGGGAGACTTGGCAAATGTAGAGTTGGAGTAGGAGAACGTGATGCGAAGCTCAGATGACGAGATGATGAGATGCTGATTATCTATCTTGGTCTTTTTAGTTCAGCAGCTGGCGGTGCCGTAGTCTTTCTAGTATTTTTCCCGTACTTTGTTGCTACTGAATTTGTTTTTCTTCGTATTCCTGTTATCTGGATAATTAGGCTATTATTAATCCCGTCTTTTTGCTTTTTAACGGTATCTGCATTTTACAATATTAATCCCTCTTCAGAAGAATTATCTTTTGTTTTTTTAATTTGATAGGCAGTTTAAACCAATTAGACAACTCCGACATGTAGTTTGCACTTGAATAAATAAATCAAGGAAAATTTGAATCGGGTGCAATCTGTTGGTCGGGTTGATTTCAATAATGGGTGAAAAAAATAAAAAAATTGGATTTGCTGTGGATCATCTTTCAAGCGATTAAGCTGTTTAGCTAGCTACGAGGAATTGCATTAAATTGTATTTTTAATATGAGCAGTCTTTATAGAATAAACCTTTGTTGATCATTGACGCGTTGTAATAGTTGTCTGCCTAGTTTATGCTCTTTTGTTGTTTGCCTGATCGACTTATCTGTTATATCTTCCGCATTTATATATCAATGAACTTGTTATGTGGTGCTTAATAATTTGAATATCTCCGATATTAAATTTGTAATAATAAATATTGCATTATTTATAAATATCTTGTTTTGTAATTAACAACTATTATTAGTTGATTTTTCGTTCAATTTTTTACTCGTTGTTGCTAACTTAACAACAATACATTAATAATTTTGTCATTGGGCTGCATTATTTGACAATTTTTTAAGCCCACATATGGATATCAACTTGCCTGACCGGTGGTAATATACTATAAAAAAATAATAAGATAATACATTAATTGATACAATGTTGGCGAGGAAATCATATACCAATATTTTTATCCATTGAATTTTGCAATTGTACTGAAGCTTTGCATCGAATACTATTTTTTTTCTAACAAAATTTGAAAACGAGATTATGTAACGAATCTTAGATATGCACTCAGTACGAATAAATTGCGATAATTTTTGTCTTTGGTACGCACAAGTCTTTCTTTTTACATTGCACAATTCGGGACGAATTCGTTCTAGATATCAATTTTGCGGGATAAAGACATTTAACTAATATTAATTTATTAAATCACGAGGGTATCTATGGGAAAGTTCCTTTACTCACAGAAACCCTACATGGTACAAATACAAATGCCGCTTACGAGCGTAGACGTTTGGCTGAAGCAACTTAATTATTACATAAGTGAACAGATGTGCCATTAAATAATTCTTAATTATCTTTGGATTAGCTATATAACTGCGCTTATTTGTAAAGGTAATTGAGCATTCACATTTACCAGCCCTTGTATCTTGCAATTCGGTCATGGCCCACTCTAGCCTCCAAGTTGTAATGGGTATATTACAACAGAGGTTCAACGACCCCATCTTCACCACTTGCTTGACCCCAGCGCCCTCCACCCGCTCGACCACCACCTGCCTGAACCACAATGACCCCACCACCTAGTTTTATCTGCGACCCCCAGCGCCCCCACCACCCTCCTGACCCCCAGCGACCCCACTGCCTAATTTTGTCCGCAACCACCACAGTGATCCCGCTAGGGACCTCCATGACCTCCACAACGCCCTCCACATTCCCCACATCGCCAGGACCTTCGTGACTACGCCTACCAAGGACCCCACCTGGGACTTCGCGATCGCACCCATCAGGGACCTTGCTGCTTCAAGCACCTATGCGTCTCCAACCACCATCGACCTTAGAGAGGAGCGCCCTCCAGGTGTTCGAGATTTTGTACCACCCATTTTTATTCTCAGAGAGCATTATCATATCACTTCTGGAAGGATAACTTTTGAACGTTGCACTGCAGGCATCTAACCACCTGCTTCCTTCTTTATGACCTCCCAAGAGCTTGTTTAGGGGGATTTTATTATGCCCTTTCTGAGACTTTCATTGTTGTTCGGATGGTAGAGAGGGTAGCAAAGGTTTTACACATTTGATCTTTCATTTCAAAAGAGTGCATCTCTCTTGTGAAGACGGTGTACCTTATTGCAGGATGCTCTTCAAAAATATTGTGATTTATTTCTTGTTGTAGATGAGACCTTGAGGGTCCTTGATCATTGATTATGTGGGAAGTGTATGAAGATATAAGTAAGGAGCCGTGCATGTCACGATGATGATGGTATTGCTAGGGTTAATAATTAGAGTGGAGATATTGAAAGTCATATTGTTAGCATTATTAAACCTCTCAAGAAGAGTCTGGAGGTTTCTACTGTCAAGGAGGGATTGGTCCTTAATGGAGAACTTCTTCATCGGGTTTTTAAAGCATATATCTTGACAGTCAAGAGCATCCCTCCTAGTTGTTGACTTGCCTTCTCTCAAGCTTTAAAGACATCTCTTTTTAAAGTGATCGCTGAGCCGTGATTCGTTTCTGCATAGGTTATCTTGCTGCTTCTTCTACGTTGTACTTTGCAGGTGTTTTATTCCCAGAATAGAAGTGATTGCATGTCTGGCAACATAAAGTCAATGCAACAAGACCTTATCCTCAAATCTCTCTCTACATGGGGAGAAGCTGACGGTATTGCTAAGCTTGTGGATTAAATGTTGAACGCTCCTGTGCCTGTGGGAATGGATTTTGATAATGGCTACTCTGCAGAGGGAGAGAAGAAATTAAATCTAAATATTAAGCAATGTCTTCGTAAGGTTGTTGAGGGTCATTTTACAATGGCGGTAAAGGTTTTGTCATCTTCAAGTGTAGCGCTTTTCAATGGAGATACTGTTAAAGAGTTGGAGGCGAAACATATGTGCAATCCACCTTCATCCTTGTTGGATTTTCTATATTCTGAAGTCCCTCTTGTTGTGGAGGTAGACGCCATTCTTGGGTATATTAAGTCCTTTCCTAAAGGGACTTCTTGTGGTGCAGATGGGTTGAGGGCCCAACATTTACTTGATGTTATGTGTGGAGAGAGGTTTGTTGTGGCCCTAGACCTTTTACATGCCATCATCACTCGTGTGGTTAATTTATGGTTTGGATGAAGATGCCTCATTTCCTTGTCAGAATTTATAGCGTCTGCACCGCTTACACAATTGCTTAAACCAGACAATAGCATTCGACCTATTGTAGTTGGTACTATTTGGAGACGACTTCTGTCCAAAGTGGCTATTGTAGGAGTTAGTAAAGATATGACCAAATATCTCAATGACTTTCAGTTTGGAGTGGGTGTTTCTGGTAGAGTTGAGGCTATTCTACACATTGTTAACATAATGTTGAATGCTCGTCTTACTGATGGCTCTCTTTCCTTGCTTACAGTGGATTTTTCTAATGCCTTCAATATGGTTAATAGGTTTGTCTTATTGCGTCAGGTGAGAGAAAGATGCCCTTTTATATATTTATGGGTGGAGTTCTTATATGGATATGCAACAAGGTTGTACCTTGGAGATAGGCATATCTGGTCTTCCGCTGGAGTGCAATAGGGTGATCCTCTAGGCTCGCTCCTTTTTTCTTTCCTTTTACATCCACTTATCCATTATATCAGGGATAATTGCAAACTACTTCATGCCTGATACCTTGATGATGGTACAATTATTGGAGATACAATTGAGGTGGCCGAGGTTTTAAATATCATCCAACAATGTGGGCCAGACTTGGGTCTAGTTTTAAATATTAATAGAACGGAACTCTTTTAGTTTACTTATGATGGCGGTAAACTTCACAAAGGATTGTTCTCACCTGATATTGGAAGACCTTTATTAGGCATGAAGTTGTGTGGAGGGGTTGTTAGTATAGATAAAATTTTGTTGAAGGTCTGGCTTTGGAGAGGGCTGCTAAAGCGGTGAAGTTGTTGCATCTTCTACCACAGTTGAAGAATCCTCAGAGTGAGCTTCTCTTACTTCATTCTTGTATGGGCCTATCAAAACTTTTATTTGGCTTGAGGACTTGTTAACCAATGTACATGAAGGAGGCCACAATTTTATTTGACAGAGGCTTATGAGGTTCTATTGAAGACATTGTTGTTTGTGGAGGACCTTTTTTTGGAGATCTTCAATGGAGGGTGGCTTCTTTGCCCATTCAACTTAGTGGTTTGGGGCTACTTTCAACAGTGGAGGCTTCTTCTTATGCTTTTATGGCTTTCAGAGCGCAATCTTGGGAACTTCAAGACCATATCCTGCGTGACAGTAAAATTTACAATATGGACTCCGACTTCGATTGTGCCCTTCAAAGACTTCATGGTTTGATTCCCTCATTTGACCTCAGTTGTTTCTCTAAAAAGGACACCGCCCCCAAGACCTAGAATGCTTTAGCAAGTGTTCTTTTTAGCAAAATATTTGAAGATATGAAGGTGGTCTTTAACATATCCGCAGTTTTTCGGTGTCTTCAAGCTGCTTATGACCAAGATTTTCTCCTTATCTTTCCTATAGAGAGATTTGGACTTCACATGCCACTGGTTGAGTACTGCAGTATCTTCAGATATCGTCTCATGATATTGTTATTTCTTGATGGTGAGATATGTCTAGTCTGCCGCAAGGCATGCTTAGACAATTTTGACAATCATGCAATTCATTGTAGGGAGCTCTCGAGATTTAAGTACATGCATGACGTGTCTTGGACCACTCGTGTTAATTCGATCAAATTAATTGTCAAATTAAATGTTAAGTTCGTTGCAGTCGGGTAATCAAGGTTACGTCAAAAATACCACTTTATTTAATGTTAATTAATTTCGAGCGGCAGATTTATTTTACTTGAGCAAGTCCAAGGTTGAACTCAGGGAGGTAACTGTCTCCCTAGGTGAATTAGGAGATAATTCAGAGGTCAGATTTTCAGAAGGATATTTTTGGTTTTTTAGTAATTTTTTTACAATAATGGAAAGACGAATGTAATTTTGGGTCAATTTTACAAGTTAAATTAGAAATATGACAAATGAATTCCAAAAATTATGAAACTTTGCCAAAATATGAAATACAATAAAATTAGGCTACACTATTTTTTTTGGATTTTTCTGACACTTTATGAATTTACTGTGAATAAAATATGAATGCAGGGTGTTTTCACAAATTTAATTTTAATAAATATCAAAATACATGATTTTCAGCTACAAAAATTATCCTAGATGGATCTAAGTATGATGAATCAAGGAAAATTAAGAGACCAAAATTTTATATGATTTGGACATATTAAAAATCAATTAAGAAAATCACTATTTAATTTATTCAGGCCTCGTGATACGTGCAAATGCAATGATTTTTAGGCATGAGGTAGAATAAATTATCCTAAGTCTAATGTGATTTATGATGATTTTTGGAGCAACGAGGTATTTATTACAAATTAGAAAGCACTCAGTGGGTAAAATATAGCAAATTTCACCACATCAATAATATTAAAGTCCATAGATCTCATAAAAATTAAACACGTATCACATAAGATAAAGGACAAGTTGGGCTACAACATGCAATTTTTAGAAATTAAAAATGATGCCAAATGGACACCTAAACATGCGTGCAAAGGCATGGACCAAATTGCAAATACAGAAAATAAAAAAATTCTGAAAATTAAACGTGCTGACAGGGACTTAAATGCAATTACCTATAATGCAGGGGAGGTGGATGAAATTTTGCACAGTCACACGTTCCTCGCGTGACACGCCTGACAGGGTTTAAAATGCAATTTCAAAAACCTTCAGAGGCCTCTGTGCAAATTACCCAGCCCTCACGTGGGAAGCACGTGTAGAGCTAGGCTCGGATGTCGATCGAGGCTCGGGGAAAGGCTCGGGAGGTTCTGGAGGTTCGGATCAGCCTCGGGTCTGCTTCGGATGCTCCGAACCTAAGGTTGGGGTAGAGGCTCGGAGGAGAATACGTGGTGCGTCTAGGATCCGTCATATCGCGGTCGATCCAACGGTGGTGATGGCTGTTGGAGCAAAGCGACGTGGCTCGATCGGGACCGTCCGATCAAGGGGATCGGACGGTAGCTGCTTGTCTTGTTCCTCAGGTCCGTTGCCTCCTGGGGCGGACATGGCGTTGCTCCGGTGAAGAGGGTCTGGCTCCACCAAACTCCCCTGTGGTTGGTGACGCTCGAAGGAGACTCCTGGAGGGCTCGGACCGATCATGGGAGGAGCCGCGGCACGGTGTGGCTACGTCGTGGATCTCGCCGAAGATGAAGACATGTCGTCGCTCACTTTCGCTCGCAATTGCTATCACCAATGGGTAGATAGGAGCTCAAGGGACCTCTCTGCAATGGCGGATGGGGTCGAAGGTGGTTGGAGGCATGGTATTTATAGGAAGGAGGTGGGGGTGCAGGTGACGAGGCGACAATGTACGTGGAACAACGTGGGAGAGGTTCATGGAGGTTGTGGAGGTCGGCGAGGATGAGGGTGGTATGGGCGATGTGGTGGCGGTGATAGGGGCAGAGATGATGGCTGGAGTGGAGCCAAAAATAGAAAGGGGGTGGAGCCGTCGCGAGATGGGCAACGTGGGCGAGGCTCTTGCGGGAGGTAGACGATGACTTCCGGGCCGTTGGATCTAGTGATCCAACGGCCAGGAGTTGAGCGCGAGGAGACGATCCAGATCAGATCGGGATGATGACATTGGAGGGTGTAGAAGGCGCCACGTGGCGTCATGGGAATGCGACGCTAAAGGATGGTGGGGATTAGATTAGGTGAAGGATCGAAGGGATGTGATTGATCATGAGTGAGTGGGTGGGATCAAATCATCAGGGTGAAGATCCAGTGGCCATGAGCGTGCCACGTGGAGTTTTATGGTCGAGCAGGCGTTAACGACGGAGATGGGATCCAGAGGATCTGATCGAAGGGCCCGTATTTAGCGTGAGATGAGTGGCCAGGATGAAGGCGATCTAGCGGCCCCTGATGGACCACATGTCGCAAGGAAGTGAGGGCGTTGGTGAGCGGCCCTGATTTAATCTGGTCCTTGATTCAAGGGTGGAGATCATCTGGAAGCATGGTTGGCCCAGATCTGGAGAGAAGGGAAGGGATCGAACGATGGAGAAGGAGGGGCGTGTGGCGCTTTACGAGCGGGCTGCATGGCACAACCAAAGGGCACCCCATGGCCTGATCTGAATGGTTGAAAGATAATGTGGAATAAGAGAGAAAATATGGTCGAATTTGGGAAAACTCAAAACATGAAAGTTGTAGATCTCGATGAGATCTACAAGTTTCATGATTTAGTCTAGTTTTGAAGGTCTCTGAATATGTATTATTCTAAAAGTGAGTAGACCTAGATCGGAGGTTGTACGAGATAGATGTGTGCATTCTAAGGCCTAAGGTCTCCAACTGGGTCTGGGATTTTGTTGGGTAATTTTACAAGTTAAAAATTTTGGCCTTTTCCTTGTATTATTAGTTAGTAATATACACAGTATAGAGTTAGTTTTATTGACTTTGGAGTGAGTATAAAATACAGATAAATAGGTGAGTAATTACAAGTGAAGTAGGCTTCTCATTTAATGCAAATATGGATGTTAAAATGCATATATTATGTATGCATACATGAATGCTAATTATGCAATATAAGTGGAAATATGCTGCTAATTACTCGGGAACAATGCTCTGTTTTGAATCACAGATTCATCAAGCCCTATAATTAAACCTTGCTCGTCCTCGAGCAACTAAAATGAAATGCGAGAGTGAAACGGAACTCTTTTAGTCTACTTATAATGGAAGGAAACTTCACAAAGGATTGTTCCCACCTGATATTGGAAGACCTTTATTAGGCATGAAGTTGTGTGGAGGGGCTGTTAGTATGGATAAAATTTTGTTGAAGGTCTGGCTTTGGAGAGGGCTGCTAAAGCGGTGAAGTTGATGCATCTCTACCACAGTTGAAGGATCCTCAAAGTGAGCTTCTCTTACTTCATTCTTGTATGGGCCTATAAAAACTTTTATTTGGCTTGAGGACTTGTTAACCTATTTACATGAAGGAGGCCACAATTTTATTTGACAGAGGCTTATGAGGTTCTATTGAAGACATTGTTGTTTGTGGAGGACTTTTTTGGAGATCTTCAATGGAGGGTGGCTTCTTTGCCCATTCGACTTGGTGGTTTGGAGCTACTTTCAGCAGTGGAGGCTTCTTCTTTTGCTTTTGTGGCTTTCAGAACGCAATCTTGGGAACTTCAAGATCATATCCTACGTGACAGTAAAATTTACAATATGGACTCCAACTTCGATTGTGCTCTTCAAAGACTTCATGGTTTGATTCTCTCATTTGACCTCAGTTGTTTCTCTAAAAAGGACACCGCCCCCCAAGACCTAGAATGTTTTGGCAAGTGTTATTTTTAGCAAAATAATTGAAGATATGAAGGTGGTATTTAACATGTCCGTTAGACAAAAGGCAGTTTTTCGTGTCTTCAAGCTGCTTATGCCCAAGATTTTCTCCTTACCTTTCCTATAGAGAGACTTGAACTTTGCATGCCACTGGTTGAGTACTGCAGTATCCTCAGATATCGTCTCATGATTTCATTATTTATGTCCAGTCTGTCGCAAGGCATGCTTAGACAATTTTGACAATCATGCAATTCATTGCATGGAGCTCCCGAGATTTAAGTACATGCATGACGTGTCTCGAACCACCCATGTTAATTCGATCAAATTAATGGTCAAATTAAATGTTAAGTTCGTTGCAGTGGGGTAATCAAGGTTACGTCAAAAATATCACTTTAATTAATGTTAATTAAATTCGAGTGATAGATTTATTTTACTTGGGCAAGTTCAAGATCGACTTCAGGGAGACAGCTGTCTCCTTAGGTGAATTAGGAGATAATTCAGAGGTCATATTTTCATAAGGATATTTTTGGTTTTTTAGCAATTTTTTTTGCAATAAAGGAAAGACGAATGCAATTTGGGGCCAATTTTACAAGTTAAATCAGAAATATGACAAATGAAATCCAAAAATTATGAAACTTGGCCAAAATATGAAATATGAAATTAGGCTACACTAATTTTTTTTGGAATTTTCTAACACTTTATAAATTTACTGTGAATAAAATATGAATGCAGGGTTATTTTCACAAATTTAATTTTAATAAATACCAAAACACATGATTTCCAGCTACAAAAATTATCCTAGATGGATCTAAGTACGATGAATCCAGAAAAATTAAGAGACCTAAAAATTTTTGTGATTTGGACCTATTAAAAATCAATTAAGAAAATCACTATTTAATTTATTCAGACCTCGTGATGCGTGCAAATGCAATGATTTTTTAGCATGAGGTAGAATAAATTATTCGAAGTCTAGTGTGATTTTATGACGATTTTTAAGCTACAAAGTATTTAATACAAATTAGAAAGCACTTAGTGGGTAAAATACAACAAATTTTACCACATTAACAATATTAAACTCCATAGATCTCACAAAAATTACACACGTGTCACATAAGATAAAGGACAAGTTGGGCTACAACATGCAATTTTTAGAAATAAAAAATGATACCAAATGGACACTAAACATGCGTGCAAAGAGAGGGACCAAAATACAGATACAAAAAATAAAAATTCTGAAAATTAAACGTGCTGACAGGGACTTAAATGCAATTGCCTATAATACGGGGGAGGTGGATGAAATTTTGTACGAAGTCACACGTTCCTCGTGTGGCACGCCTGGTAGGGACCAAAATGCAATTTCCAAAACCTTCGGGGCCTGTGTACAAATTACCCAACCCTCACGTGGCAAGCACGTGCAGAGCTAGGTTTGGACGTCGATCGAGGCTCGCAGAAAGGCTCGGGAGGTTCTGGAGGTTCAGATCAGCCTCGCGTCTGCTTCGGGTGCTTCGAGCCTAAGGTCGGGGTAGAGGCTCGGAGGAGGATACATGGCGCATCTAGGATCCGTCAGATCACGGTCGATCCAATGGTGGTGATGGCTGTTGGAGCAAGGCGACGTGGCTTGATCGGGACGGTCCGATCAAGGGGATCGAACGGTAGTTGCTTGTCTTGTTCCTCAGGTCCGCCGCCTCCTGCGGCAGACTTGGCGGGGCTCCGATGAAGAGGGTTTGGCTCCGCCGCGCTCCCCTGTGGTCGGTGACGCTTGAAGGAAACTCCTGGAGGGCTCGGAACGATCATGGAGACGTGGCGGAGCTTTCGGAGGTCCTGGATGAGGTGGAGGCGGTCTGGAAGCCGAAGTCGATGGATCTCGACGCAGCTCCGGTGAAGACTCCGATCAATGAAGATACGTGCATGCAGGGTCAGTTTGTACCAAAAGGACAGGAGCTCGTGCTCGTGGGAGTGTGTTCTAGTGCGGCAAGGCCTCAGAGGTGAAGTGGTGAAGGCCGAAGTGGCATTCCTCCGTCGTGAAGGCGGAGCTTTAGTCGGAGGAGGTACTGTACGTCGTCGGGGTGAATGAAAGAGCACATGAAGACCAGAGCTTCGAGGTGAAGCCCGGTGGATGATCAAGTGAGCGGGATTGATCGGAGGAGGAGGAAAAATTAAGAGAAAAGCAAAGAAAAAGAAGGAGAAGATCAAAGGAGGAATGAGGGTGTCTCATTGGGGATTGGAAGCTCGAAGGATGCTTCCGGTCGTCGCTCGAGGGTCGGTAGAGGGCCCGAGCTCAAGCACCTCGTCGGAGGAGCTGCGACACGACGTGGCTACGCTGTGGATCTCGCTGAAGATGAAGACCTGTCGTCGCTCACTTTCGCTCGCAATTGCTGTCACCAGTGGGTAGATAGGAGCTCAAGGGACCTCTCTGCAATGGCGGATGGGTCGAAGGTGGCTGGAGGCAGGATATTTATAGGAAGGAGGTGGGGGTGCAGGTGACGGGGAGACGAGGTTCGTGGAGCAACGTGGGTGAGGTTCATGGAGGTTGTGGAGGTCGGCGAGGATGAGGGTGGTATGGGCGATGTGGTGGCAGTGATAGGGGGCAGAGAAGATGGCTGGAGTGGAGCAAAAAATAGAAAGGGGGTGGAGCCGTCACGAGGTGGGCAACGTGGTCGAGGCTCCTGCGGGAGGAGACGGTCCAGATCAGATCGGGATGGTGACATCGAAGGGTGTAGAAAGCACTACGTCGCGTCATGGGAGTGCGACGCTAAGGGATGGTGGGGATTAGATTAGGCGAAGGATCGAAGGGTTGTGATTGAGCGTGAGTGAGCGGGTGGGATCAAATCATCAGGGTAAAGATCCAGTGGCCATGAGCGTGCCATGTGGAGTTCTATGGTTGAGGCAGGCGTTAACGTTGGAGATGGGATCTGGAGGATCTGATCGAAGGGCCCGGATTTAGCGTGAGATGAGTGTCCAGGATGAAGGCGATCTAGCGGCCCCTGATGGACCACATGTCACAAGGAAGTGAGGGTGCTGGTGAGCGGCCCAGATTTAATCTGGTCCTTGATCCAAGGGTGGAGATCATATGGAAGCATGGATGGCCCGGATCTGGAGAGAATGGAAGGGATCGGACGACGTAGAAGGAGGGGCGCGTGGCGCTTTACGAGCGGGCTGCGTGGCACAACCAGAGGGCGCCACATGGCCTGATCTGAATGGCTGAAAGAGAATGTGGAATAAGAGAGAGAATATGGTCGAATTTGGGAAAACTCACAACATGAAAATTGTAGATCTCGATGAGATCTATAAGTTTCATGCTGACCAAAAATGTAGATGAGGTCAAATAAGATGCAAAAAATACAAGGGTACAAATATACATACATATAATGCACAATGGGGTTCCAAAACCCAAGTTTTGCATACGAGCTCCGATTTAAATGAAATTGGTCTCATTTTGAAAATCTCTGAATATGCATTATTCTAAAAGTGAGTAGACCTAGATCGGAGGTTGTACGAGATAGATATGTGCATTCTAAGGCCTAAGGTCTCCAATTGGGTCTGGGGTTTTATTGGGTAATTTTACAAGTTAGAAATTTTGGCCTTTTCCTTGTATTATTAGTTAGTAGTATACACAGTATAGAGTTGGTTTTATTGACTTTGGAATGAGTATAAAATACAGATAAATAGGTGAGTAATTACAAGTGAAGTGGGCTTATCATTTAATGCAAATATGGATGCTAAAATGCATATATTACGTATGCATGCATGAATGCTAATTATGCAATATAAGTGGAAATATTCAGCTAATTACTTGGGAACAAGGCTCTATTTTCAACTTTAAGAGTGATGAATCACTGATTCATCAATGCACGATCTTGTTATAGACGTTTTATTTGATGTACTCAAACATGCAAGTATTGCTGCTAAGAAAGAGGCACCAATGAACTTTTTAACTGATCCATAGGAGGGAAAATCCACACTTAGACCTGCTAATATTTTGATTTTTGGGTGGATAGGAGGAAAACCTGCTTGTGTAGATTTGACAAGAGTTTCCCCGTTGGTGGGGTTGAAGAGTGGGACCTTCACAACAGGGCATGCTGTCCTTAAAGCTTCTTTAGAAAAAGTGGCAAGGCATGAGAAAGGCTGCACGGATAATCAACATGCCTTCATCCCTTTTGATTTTTGACACCTTTGGTTTCTTAGCAGTGGAAGCTATTGAGTTTTTAAAAAGAATCCAAAAAGTGGTGAACAGTAATGTGATGGGCCCTAGGTCTATGGATGTAGTGTTTAGAAGGATTGTTTTTGTAATTCAAAAAGGACTAGCAGCGCAACTTGTTGCCCGCTTGCCTCCTATTTCGATGTAAACTTTTCCCTCATATATTTTTCATGCCAGACGTTCTGTAGTTGTCAAAAAAAATTTTGCGATTTGTGATTTCTAAAATACAACTTTATGGATTACATCTTCGACTAATGTTCTATGTATGCTCCAAAGTTCGTCCAAATATGAAGGAATATGTTTTTTTATCTTGATGGTCAAAGATCCGCTCATCATTTAAGCAACTTAAAACCCATTAAAAAAAGAATCGAGCTTTTGATCACTAAGATAAAATAACAAATGCTCTCGGATTAAAGATATGTGGAACATCAGCCGAAGATGTAAATCATAAGGTTGGATTTTGGAAATCGAAATCACATTTTTTGACAATTACAACACCTCTATTGTAATACCCATTACAACAGAGGATTCTCTTCCAGCCTCGACTCCATCCACGATGCACAACGAGCGGGAGGCATGTCTAACATGCTGGCGATTGGTACCACAGTCCCTCTGTAATCAACGAGGCCGCCTGCGCAGACTACTACTTCAGGTCACTGATAGTGAGTACATGGTTGAACTCAAGCTCTTTGTCTTCCGTTCTTGAAAGGCAGAGGCATTATCGCAGTTCAAGCACATATACCACTAACTTAAAGAATCGTTATACATATAAATTTCTGCAGATAAAAAGAATATATACAGTTGTTTTCTAGTAACGACTATTCCTTCTTCTATTTTAACAAATCTCTTCCATTACTTCTACTTATAATTTAGTAGTATCAAAGTATAAGAATGGGTTTTAAGTAGTGCAGATTACTAGGAAACAACTCGTGCTTTAGTATTTTGGACTGTGGTAAAGCCGTAAAGGGGTCAATTAGGGCCAAATCCAACGAGTTGTATAGGCTAGTAATTCCCATTAACGTACTATGTCTAGACCCATGGCATCTCCTTCCAAAAAATCATACGAATGTGGTTTGTGGACGGAACTCTTCGAATATGGACAGTTGAAAGAGGAGGAAGTCCTCTACCTTTGGGAGAAGAAAGACGAAGTGACTAAGTGGTTGTAGAGCTCAAGATGGAGCTTTGGACATCTCTGTAGACTCTCCTATTTTCGTCGCTCTTCATGTCGTGGCCTTGACAATGTGTCATACACAAAAGCTTGCCAGAGCTAGATCAAAGTTTAGGCAACATAGCGGGGATAAGTTGATCCGATAGTGACGTTGGGCTTGTTTTTATAGTTATGTGGTGGATGAAAGATCAAGGTTAGGTGCTCGACTGACATAAGGAAGATGGGGCTGTCAATCGACTATAGGATAATGGTCAGAGGTGTAGCAGAAAGAGAGAACACCGAGATCAAAGTCAGATATTTACCTCGCTTAGAAGCATCATAATACGAAGCCCAAGGGGGAAGAAAGTCAATGTGCGCCACTCGACGCTCTATCATAATTCCAAAAAAATATAAAATTTATAAAATACACAATAAATTGTAGATGACCTTAAATAGGAAAACTTAAAATGAAAGTTGTTTAAATTATTGAGATATATAATTTTTTATTAAAATAATTTTATAAATTGTTCTCAATTTAGAAGATAGAAATTTAAGTTCATGTTTATTGGTATTTTGTATTTGACTGCCGTGATTTACGATTTTACAGTAATTTTCTTGTTAGTACTATTCGTTACATTTTTTATTATATTTATAAAGTATTTTAAAGATATAGAATTATCATTTGGAATGTTAATTGTCTAGTATATAAAGTATACAATGCTGTAGAGATATTTCTAGTATTTATGTACTCGTTTGTTATATTTATTTTTCTTGTTCCACCTTATGTAATTTCCCCATAGGTTTCCTTTATATAAGAGAGCCTAGGGTTCTCTGTAATAAACATGTTCTCATTTTCTTCCAGCATGGTATTAGAGCCTCCACCCTAAAACCCTAACCCTAGCCCCGTCGTCGCCCTCTATTCTCGACGCCTCCTACCACAACCTGCTTCCCCTCTCCACCATAGCTCGCCACCCCTCTCCACCACAGCCCGCCGCCCCTTCCACACCCCACCACCCCTCCCAGCCCGCCGCCCCTCGTTTCTCGACGCTAGCCCCCCTCCTCTTAACTCGGCGTTGTTTCCTTTTCGTTCTCGTCTTCACTACATATGCACTAAACTCCATACATGTTTATGTAGACAATTATTCATTGGTCTACAAACCCTTGTTCTTCGTCTCCATACATGTTTATGTACCCTCCATCGGCGCTTTCAAAGGTCCAGTGCCCATAGTCAAAATGGATGGGACAAATTACGAGCTCTGGGGCATGCAATTCATGAGTCTCATGAAGTCCAATGGTAAGAAGCACATTCTTACCGAAGATGAGCCGACAGAGAAGACTGAAGTTTATGCCTCATGGGAGGCTGATGATTCGTATGCCAAGGTCTGTCTTTCAGGCACACTAACGATGGAGATTGCTAATGATGTCCTCCATCAACCCACAGCTAAGGCCATGTGGGATATTCTAGCTGCGACATACTCACAGATGAGGAACGAGACCGAGATCCTCCAACTTCAACATGACATATTTACGGCCAAACAGAATGGCCGACCATTGCATTCGTTGTATACATCCCTACGAGGGATGCTTGAGAAGCTTTATAGTATCATTCCCCTGATGACAATCCCTGAGCAGCAGAAGATGTTTCAGAATGCTACAATGGTGGGGGTCTTACTAACGACAGTTGACCCAGAGTATGATGCGGCTCGCTCACAGATCTTGGAGGATGCTACTATTCCTCCAGTAGAGGAAGTGCGTCGACGGCTCATCAGAATCACAGTTCCTTCCACTGCCAATATTTTACCTCCTTCAGCGATGGCGGCTTCCAGAGGCAAAGGTGCGTCTTCTTCTTTTCGTGGTCGTGGACCTCGTGGCTGAGGTGACCGATTTCATCAGGCATGCACCTTCTGTCATCTCCTAGGTCATGCGGAGGATACCTGCTATTCTAAGCATGGTTTTCCTACATCATCCCGTGTAGCCAAGCACATTGTGCCTACGCCCACATCTACTTCAGATCAGCGATTTAAGGATCTTGTAGCCAGACTACGAGATATCATGCCTCCTGCTACTACTGACTCGCTAGGATGTCACTCAGACATAGTAGCTTCTGCCTTTGCCAACACGTCAGCCACAATTAGCACATCAGGTAGCGTTTATGCATTTACATTCTGTCACAGTTCTGATGTTTCAGAATGGATTATGGACTCTTGTGCGACACATCATCTCTATCGAGATAGAGATAAGTTTACATCATACATGGAGCTTTCACCAGGGATATCGATGGTAATAGCAGATGGGACTCATTCGCCCATCATTGGATGGGGGATATCAGTTTGACACCCTCCACACGGCTACATAATGTTTTGCATGCTCCAGATTTCTCAATGAACTTACTCTCTATTAGTCAGCTTACTAAGGAGTTGCATTGTTGGGCTATTTTTGACCCATCGTCTCTTATTTTTCAGGACATTCTAACGGACAGGGTGATTGGATGTGGCTGTGAGAAAGATGGTCTCTATCAGTTAGTTCACACCTCCTATGCTGGTGTCTCCTCTCAGTCTAGTGGAACTGCTTCTCCCTTTACTTGGCATATGCATTTTGATTATCTCTTTCTTCAGAAACTGCGACATATCTTGCCCCAGATTTCACCAAAGTCTTCTATTCTATGTGAAGCGTGTCAGTTGGGGAAGCATCATAGATCTACTTTCCCTCATCGTGAGTCTCGGAAGAGTAGCTCCCCTTGAGTTGTTGCATGTTGACATTTGGGGTTCGAGTCGTGTTCTAGATCACCAGGGACACATGTTTTACCTAGTAGTTGTTGATGATTTCTCTTGTTTGTCTTGGATCTTTTTATTGAAAAATAAATATGAAGCGGGGGACATAATCAAAAATCTTATCAATGAATTTCGGAATGTTTTTGCTTCTAATGTGAATTGTGCGCACAGATAATGCTTTAGAATTTTGCACTCGTGTTCTATCACATTTCTTCTTGTCTCATGGCATTATTCGTCAAACAACGTGTGCCTACACATCTCAACAGAAGGGTGTTGCAGAACGAAAACATCGTCATCTTCTTGATATAACTCCTACTTCACTCATTCATAGTTGTGCTCCTCTCTCTTCTTGGGGTGATGCTGTTCTTATGGCATGTTATCTGGTCAATCGGATTCCATCCTCTGTATTGGGAGAGAAAAATTCCACTTTCGATTGTCTTTCCTGATAAGGAATTGTTCTCCCTAACTCCTCGTATTTTTGGCTCAGTTGCTTTTGTTCATCAACTCACTCCAGGGATTGACAAGCTCCCCTATGGCTGTCAAGTGTGTGTTTCTTGGGTACTCTCGTAATCAAAAGGGTTACTGATGCTATGATCCTGTGCATAATAAATATTATGTTAGTGCCGATGTCACCTTCTTTAAGAATGTGATGTATTTTTTGCCTACAGGTGACGGTATGACTCCTTCCATTACTGATGATGAAATTTATGTACCACCTCCTCCTCTGCGTCCGTCTGATAACATATTAACTCCTACTGTGTCACCACCACCACCACCACCACCCACACAACCACCAATCCCACCTTTACGAAACTTTATACCCGTCGTTCGCATCCTGCTCATGGGGAATGTCATTCATCCACCACGCCCCAGGTATGTCCAAATGAAATTAGTAACGATGGTACTGACAATGCACAAGTGCAGGAGAATGGCTTACCGGTGGATACTGCGAATGATTTGGATGTACCTATTGCCTTGAGGAAGTCTAAGCGGACGCGTGCATCTTATCCACTTGCTTCACAGGTTTCATTCCATCGCCTCATTGGTGAATTTCGGAGATTTGTTGTTGAATTATCTACCATGGAGATACCACAGAATCATCAAGATGCCTTGAAAGAAAGAACCTGGCGGTTAGCCACGGAGGAGGAAATGGATGCCCTACGGTCTTGTGGTACATGTAGCTTAATTGATGCTACCCCAGGAGCTTTTGTGATCAGTTGTAAATGGTTCTTTACTGTCAAATATAAGGCGGATGGCATCCTTGATCAATACAAAGCAAGGCTAGTGGCCTGTGGATTCACTCAAACCTGTGTTGTGGATTACATGGACACCTTTTCTTCGATTGCACAACATTCCACTCTACGTGTTCTTCTGTCAGTCATTGTGGTATGTGATTGGCCTTTGTTCCAACTTGATGTTAAAAATGCCTTTTTATATGAGGATATGAAGGAAGAAGTCTACATGCAACAGCCTCCAGGGTTTGCTGCTGAAGGGGAGTGCCAGAAGGTGTGTAGACTTCACAAGGCCATATATGGTCTTAAATAAAGTTTGCGGGTATGGTTTCAGAAGCTTTCAGATCTAATCCAGAAGTAAGGGTTCATAAGATCAAATGCTGACCACGCTTTGCTTGTCCAGAAGAATCCCGGAGGTACTGTTGTTATTGTGATATATGTTGTTGATATACTTATCACGGGAGATGACATGCAGGGGATAAAGATGACAAAATAATTTTTAGGCCATCAATTTGTGACTAAGGATCTTGGTACTCTACGATACTTTTTGCGAGGAAAGCTTAGGGTCTTGTGATGACCCAAAGAAAATATATTACAGATATGTTTGTTGAGACATGTATGATTGGGTGTCGACCCTCCACTACTCCCATGGATCCTAGTAAGAAGTTATATGGAGATAATACAGAGGAAGTTGACAAAAGAAGATACAGAGAAATGGTGAGAAAGCTTCTCTATATTACTATCACTAGACTTGACATTGCCTTTGCGGTTAGTCGGGTGAGCCAGTTCATGGAACAACCTAGACATGTGCACATGGATGCTGTATATATGATACTAAGATATCTAAAGTCGTCTCCAGGGGCAAGATTATTGTTTAGGAAAGAAGCAAATCTCTCTATCTCTGGCTGATGCGGATTGTGCAGGATGTCCTAGAGACCAAAAATCTACCTCAGGTTTTGCAATATTTGCTGGCAGTTCCTTAGTTTCTTGGAAAAGCAAGAAACATATAGTGGTGGCTAGATCTAGTGCTGAATATGAATACATGGCCATGACACAGGAGAGCACGGAAATGATGTGGGTTCGAGCCGTATTAGAAGATCTGCATATAGATGTACCTCTACCCATGCAATTACAATGTGACAATCAAGCAACATTATTTATTGCTAATAATCCTGCATTTCATGAAAGGATGAAGTATATTGAGGAAGACTGTCATTATACCAGGGATATGACTCAGAAGAGTTTGATCTCTACTTTCCATGTCAGTTCAGGAGAACAGACTGCAGATATCTTTACTACGCCATTGCTCAGAGGACCGTTTCAGAAATGCTCTTCCAAATTGAGCATGATTACATCTATGCTCCATCTTAAGGGGGAGTGTAGGGATATTTCTAGTATTTATGTACTCGTTTGTTATATTTATTTTTCTTGTTCCACCTTATGTAATTTATCCATAGTATTCCTCTATATAAGAGAGCCTAGGGTTCCCTGGAATACACATGTTCTCATTTTCTTCCAACAAATGCGGGTGGTTGGGGGGAGGGGTTTTGTACGTGTCAATTTGTCCTATATCAACATACATATTCTCATATCTCTTTCATCTGCAAATATTTATATAAATTTTTTATTTTTAAATTAAAATAGATTATCAAAATTAATTACTAAAGTAAAATTAAATTAAAAGGCTGTAGATTGTCAAAGTTAGAAATTGGGTTGTATTAAATATGATATGGGTCTCAAATTTAATTTTCACTCATGAGCTTTTCTTGCTTTATAAGTACTTTTAATATTTAAAATATTTTTAGATATAAACTTTAAAGATGAGTAGAGTTGAATTGAAGTTTGTATCCTGTTGATATAAGACTATAAATGTAGGCATGTTAAGACTAGGTTTTAGTTTTTTTTAATATATACGCAAGTAAATAATTTTTTATTTATAATTATATATTTTATATGTATTTTTATTGGAAGGATGAGAAAAGAATTAACTCAATTGGATTAAAACAAAAAGCGCATAAATATTTGTAGTGTGGGCCGGATTCTATGACATCTATCAAAGGGTCCAAAACATCAACTCTCAATCTTTTGCCCTGCATACTTTAATGTGATTTGATGAGGTAAGGAGACTTCGATCAATTTGCAGTTATAGAAAAATAGATATAAGCTTAGGAAGTCAGATTGTACATCATGATTTCTATTTTCTTCCTGATTATTAAACGTACTATTTTTTGATGTTTTTTATTTTTATGCTCAATCTTAAGATATGCACAATGAAGGAATAACTAGGTTAAAAAAGTAACAATAGATATATGCATCTATTGTACTATTTTTGTGCTGTTTTTGAAATATTTTTTGTGAAGCTTGTGCTTCCTATGAAGCATGCATTGTTTTTCCTACTTGTTATTAAGTTGGTCATAACCTAGAGCATTGCCTCTATGTAAGGTTCACGCACGATTCTTATAATTGTATCAACTCTATCTTTTACTGGTTAGCTTGTTCACATTTGCATGCATATGTTCTTCATTTTCTTTTTTTTCCTTCGGTTTCTTCTTTGCTTATTTTTAAAAATATTGGAAAGGAAAAATGCATCGAAGATGAATCTAGTCCCATGCAATAGTCAGGAATTCTTGCCGTATCAAGCTGAAACAATATGCTCTTTATGAATACACTGATTTAAGGCCAAAGAGATTTCTGTTGATATCATATAATATTTATCTCAATGACGGGGGAAGGAGGGGAGGGGGATGAAGGATATGAGTAAATTCTTAAGTGCATCACAGAGGTGTGAGTATCGCGTCGTATGCGATCGAGACGACTAGTCATACTAGTCGCTTGAGGCAGCGGAATTTAAAAATTTTAAACGATGGAACCACATGATCCAAGAACACTTCTCGGATCATTTCATCTAAATCACAAATAAGTATTAGATTTATCTCTTGAAGCGTGGTTGCGATCGAGTCTCTAAACGAGGAGACTTCTTGTCTCAAGTCCGATCCTACGGAGGAGACGCTTGCAAGCGCATTGATGAAACACGTGCTCCTCGCAATCCATGTTGATGATCCAAGCGATGAATCTCCTGATCTCATCAGTAGGGCTGTCAGAAAATTCTCAGGTTCGACATTCGCTTAGATTTAGCTCGCTAAAAGTTCAATTCGATTTTGAATCGAAAATAAATGAACCGAACCTGAATACGAGTTTGGGACCGATTAAGTAAATGAACCGAACCTCAAAAACATAGGTTTGCTCGGGTTCGATTCATTAAAGTTCGATTATATATATACATACACACACAAAAGTATATATACATACATATTGTATATATAAGGAAAAAATACATTCTATATTAACATAAGATCTATTCACTTATTTTACCAAACCCATCCAGTCATCGACTCCCGAAGTCCATATTCCTTATTTACGAAACTCCATAAAACCTTCCCCGGCAGTTGTGATTTTTCCCTTTGAATATAAACATATGAACATCATTTATTCTTAAACGAATCTTTAACGAGCCGAACCGAACCTTTACGAACCTTACCCGAGCTGAACCGAACCTTATTACAGTTTTCATTCTATCGAGCTGAACCGAACCCGAGCATGAAAGTATGCTAAAGAAACCAAACCGAGCCTGAGTGAGTTCGCTCAGGTTCGTCTCGTTTATGCCCCTACTCGTCACACTTGATTCAACGTCTTCTTCACGAGTGAGGCGTACCGAAGGAGATGGAGATCCACGAGCAAATAATTTAGCAACATAACAATGATGTTGCGGCGATCATGACTCTCTCTAGAGCTCCATGGTGGACAACTACAACGAGATATATATATAGAGAGAGAGATAGTGTGTAGAGGAAGAAGAGAGAGATCATATGTTTTATCTCTTATTGTTGTAACTTGAAGAGCAAGGGGTGCCTCTTCTTCTATAGTGTTTTGGGCAACACAAAATCAATGGATGAGATTGATTTATGTTTTTTTTCAATGGCTATGATCTTGTTGTAAAAACACAACAACAATTAATTAAATTAAATATATTGAATAATCAATATGAATTAATTTCAAATTAAATAAATTATCTTTGGAGATAATTGAAAGGATATAATCATCTACAACTTTGTTGGTGGATGACAATCTTTTTCCAATGAGATTACATTATCTCATTTCCAACATTATCTGTCAATGATAATTCACAATTATCTTGTGAACATTGCAATCATACCGTTGAAAATTTGTGAATCACATTCACAATAAAAAATAAAATATAAATTATATCTTCAAATAATTACAATGAGAATCCAATTCACATCAATAATTAAATCAACAAATATAAATTACAAATCTCTCTCTCTTATATATTATAAATCATATTAATAATATATATGATTATTATGAATAGTTCTATCCACATTATTCATATTCATGATAATTAAACCACATTTAATCATCTTAGATCTCTATTCTCATGTGTCCAAATAATATGAATCACATTCACATTATTAACACCTTTGACAATTAAATCACATTAATTATCTTAGATAACTCTTCTAATAGTATGAATCAAATTCATATTATTCATGATAATTAAAATCATATTTAATTATCAATTTTCTCAATGCTCGGATACATATATCAATAGTGAAATTATCCTTGAACTCTTTCAAGGATAATACGCTTTATCTGCGGATACTTGAAGATAATGACATGACGATTATATTGTTCCACACATAGTGATTTGGATATTGATATCACATCTCAACTCTAGATCTTGCGTACCTCTCATATATGCTTGATTAAATCAAGACAGTGAATCTAATCTTCTCATTGCATCTGAATCATATTCAGATCAATGTCTAACATTTGGGCCAAGATCAGATTATTTCTCTACTGAGAGGAGTCACTAAAATCCAGCGTTTCATCACTCCCTAAGAATGTAAGCGTCATGGTTATACAAGCGTTTATGATCACGTCACCCTCAAGTATTCCTAATACATGTACATCCTGCATACTTGAAGACCTAGATTAAACCTGAAATTATATATATTTAGACTGTCTCCTTCATGGTTTATCATTAAGTTTCTCATTTAATCATTGGGAGTTGGTATTGATCATATACTTTCCAAAAGCATATATCATACCCAGGCGTTGATTATATACTTTCTAAAAGTATATATCAAACCTACAAATTCGGTCAAGTTTTCAAAGTGAGATGACCGTGCACGGAATTTGATTCTTCCCAACATCTCATGAGTTAGATCATGTCTTCCGGTTCAACAATGAACCTGTATAATCCTTTTGAGAGATCGTATTACTCATATGCCCTTGCATGCACACCAATGCTCCAATGTATAGACCTTAGTTAGGTCATCAACCTGTTTGTCTATCAAATGTACATACTCAGACATATAGTAACACATATGTCTTCGATCAGAGGATGCATGCATATATCGTGACAACATACGACATAGGTATTTGGTTATCTCGATCTTGTTAAGTCAACTCTTTGACCTAACTAATCTGACACCTCCGAATCTCTATTCCTATGCAGAGGACCTACATCAAGAGGTCAGCCAGATATTAGCCTTTAAGAAAGGATTGCCATCTCCTTCTCAGACTGGAGATCCTCTCTTAATAATCATTTGACGGTGCTTGATGAGTCCTCAATCTAACTCTTTAGATATTCATCAAAGCACCAACCTCTATGATTCAACAATTGAATCAACAGATGTATGATAATTAAGATGGTCGTGGTACATAACCCTATTTGTACTATGAGACCTATTATGCAAATTAATTATTCTTCATTTCAGATCAGAGATTGATATTTGCAATAACATTTATTGCATAATGGCTCATCGTGGGCTCGCATGTCCAACGATCTCCCACTAGTCCAAAGAGCCATTAATAGGCTAATCTTTTAATCCTTACTCATATGACAAGCATAAACTATTTAAAAAATAGCTAAGTAAGTTGATCAATCACTCTGTTCCCAAAAGACTACGCCAAGTCCTTTTACGACACTTGTATATCTCATAGTAACTGTGCTCGCATCCATGGGAATGTTGCATCTTATGCAACCAATACTCAATCTTGTCAGTTATAGTGTTCTTGACACCACAACTCAATAACCATTATAACCAGTATGTAATTTCTATTATCCTTATCAGAATGCCCTTATTTCCAGAGATCTCTATCTTCTAAGATATCTGTAGTTAAGACCTTTTAGATCACTATCTATAAAGTCTTTTTTAAGATAATACTTAGAAATCACTATCTCGAAAGTCTTGTCCTCTTTGAAGATACTGTTATTACTGCAATTAAATTTTTTATCTCCTTATTAGAATTAGTAACACTTTATTACTCCCACTGCATGGTAGACATCTGGATTTCGTACACATCTAGCATACACCTGGCTTATCATCTTGATTTTGAAATGCACGTACTTGAAATATCAACCATCAAACAGTATCAATAGTCGTCTTTCGTCGTAATTGATTTTCTCATATCTGCTTGTCGTCTTGCTTTTGAAATACATTTTCAATATACTGTGATTTGATCATCAAATTCCTCAAACATTTTTCAATCATGTTATGTATTGATCCTTTTCCTCCCACGTGACCGATAAAGGAGCAATTTTGTCCATCATTAACCTTCTTCCAATTCCGAAATCCATCAATAACACAGACATTGGTGCCATGCTTGGAACACTACAAAAAAGGCGGGATTAGCGTGCACAGCTCTGCGTGCACGAGGCGAGCACATGTGCTCGCTCAGTCATGGGCGAGCACACGAAGAGCACATGTGCTCGCCCATGGGGGTCGCCGGTTTGAATTTTGTGCAGCGGCGCGATTACCAATTTGGACGAGCACATGTGCTCGCTTACATGTGCTCGCCCACTTGAATTTCGTTGTGCGGATAACTTTAGCGCATGGTAAATTATGGGCGAGCACGTGGCGACGGCCTGGCGAGCACTTAAGTGTGCTCGCCCAGGTCCGTAAACAGAACCTCGCGCGACCCCTTCTTCCTCATTCTCACGCATTCCTCCCCCAAAATCTTCCCTCCAGCGACCCACCACCCCTCCGCCCCGACACCATCGCCTGTCGTTTTCGTCTTTTGAGTAGATATACATCTACCATTCAATATAATTCTTCCTCCTTTCTCTTTTTTTAGGATTTCATTACATATTTGTATTGTTTCGATAGTTTAGGGTTTCAATTTTTTGATTTTTTTGTTGAATGTAGTGTATTGTTTTGATAGTTTAAATGTTTTTTACATGTTTAGGATAAAAGTTGATCACTATAGTGTTGTAATTTCAATTGTGGTTGTCTCAATAATATGTATAATTTTATTCCCTGTAGGTGTTCGATGAAATGCCTCAACCAACATTATGTTTAGACTTTGTAAATTATACATGATAAAATGTCCATTACAACATCTACACTAGTTAGTATTGTTAATTTTCTTAAAAAGATTAGTTATGAAACTTGTGAATTACATTAGTTAGCCAACTTCAATAGTGTAGATATTAGATATGATGAACATCATTAATAATAATTTGAAAATTTCATATCGTGTTGATATGAGATATGATATACACCAATGCTTCCTTTGTGATAATTTCTTATCATATTAAATTCTAGTTAATGTGACCAATTATATCACATTAACTTATAGTTAAGTTAATTAATTATAAAGCAAAAACACTAACCACTAATTAGAATATTAAATCGCACAAAATCCTTCACACACAGTGCGTCCTTCCACACCGGGTGGTGTGTGGCCCTGCACAACGGGAGGCGTGTGCAACACATTGGAGGATTTGATCACCTCTAAATGTGTTATATTTTTTTTATTTTTTCACAGCACTATTGGACTCACTTTGGGATGTTTATCCCAGACCAATGGTCATGGATTTTGATGTTTGCAGGATTGAATTTTTTTTTGCAGGTGCCCCTCAACTCTTAGTGACCCAAGCATTGTATTAAGTACTAAATTAGGATCACACTTATCCCTATCTCCATCGTTAACCAGTCAAATTTACGTAATTGCCCGGCTAATATAAATGAATAAATATTTTAAAATTATTTTATAGTCTCATTTGTAGCACGTACAAATGTATGACATAAAGTGATCTTAAAGTATTACATTTATATTAGCTTTCCTTAGTTCGGAGATCCCGGACTAAGGGGGTCCGTAAGGATTCAAATTTACTAAAAGATGATCATTGTCACAAGGTCTTTATTTCTTACGGAAATTCGGTTCATAACCCCTTTCGGTATACCAAATCAATCATAGTTACTATCGAAATAATCACTAATATGATTATTTTGATAGTTAATTGTGATTTATTTATGAGGTATACAGGAGAGGTGCAGGGTTATGCTGCCGAATTTTTGTTAGAAATAAAGATGCTTGTAACAACGATCATCTTTTAGTAAGTTTGAATCCTTATGGACGGGCTCAAGTGATAATATAATTAGCACACTTCTCTTCTCATCTTTTATCTCAATAATGTGATACGTTTAGATATCCTCAATTTCCTAGATTTGACATTATAAATTATTTAATTCAGGTTCATTAATATGACAAATAGAGAGTGGATGTACAACCGTGTAGTAGGTGGACGTATAGCAGATACCTTTCAAAGAGGTGTTCAGGAATTTATACAATTTGCTTACGCACAAGGTTCCCGTATCGTAGATTCAGATAGAACTATCTTGTGTCCGTGTAAGAAATGTCGTCTAATGAGTAAGAGATCAAAAGATGAAACTCAATTACATCTTTATAAAATGGGTTTCATGGAAGGATATCAGATTTGGTGGAGGCATGGTGAGGATTTCAAGGACAGTATGAATGATGCGGAAGAAGCTGACAATATTAATCCTTTTGCAGATATGGTTATGGACGTTGCGGGTCTAGAATTTAATGCTACTTTGTTAGATGATGAGGAACCATATGGAGAGTTTGCAGAATTTACGAGCTGTTGAAAAAATTGGAAGAGCCATTGTGGTTGGGTTGCACGACATATTCAAAACTTTATGCGGTTTCGGGTCTTCTATTGATGAAGATGGAGTATAATATGACCGATCGTAATTTTGATGCAATGTTGAGGATTATTAAGAAAATGTTACCAGAAGATGCAGAATTACCTGATAATTATTACAAAATAAAAAAGATGATGCAGAAGATGGGATTAGTGGAAGTTAAAATAGACTCATGCATAAATCACCATATTTTATATTACGGTGAACATCAACATTTATAACAATGTCCTGAATGTAAGAGCCAAGATATCAGACAGCTAGTAAGAGTGGAACAAAAATATCGATAAAGATTCTACGTTATTTCCCGTTGACTCCGAGATTGAAACGACTCTATTATTGCAAAGAAACGACGAAGTACATGACATGACACTCGAAACATAAAGTTGATGAGTATATGAAGCATCCATCCGAGTCTATTTGTTGGAAAGAATTGATGTCAGCTTTTCCTACATTTAACGATGAAAAGAGGAATTACGTTATATGTTTATGTACAGACGGATTTAATCCTCATGGAAGAAGTAAAAATTACTCTTCCTGGCCAGTAATGACAACACCATACAATCTACGCACATGTTATGTAATAAGCGACAGTTTATGTTTCTTTCGCTGTTGGTACCAGGACCTACATATCCGGGAAAATACATTGACGTTTATTTACGTCCTCTTGTCGATGAGTTGAAAATGTTATGGGTCGATGGAGTTGATACATATGATGCTAATAAGAGTCAAACATTTAACATGAAAGTAACTCTGCTTTGGACGATAAATGACTTCCTAACATATGGAATGTTATCTGGATGGAGTACGTATGGACGTAAAAGTTGTCCATATTGTATGGAGAATACTAAATCATTCCAGCTTCAACACAGTCAGAAATCATGTTTTTTTTATTGTCACAGACGGTTTCTTCCAAATAATCATCCATATCGAAGACAGAAGCAGTCTTTTAAAAGAAACACAATTGATCTTTCAGATCCTCCACCAATTAAGAAAGGCGATATGATATTATCATACTTGGAACAATTAGAGAAATCAGCATTAGAGAATGGAGATAAAACAAAAAACCTTCCTGATTTTGGTGACACTCATAATTGGATTCAGAAGAGTATATTTTGGGAGTTACCATATTGGAGTAAGTTACTAATACGACACAACTTACATGTTATGCATATAGGAAAAAATATGTTTGATAACATCTTCTATACTGTTATGAATGTAACCGGTCGATCAAAAGATACAGTAAAGTATCGTCGTGATTTACAAATCATATGCAATCGGCCAGAGTTGCATATAAAGGAACATGATAGTGGAAGGGTTGAAGTTCCCAAAGCAAAGTATACCTTAGATAGAAATCAAGTTAAGCTTGTCTGTGAATGGACAAGCAAATTGAAGTTTTCAGACGGATATGCATCAAATTTTTCCAATTTAGTGGATTTGAAGAAGTTTACATATAAGGGAATGAAAAGTCATGACTGTCATGTTTTTATGAAAAGATTGCTACCGTTAGTGTTCAGAGGATTGTTACCAAAATACGTTGTCGATGCTCTTTCAGATGTTAGGAAAAGCAACTGAACGTTTCTTATCAAAACAAGAGAAGGATGCTGCAGAGTTATACGTATTAGGCAATTGCGAGGAAATAACACCATATGTTCAGTAAGTATATGTATTACTTTATGTATATATTCATGTACAAGTAATTCTTATTTTTCTCTTACTAATTTTAGGTAATTTAGAAAGAAAATTATGGAGGAAAATCCTATGTATTCAGATGACGAAGTTCTGAGCGCCTATAGGAATCAATTTCCAGCTTGATTTAAAGACCGCTCAAAACAGTTGGACGGTGGTAATTTCTATTCTCATATTTTAAAATATTTTGGAGAAGGCCATGTTTATAAGGTCCGATCATACAACTCTTGCTACAGTAATGGGTATCGTTTTCATACCTTAAATTCCGGTAAATATTTGACAACTCAAAATCATGGAGTGATGGTTCGCGGATCTTGTTATGAGGAGGATCATATGAATTCTTACGAAATTTCAAATGAGATACTAGAAGTGGAATATAGTATACCAGGTTTGAATAAAGTAGTTCTTTTCTTGTGTGATTGGTATGAACCTAATGGATGTGTAGTACTCGATAGAAGAAATAACATTGTCGACGTGGTGCAAATAAAATTTATACGCAGATTTGAACCATTCGTCTTAGCATCTCAAGCGGATCAAGTATGTTATCTCCCACAAATATCAAAGAAGAGAAAGAGCGTTGAAACAGTAACTGTTGTGAAGATAAATTCTCGAGGTTATATCTCTAATGATTACACTAATCAGGAAGATGACATAGATGAAGCATTCACACCGACACATGAACGAATAGACTTAACAGAAAAAGTCCCAATTATCGAATCGTTTCGATTGACAGATAATGAAGTTTTTTGTGTTGACTTATAAGATGATACTAACTCCAGAAATGATGACTCATAAAACTCAGAAAATGAAGAAATATCCTTTAATCCCACCGAAATAAATGATGAAGATTAATTCTAAGTTTTATTACACAATTATAATCGAATTAACTAAAATCTTAAGTAATAAATATGTAATTAACTATTACATCATTATTACAATCATGGCAGGTTTTGGACGTGGCGGGGCGCATGGATCACATAGATCTAATCGTTCATCTTCCTCAGACACACCTTCGTCCAGTAGGCAGCCCACCCCGGATGTTGTTCTTGATTCACAGTCCGACGAGGTCTGCCGGGTGATAGCTTACTACGAGTCTCTTGGTTATCCTCCGCCACCATTTTACGTAGGAGGCTATGGAGAGCCATCTACCTCAGCAGCCCCTATAGGATTCCCAGTCCAGGTCCCCATACCAGCAGGACATCGATGGGTTCTGACTCTCCTTCTTCTGGACGTCCGAGCACCTCCGTACCTTTACCTACTATAGTTGGACAGACGTCGGCGTCCCACCCTTTGTTGGAGGTTACGGCGGATGAGAGGTAAAATTTTTATTGGATTTATCATTAAAAATTTTCCAAATATTTATAGATTGTATCATAATTAAAATTTCTAGCAAATGCAGAGATTTTGTAAATAGCAACAGGGTGGCAAAGGAGATAACCAACATAATAAAGACACACTTGACTTTCATGCAATTTAGATGGTGTCGAACCCTGCTGCAGAACAAGAGAGACTGTTTGACATGTTTCTGGTAAGAAAATTTTCTAAAAAGTGATACGGAATTTTTTGGTCAAGTTTTTTGTATCTGATAATTTGTTGTAATTTTCAGAGTAGGTTTCGCCTTGGCTCTGGTCTGGGGAAGGAGGCTTATCGTAGAGTCTTCATTCGTTTGGCAGAAAAGAGAATGAGTGATACATTTTTCAAAGCAAGGAGAGACTCGCATGCGAAGACGGGATGCGAGGAGATGAATTTTGAGGAGATGAAGAGGTTTCCGCCAACATGGTGTACGGAGGATAGGTATTATACTTGTCAAATAATTTATAATAAACTTTTTAAAATAATCAATAATCATAACATAATCCTTGCAGATGGGTGGATTTCTGTGATGCATTCGTTGCGGATGCTGAGTTTGGAAGAAGATTTACGACGAGAAGAACAAACCGCCAAAAACAAAGGATTAAGTCGACAAGTGGCTCTAAAAGCCACAATCAGATTAGAGCGGAGATGGTATTACGATTTAAAATTATTTTTTAGAGATCTGCTTTAATATAATGCAATGTTCTTGTTACATCTTAAAATTATTTTTCAGGCAGCTAGGTTGGAAAGGGAACCCTCTTTTCAAGAGTGGTGGTCGAGGTTCCACATGAGTGGGAGAGAAGGAGAGTCGCAATGGTCCACTCCTGAAGCAGGAGAATTGTTGGTAAGTCTATCAATTTATTTGCAATTAAATGATATATTATAACTCATTTAAATATATTAAATTTTGTATTTCATGATCGTTATCTGGCACTATCTACAGAAAAAATGGGGTGTCGATCCAACTGGAGAGCAATCACCACTTGATAAAACAATCTGGAAGCAGGTATATATAGATAAATATTATCTTACTATACTCATCTCTAGTATATAATTTTATATTAAACAATGAAAATCTTATAAGGTGTTGGAGGAGAGGGACGCTGTGGCGAACAGGAAGCAGACGCTTGGTGGTCTTCCTCAATATCATGTGGAGAAACATCGTCACTCCTATTCTGCATACTCTCAGCCGTCGTATATGCAACCACATCCGTCCCAATCATCAATTCCAATGGAGTCGTAGATGACGATGATGGTGGATCAGGTGACGAAGCTCCGAGAAGAGTTCACGGCGTATATGTAAGTATTCTACTTATAGAATGAGTAATAATTTTATATTTCTATATCTACAAAATGCAAGTAATAGATACATATCTTCAATATATAATATAGGTCGCAAGGACGTGTATCTCAACCTGAAGAGATTGAATCTGATGACGAAGAGGAGGAGGAGAACGACCCTGAAGAAGAGGCACGCATGTATGCGAGGTTCAAAGAAAAGAAGAAGGAAAAAAAGAAATCAAAGCAGGGTTTAATGTCTAAATTTTTTAGATCAAAGAAAAAATAAATTTTTGTTGGTTTTGACTCGTATTTTTATTAAACTTTTAGCACATCTTTTAATTTATATGAACTTTGTTGGTTTTGACTTGTTTGTAATATTTAGATGTTAAATTTGAGTGTTTATTTCTAAGTTCATGTATATTGCGTGACTTTCACTTGTCAATGCTAGTTATCTTAGTTAATGAACTGCTATAATATATATATATATCCTTAGGGAGCTCTTATAAGTACCTACAGTGGTTTATTGGCAGGCTATACAGGTTCGACAGGGCGTCAAAACCCCGTCGAATATGTATAATTTTTTCCTGGAAATCAGTTTGGCCGAGTACATGTGCTCGCCAGGTGCTTTGTCATTACTGCCATATTTAATGGAGGCGATCACTCACATCTGTGCCCGCCAGAGAGCGGGCGAGCACATAGCGTCCCAATGTGCTCGCCCACCAGCCGGAGCGACTCTCATATAAGCGACCACGCCCTGAACGAGCACATGTGCTCGCCCATCACTCGAGCGTGCACATGGCGGGCACTAGGAGTGCACATAACGAGCATTTATGTGCACGCCAATTCCGCCTTTTTTGTAGTGGAATTAGCTTTACCACAAAAAAGATAACAAGAGAAACAAAACGCTGCATCTTTTGATGGAGAGCACTCTAATCATGAATGATTTTGAAATCATGATGCCTTGAAATCACGGATGTTGCCTTCCACTACAATTATATGGACAATTTTCCACATTTTCTTAGAGAAATATCTGGTAGTTTTTCTCTTAGATATTTTAAATATGAAAGAGTTAAAACTTTAAAGGGGAAACATAGTTAGCATAAAAAGAAAAGATATAGTAATTAAATTATGTTTGTAAGATAGCCTAAGATCAATAAAAATACTTGGCTGATGTAATATTTTCTCATAAAAAATTATAAGCTAAATATATTTATCCATCTATTATTTAGCAACCTATATTTAGTATTCATTATTTTTACAATTATGCCATAACACTTATAATCTTTGTGATTACGCCATGACTATAATAAATTTCACAACAACCCTTGAACATTGCAGTATGTTTTATATGGGTTATGATCGGTGAAATCACAAAGAATATAAGAGTTGTGGTGTTATTGGACAAGTTTAAGAGTCTTAGTGCAAAGTTTGATTAATATGAAATGCAATTTTGCTGACTCATTAAGAAAAATTTGCATACATATCGTTCTGACTGTATATGTGGGCTGCCCTAGAAATTATAAAAAGTGGAGGCATTTAACTTAAGTAGCTAATTTCATAATCATAAAAAGATTCCATACGAGTAATATCATGTTCTTAATCATAATATTGATAATAATAATATTGTGTCCCATGATAATCTGATTTATATTTAAACATGACCCATTCTTAAGAATATAAAACAATGTATTTTTTATATGTAACTGTGGATACCTCTAATAGAATTATAAATTGGGGGTATACTTATATAAGAAAAGTAGAGTAAATGATACAACAACTTTAGCAATTTGATCAGATTCCAATAAATTTATCCAAAGTCGTAAAGCGAAAACAATGCACAATATAGAAAGAAATTTCATATTAACAAACGTATTTTTTATGAAAAAAAGAATATTACCAATGTTCGAACGGTAAAGAATAGTAGTCCCGGTAGGCTCGGTGAAGGCAGGAGTTTGGAACAGGAGGCCGGATATCAAATTGTATGACAACGAGATGATTGCAGCTGGCGAGGGCGATGCTGGTGGAAGAGGAAATTTTGATGTTGGTAACTATTGTTGTGAAATTGAGGGGTTCCCTTAACCTGTCCTGCAAAAGATGACTTGCAACGGAACGTTCCCTATACATGAACCAAGCAAAATAATTGTAGCACGATAATCAAGCAACCATAAAGAGACGAGAAATTTTACGTGAAAAAACCCTCCTCGATGTGAGAAAGGAAAAAAACCCACATGGCACGATGACCCGCAACAAATCCACTAGATCGGAAAAATAAGAGACCACAATATCTTCTCAGTTTTGTTGCCCAACAAAACTGAGGCTCAGTTATAAGAATAAAATCAGATAACTGTCACCTTGCACTTGGAGAACACGATACCGTTGCTTCTCCTCGTGCGTGATTCTTCCTTACGAAGATGCACCTGACGCCTCTACGGACTGCTCTTCACGCCCCTGCGGGCTTCTCTTCATGCCTTACGAGGACTACTCCTCATGCCCTGCGTGGGTGGCTATTCTACTTACTTGGAGAGAAAGAACTAAGAGAGAAAAGAGAGAGATGCTTGAGTTGGGGATGATCCCCAATGCCATACGTGGGGCCTTATTTATACTATTCTTGCCTCCTCTCTCTCCTCCTGGTCCTATTTGGAATAGGACCCCAAAGAGATAATTATCCAACAATCCCCCCTTATTTTGGGATTGATAATAACCAATAACCTTCTTTTTTTTAAATTGAGAACAGATAATGTTCCCGACAACCTCTTCCTCCGTTCCCAATGTGGAGGTGTCTCCAAGAAGATGATCACTGAGAGATGACACCACTCAGTTCTCTACAAAGCTGTAGCTTGTCACGAGTCACAACCTTCGTCAGCATATCTGATGGATTTTCATATATGTGGACCTTCTTCATAATGAGATGCTTCTTGTCAATATATCTCTCAGCCAATGATATCGTACATCTATATGCTTTGTGCGAGCATGGTGCATCGTGCTCTTGCTCAGATCAATGGCATTCTGGCTATCACAGAAGACAATCGGCTCACTGTCTTCGCATCCAAGTTCACCAAGAAATCGTTGTAACCATACACTTCCTTTTCCGGCTTCTGCTGCTGCAATGTACTCGGTTCAGTCGTTGAGAGGGCGATGCATTTCTGCAACTTGGACTTCCATGAGATCGCTACACCTGCGAAAGTGAAAAAGTACCCGGAAGTTGATTTCCTTTGATCCACATCTCCCACCATGTCAGCATCTGCGTATCCACAGAGTTTAGGATCTGACCTCCCAAAAATAAAAAATATACTTGATGTCCCTCTCAAGTATCTCAGAATAGATTCACAGCTTCCCAGTGATCCTTCCCTGGATTCGACATGAATCTGCTCACTACACCCATGGCATGAGCAATGTCGGGTCTGGTGTAAACCATGGCGTACATAAGGATACCAACTGCATACTGGTAAGGAATCTTGATCATCTCAGCTTTCTCTTCAAAAGTAGACGGTCATGTATCTTTTGTCAACTTGAAATGAGTAGCAAGGGGTGTGCTGTCAGGCTTCACATTCTTCATGTTGAACCATTCCAGAATGCGTTCAACGTACCTCTCTTGTGAGAACCACAACTTGTGCTTCTTCATGTCCCGAGTGATCTGCATCCCAAGAATATTGCTTGTCTTGCCCAAATCCTTCATCTCAAATTCCCTAGAGAGTTCCCTCTTGAGCTTTGCGATCAACACAGAATCATAACCAACTATCAACATGTCATCCACGTAGATCAACAGGATAATGAACCTGCCATTGGGAAGATGTCGAACATACACACATGGATCTGTTGTAGTCCTCTTGAAATTCTGCTTCGTCATAAAGACATCAAACTTCAAGTACCACTATCTAGAGGCTTCCTTCAAGCCATAGAGACTCTTCCTCAGCCTGCAAACCATGTGCTCTTTACCCTTCTCCTGGTATCCCTGTGGCTGCTCCATGTAGATTTCTTCCTTCAGATCACCGTGAAGAAAGGATGTCTTCACATCCATCTGCTCTAGCTCAAGGTTTAGGCTTGCAACAAGGCCTACCACCACTCTCACAGAATTCATCTTCACAACTGATGATAAGATCTCATCATAGTCCACACACTCTTTCTAGTTGAATCCTTTTACAACCAATCTGGTCTTGTACGTCAGTAGCTTGCCACCACCATCTGTATTCAGCTTGTAGACCCATTTGTTTTTCAGTTCTCTCTTGCCTGCAGGAAGCTCAACAAGATCAAAGGTATGATTTTTCTTCAGAGACTGCATCTCTTCATTCATTGCACTTTGACAATGATCTTTCTCTCCTTATTCTCTTGTGCCTCCTCAAAAGTGCATGGCTCATCAAGATCAATCATCATCACATACTAAGAAGTAGGATAGCGAGATGATGGTTGATGTGCCCTCCCAGATCTCCTGGCTTGAGGCTCTGCTGCATCTGCTTCTTGATGAGGTTGCTCCCCCTGCTCGAGATCCCCTGGACCTACAGCAGCAGGGTCTGCATCTGGCTCATGCCGTTCTGAATGTGCATCTTCTCCATCCGTACCTAGTATTGTAGAAGGATCTGAGTCCTCATTGATATCATCATCCATAGCAATCCCATCCGAGTCAATATCACCACTGTCGTCCTCAGTCAAAGTCCGATTCTCATAGAAAATCACATTTCTATTCCTAGTAATGGTCTTCTTCTTTGGATCCCAAAGTCGGTATTCGAACTCCTGATCTCTATAGTCAATGAAACTGTAGGGCACCGCCTTGTCATCAAGCTTCTTCCTCTGTTCCTTCGGGATAAATGCATAAGCTTTGCATCAAAACAACCTCATATGAGCATATGAGGGATCTTTCCCAGACCAAATGCGTTCAAGGACTTGAAAATTCAAGGGAACAGATGGAGATCGATTAATCAAGTAGTATGTGGTCCGAACCGCCTCGACCCAAAAGGTCTTGGGCAGCTTTGCTGTCTTCATCATGCAACGAACTCTCTCCACAGTAGTCCTATTCATCCTTTCATCGACACCATTGTATTGGGGTGTGCCGGGCTCTATCCTTTCATGGATGATCCCGTGCTCTGCATAGTAGCTCTGGAAGACGTGAGATGTGTACTCCTCTCCATTATCCGTATGCAGACACTTCAACACTTTACCTGTCTTGCGCTCCACCATGGACTGAAATTTCCTGAAGCAATCAAAGACTTGATCCTTCATCCTCAGCACATAAACCCACACCTTCCTTGATGCATCATCAATGAAAGTCAGAAAATACTTGTTCCCTCCAAAAGATGTTGTGTCCATGGGACCGCATACATCGGAGCGAATCAAATGCAGAAGATCTTCCTTCAGCTTTGATCTGGTCTTGTAAGGTGCACTCTTGTTCTTTCCAATCTTGCATAAATCACAAGGTGACAGTGTTATGTTAGTGTGACATGGTATCAACTCCTTCCTACTCAAAAGTTGTAAGCCCTTTTGGCTCATGTGTCCAAGCCGACGATGCCAGAGATCCGATGTGTCAGTCTCACTAGCATGTAGGATGCCATCCATGACCTTCATCCGAGTCTTGTAGAGCGTACAACACAACCTGCCTCTGGCCATGATAAGAGATCCCTTGCTGATCTTGCACCTACTGTTGCCAAACTTCAGATGGTAGATCTCCCTATCTAGTTGAGAATCGGATATGAGGCTAAGTTGCAGGTCCAGAACGTGCCTTACATCCTACAGAGTCATTACACATCTGAACTGAGATAGTGCCCATGCCAACGATAGGGATGTCAGCGGGTCGGGTTTGGGGTGGGTATTACTATTCCCAAACCCATGTCCATTTATAATATCACTACCCATACCCACCTATTTATTGAACACTTAATTTCTAGCAGGTACCCATATATCTGTCGGATACCCGTGTACCCAATGGGTACCCATATCTTCGACATGATAAATCTTAAGTTGTTTATAAATGTATACAAGATTTTCATAGATAGAAAAAATAGAGTGAGATCGTGTAATATGGTGATTAATAAAATTGTGCAATATATATATATATAATATTAAATGAGTATATATATTAAGTGTTTAGCTCTTTTGTGTTTATAGATTTTATTTATTAAAGATACAAAAAGTTAGTTGAATATGAATAAATAGATGGAGAGTAGAAAATTGAGTTGGATATTTATACATGCAGATCGATACATATTAGATATAACATGGATTTGAGTCTAGTTTGATTAAAATGAAACACACACATCTATCTTTTTATATATTTTTTATTTAGGTTTGGGGCGGATTCGGGTTAAGGTACCTGCAAGGCAATCCCAAACCCATACCCATACCCACATGTGTAGTCAATTCAAAATCCAAACCCATCCAAAAGTAAATGGGGTGGGTTTCCGGTCCTTAAATGGTGTGGGTTCGAGTTAGGTACCCAATTGGTAGACCCAGATTGACATCCTTAGCCAACGATCTTGGAATAACAGTTGTTACCCATCTTGACTCTCCCAAAACCTCCCTCTGTATAGGTGATGAATCTGTGATTCATGACTCTAAAAGTTGAAAATAGAGCTTCGTTCCTGAGTAATTAGCTACATATTTCTACTTATATTGCATAATTAGCATTCATGCATGCATTGATATCATCTGCATTTTAGCATTCATATTGCATTAATAAGAAGCACGAATCACTTTGTAAATATTCACCTATATATTCACCATATTTCACCTATTTGTATATATTTTACACTAACTCCAAGTTCAATAAAACCAACTCTATAGTGTATATATTACTAATTCTAATTAAAGAAAAATATTAAAAAAATACTAACTTGCAAAATTGACCAATAAACCCTCAATCCAAGTTTGAAACTAGGAATCTTAAAATGCACATATCTCTCTCATACGACCTATGAATTAGGTCTACTTACTTTCAAAGTAATATACATTCAAAGACCTTTAAAACAAGACTAATTTCATTAAAATCGGAGCTCATATGCAAAACTTGAGTTTTGGGCCCCTTTTGTATATTATACATATTGACCATTTTACCCTTCATTTCATTCTTTTATTTTCTTCATTATTAAAAATCTAAAAAAATTAGATTAAATTGTAAATATTCTTCTCATATTTTACCCATTTTTATTTTAATTTTTCTCTTATTGAAAAATGACAAAAAATTGCAAAAAGAAAAATGTGGTATTTTATACCTATAAGGTACCACCCAAAAATACATTTTTGTACAAATGATTTCCTTTGATTTTTGGCCCTTCACGAAAGTTGTCGATCTCGTCGAGACGAGCAACTTTCATGTTGACCACTTTTTATTTTAATCCCTTTTGTGATTTCTTTTTGATTTTCTTTACATTTAATTTTTGAATTTTCTAGGAGCGACATGTGGCAGCTCCTGGAGCCGCCACATATCGCCCCATTTTCTTTATTTTCGGATTTATTTTATTATTTTCGGATTTATTATTATTATTATTTTACTATTGCTATTTTAATTATTTTTAGTAGCCTACTATATTATTTTATTAATTTATTTATTTTATCCCCCTTTTACCACTTCTTTTCTTACTCCCCACTCCAAGTCACCACTTTCTCCACTACTCCATCCACCACCCCTTCTCCAACTTCCTCCTCCTCTTTATATTATCCTCCACTCCTCCATTCATCATCATCCGCCATTTCTTCAACTGAGAGGGAGAGACCTCCAGCCTCCGAGTGTTGTCGGTGACAACGTCAACATTTCTTGGTCGAGCAACGACAGTTTTCACGTCGAGATCCACGAGGACTCCTCCTCGTGTCGTTGTGCATCAGTTCAGGTCACAACCGATCTTCTTCGATTTTTCGTCGAATCGAATTGAGGTGACGACGACAGAAGCTGCACGACGCGGCTACACAATCCGGCGAACTGCAGGTAAGTACTCCATCTCCTTTTCCCTATCATTTTATTTTTATCTAACAATTTCTTTTTCCCTTGTTGATTCATATCAAAATCACAAACAATCACCACATTTATAACCAAAACCACCAACATTACCATCAAACACCACCACTATCATCACCATCACCACCATATCCTCATTTTATTTATTGTTTACAAAAAAATACAAAAAAAATAAAAAATAAAAAAAACAACAAACAGGAGCTGCAACCGACAACCTTCGACGGCCATCCAAGCAGCCGTCGTTCACCGTGGCCGGACACGACCGCCGTCCAGCAGCGGTACCGTCAGACTCCGCCACAGCCGCGCCTGCAGCGACTGTTCCCAGCCGCACACCCCCTGCCTCCGTGCTCCACGCTTACGGTAGCCATCGCCGGCCGCCATCGGCATCGCCTCCTTCCAGCCCTCCGGCCCGCTCCCACGCCACTGCCGCCTGAAGCTACAGGCACCGTCGCCCTCCGCCGCGAGATCCTCCAGCCCTTCGAGCGGCGCCGCCCACATCCTCGCGACGTGTCGCCTTCCCTCCTCTGCCATCGAGCCCCGTGCGCGCCCTTCCCGTCGCCCTCGCTCCTCCCCCGTTCGCAGCTTGTGCGATGCGCGTTCCTGCTGCCATCGCGGCCCGGCCCCGCAGCCAAGGCTCCCAACCGCGTGCCCCGAGCCCGCGCCGCCGTGCGCGCGCCGCTCCGAGCCCGCCGCCCTCCGCATGGCCGCCGTCGCCAACTCCTCTAGCCCTAGCCGCCCCTGCATGGGAAGAAAGCAAAAGAAAAGGTCCATTTCTTATTTTAGTTGTAAAAATTGCATATTCTATCCTTTAAGTTATTTTATTTACAAAAGTGCTCCTGTGCACCATTGTAGTTTGTTTCTTTCAATTTCATTATTGCATTGATAACCCTACATTGTCATGTTAATTTGGACTCAAAAATAGCATCATTTTATTTAATGAAAAATAGCATGTTGTAGAACATTTAAATCTTCAGTTTGTGGCTATTTATTTGCATTTTTATCATCATCAGTTTATGTATTAAAAATCAGAGATTGAAATTTAAGGATATTTTGCCCATTTAAGCTCTGAAATTCGCACAACCACATTTCTTGCTCTAAAAATCGTGAAAAAATTGTGAATTATGCCTCTAAGTTTGCTTTAATTACAGTCCCAAATTTGTCCAATTTAGAGTTGTCATTTGCATAAAATAAATTGTAGAGCGATTTAAGTAATTGATTTTTAATTAATTTTATGAATAATATTTTTGAGAAATTTCAACTCTCTTAGATTCCTTAGTGAAAAATCTATTTGAGATAAATCAATCTTTGGACAATTAAATTTCGTAGATTTTTAAAAATTAAATACTCAATATCGCTCTATTTTCAGTAAAAAAATCGTAAAAAAATCAGAAAGTGTCAGAAAAATATAAAAAAATTAGTCTAGCTTCGTTTCATCATATTTAACTTTTATTAAATTTTTCATAATTTTTGCATATCATTTGCACGAAAAATTGCATAAAATCCCCAAAAAAGTTTGCATTTTTATTTGTGCATTTTAAACCCAAAAATTTCAAAAAATACATTTCGCATTCATTGTTGGATTAGGTTCTTAGGAAAAATGTAACTTGACCAATTTGGACTAATTTTAGATTAAAATTAAATTTGGCTAAGTTGTTGATTTTCTTATTAACCTAGTTCATTCATATTTGCATTTGGCATTTTATTGCATAGAAAAATTACAAAAAGAATCCCACTTGGAAAACCAGAATATAATTCATCTAACTTGATCCCGAGTTGTTCCTTTGCCTCCTTGAGTCGACCCTGTGACTTGCTCATGCTAAATAAATATAAAACCACGTGCTAACATTAATTCGTTGATTATTCGATTCGTGCGGTTAATTTTTGATCGACGCCGATCTATCCGACTGCAACGAAACTGTCAATTAGACAACATTAACAAGGTAGGTCCGCGACCCGTCAAATGGCGCCATTGCCGAGGAGGTAAACGGCTTAGGATCACTTTAGAAAAATTAGATTTACGTTTTCCATTCACTCAGGTAGTCTGACCCCCAAGCCGCATTGTAATTATTCATTTCTTATTTAATTATTTTTCTGACCATTTCTGTATATATCTCTCTCTGACATAATTTTTATCTTTTTGTGCGAGGGTCCGATGGACTTGAAGCGGCTTTCTTGAAGTCGACGCATCTCGAAGTGCATCGGAGGCCGACGATTCTTGGAACAAGTCGGCTGTTGGACGTCAAAAAGATTTTTGTAACTTAAGAAGTGTCTGCATTTACGGCGGTTCCCGTTTGGGTTCTTGCGTGTGTAAATATAGTGGAACCGTGTCCCGTCTGCTTTGTGGATTGAATTTCTAGACTAGGCTTGCACTAGCGGCTCCTCGAGCTACTCTGAGATTTGCTTGTGCTCGTAATTTTTTAGTACCACACATCACTTAAAAGACGTACTTAGACCGCAGATCTAGTCAAATCAACCTGTTCTTCACTCACTAATAGAACTTCCTGTTTAGGAGCGGCTTTTCATCGCTTGCATTGCATTTAGTATAAAAGTTTCAATTCAGTACTGCATCCCGCATTGTAGAGAGCTGGAGACACTGTAAGTCTTTTTACTTAAGCATTCATCATCGTTTTCTCGATTGCATCAACTTTTTCCGATTGTCTCTCTCTCTCTCTCGATTTTCTAACCTATGATAAAGGAATTGGGACTGGACGGTAGACGTGATTGCTTGTGTGGATTAATATCAGTGATAACCAATCTCTAAAATCAGGACTGCTAATTGAATTTGACCAAAAAATTGACTAAAATTAACCCTTGTTTGCGAGAGATTAACCCTGACCTTATTTTCAGGCTGAGTGAGGGTACTTGAGTGTGTGTGAACACCTTAAGGCAGAGCCCAAATCCCCGCCTTCCATATCACGTTTCAACTGATCCTAACAAATATCACGAGTTGAATATTTTCAGATTCACTGACTAGTACCAAGTAGCCTCCGCCTGTTCGCGGGTAGTCAGGGGTGAACCAGCGGTACTTCACGACAAGTTGCTAGTAACCCTTCGGGGTGAAGTTCCAACCTTGTCAGCCTCCACCTGCTTGCAGGTAGATAGGGGCATGGTCTTTGAGTCCATCAACTTGGGATAGGAGCAAAGAAAGGAAGGATCGGCGACATCTTAGGCGACAGGTTAAACAGGGGAGACGCATCTGGCTTTTTAGCCGACTCCCCTATAGGCCGCGTAACCTTTGCTACTTGTCTGAAAATTCACACTTAAAATCAACCAGATTAATCAGACTCGGTTTCGGGTCCTTCACCGTGTTGAGTTTGAACTCAGAGTTTTCTCTTCCGTTTGTCTTCGTTTTTGTCCCTGTGTGTTATCCTGCGTATTTGCGCATTTTCTACCTCGTTCTGCTACATCATTTCCTCATCAAGATGTCAGGATATTGGTTCCCATACCTTGTGACCTCTGGTCATTCCTCCTCGACCATATACCGTTCATCTTCACCTTCTCCTTCTTCCATGTATCCTGTGCCATCCACGGGAGACCCTTACCCACAGCCGGTTCCACCTCAATCCGATTATGAAGTCAGAACATCGACTAGATTCTCCACTTCTTCGCGTTTCTCACCTACTCCATATTCTAACACTCCGGATCCACTTCCACTTTGGGCTGACTGTCCTTACTCTCGAGAGCTTGTAGGAATCAAAGACTCAAATGAAGAGCAAGCCACTGCTGAGACAGATGATTGACAAAATTATATGCCCCCACATACTTCATTCTCACCTCAAGTAGGGACCATACAACAATTTACATATACACATCCCGACTTGATCTTAGGGCATAAGTTGGTCGATCAAACAACCCAAATGGAGAGGCCTGAACATCATGATTTCCCATACTTGATTGACTTTAGTGATCAAGCTTCCATTAACCATCCTTCATTCGGAGAGCCTATACATTCACAAGATTGAACTCATGAGCTAGACTTATCAGTCCCCGTTTCATCATATGAGGTTCCGACCAATATTTGCCATTTGGATAGTCCATACTCAATCTAGCATTACATGCCAGAGTCTAGGTATGTTGAGTATGAGATCCCAATATCTCAGCAGTATCCTCCACTTGAGTAGAACTCTCCATGATTTGTCATGAGAGTTTTGTGGAGGATGACATCTCTAGACTTATTAAGAAAAATGAATCATTTGGTAACGAGTTGAGAGATGTCATGGGAGTATTACACTCAATTTCTGCCAGCCTGGGTATAAAAGTGAGAAAAGATATGAGTAGTTTTGAGGTTGAAAACAAAGCAAACATCAGGGAACCCACACCGTCTGTACAGCTGGAGTCCATTCTATCTCCCTCTTCTACTAACCACTTACCTTCCAATCCAGAGTCTGATCATTCATTCACCAAAAATACCAAAAAATTGAAAAACCAAAAACCCACATAAAAATTGAAAATGAAAAAGACCTAAAAAAATTGGATCCTGTCATAAGGGAAGCACTCGATGAAGAACTGATTTTCAAACTTCCCTTAATAAAGGCCATAGATCACTTCCCCGACCTCAAGAGATTTGTAAAGAGTAAATTGATGCCCAAGAGGTCGGGAAATAAGAGAACAAGGACTGAGAGACACATAGTGTCTATGGCTACCTCCTTGGTGATGGGGAGAAAGACCAAGAGCCGCAGAGTGAAGCGGTTGCCTAGGGTTGAATGTGAAATCAAGGACACTATCTTTACCCATGCAAGAATCGATGATGACTCTCTGATAAATATCCTCCCGACCTCTGTGTTTGACAAGCTCAAACTCAGGCCAAACAGGAAGTCGAGAGAGACCGTTCAGCTGGTTGATCGATCCATCAAATGGTCTGTAGAGGAAATATTTCAGTCATCAGTACTTTCCAAGATGCTCTACTCTAGGTGGACTTCACTATGATTGACATCGAGCACTGAGGAGAGTTCACCCAGTCTTCGATTATTCTCGGAAAGTCGTTCTTAGCCTCAGCTAAGGCGACTAAAGATTATGGAGATCGATTTTTCAGCATTGGGAGCACTCCGATCTCACCCATTCTTTGATACATTTTACTCTAAGATGACCCGCACATCCGCTGACAGTCGTGACCATCGAGAGGTAGATGAGCCCCACCTCTCTGCTACACCTGAGAGACCGACTGCCCGGACGACCGTTGGTTTTGAGACTCCCCACATCTTCACTTCATCAACTGCTTGCACCACCACCGTGACAGCTTCTAAGAAGGACTCACGACCAGAAGCTATCATTAAGTCGGACACAACCTTTGTTGATTGCCCTAACCATTTTGATGATCCGACACAAGAGCCCAATAATGCTAAGCCAACTAAGACCACTAGTACGTTCCCGAGACATGTGCTGACCCTTCAGGAATATTACAATCTATATGGTGACTAGTCTGATGAGGAACCCATGTTCAGCACCACACCATGTCCCGAACCTTCAAAGGAAACAACCAAGACTAAAATTGACTCCACCTAAAAATACGGTTGCTCCCTCTTCTAGTCAGCTATCTAGTGTGAGGAAGTAGAGAATTGATTCCTCGAGGTGTTCCCCCGAACCTCTCAAGGCGTCGTCTCTCTCATCTCACTCTCATTGATTCAGGGTCTGGAAAACCGACTAAGAAAGTTTCCTTCAACACACCGGAGAAGGACTTTTCTGAGGAGTCCTCATCTGGCCCAGATAAGGTGATTTATATGAGTGAGCTCAGTTCGGCTGTTCTCAAGCCTTATCTAAGCAAGCAACCTTGGTGTCGACCCTCGTTGGACGATCCCTACACCTCACTATTATTCATCTGAGGACGATTCCGACAACGATACATATGTATATTATCCACCTCCTCGCATTCGCAAGAAGGTTTTGTCACAAACCTTCTTAATCCTTGTAAATTCTCAATCTTTCTTGTATATACTTTCTCTCCCTCCTATCCCAGTGATTCGAATCACTCGCCCCAACTCCATATCATTTCATTTTGTGACTATACTTAGGATAACCAGAACCTAAGTATAGGGGGAGAGTGACCCGCGTCCATTCACTGTACATCCTCCAAATCACATCGGTTCTCATACTCACTCCTTTCCTATACTTAGGCTGACCAGAGCCTAAGTATAGGGGGGACCGATGCCCGCCATGTATATACTCCTCCATTTCCCCTCTTTCCCTCGTCCGCCCTATTTTTATCTTCTTCTACACTTAGGCTGCCAGAGCCTAAGTATAGGGGGGGGAGCGACTTCTATACATTCTGTAATTTTAGCTCTCCTACACTTAGCACGAGCTATGTCTTTTTCATCACCTTTTCATGCTCTGAGGACATAACACACGCTAAGTATAGGGGGCGTGTATATATTACATATATACTTTACCCATAGCTCGTATTTTATACTTTTCAATGTACATATACTTTTCACGTATTTTCGCATATTTTTGTATATATTATGCAATAATTACGGGGTGGGTAAAAATCGAAAAAAATTTTACTTGTATAATTTTATACTTTATGTACAATAATTGTATAAAAAGTTGTAAAATTCTTGTAAAACATACTTTTGTAATTTTTTTTTGTAAAATAGGATGTATACCCAAAAAAAACTTGTATACTATGTATATTATTACAAACTAAAAAATGTTGTAAAAATTGTTGTATACCAGAACATAAAAAAATGTGTTGAAAAATAATGCTTCTTATTTACTCTTGCATATTATCCTCGCATTAAAAAAAAGTCTTGCATTTCATTCATAGCATATCATCTGCACCTCTCATCTGCATATCTTGCATATGCAAGGTGAAAAGCTAGTGGTTTCTGAACCAAGTTATGAGTAGATGTTGAGGATGGACTTGATTTGACCTTAATCCACCTAATTTCAGAGGAACCTTATAGGAAACTTGAGTTAAGATTTCTCAGGTCAAGTGACTTAATTTTTTGAGTTCA